>CM063508.1:140309978-140317478 GCA_032207245.1 Pardosa pseudoannulata
AAGGTAATATCCCTCGGATGAACGTAAATCATAACCTTACTGATACAAAATAATGAGTAGTCATCGAATAAAGAGTATATCTCTATTTCTTTTCACTTTATGATGCATAATGAACCTATTTATATTCTATAACGCTTTAATCACACAACTCACTTCCAAGAATTTCCCATTGTATTCACTCCAAGATAAAACTGTTTAGATTTTTAAATCTATTGAAATCGAAATGCTTCATTCTTTTCTTAAACTCGCTTTTATTGACATGAATAGCCGAAAATGTTTATTAAAATCGACGCCTCGAGTAAATTTTACGAATCCTATATGAAAATCTAAAGTATACGCGGGTGTCTGAGAATCGATCGCACATGACGTAAGGAGAGTATTGTTAGGATCACTTTATTTACAGCTACAGCCGTGTTTATTATTTTTCTCGTTTTTAAGAATTTACTTGATAGAGTGAATAAAAATTCCTTCTTTCCTTAAAATGGAGTTGAAGTGATCCTCATAAAATTACAGCTTGAGTTTTCGCTTGGGTCTTAGATTTTTCGAAGAGCAACAATTTTTATTGTGATTTTATGTAACATGAGTATTTTGTGAATTTTATTTTTTTGTGATTTTAAATTTATATTTATATGACAGGTTGTTGAATGACAATATTTGAATGATATAATGTTATTTTATATACAATAAATATTGTATACTATGTTAATATTAAAGTTTTAATGAGATAATTTATTTTAAAAATATTCCATATATAACCGATTCAATTCGAAAAATATCGTTTAAAATTTAATCTCATTTATTTTAAATTCATATTGTTTATACTTTAACTTGTATTTATATAACAAAGCACAATATTGAATGAAAAATAATATTTATTTTGCTTTTATGTAACATGAGATTTTATGAATTTTATTATTTTGTGATTCTAAATTTATATTTATATGACACGGTTTTGAATGAAATACAATCTTTGTTACATATATTATTATTTTATATAGAATAAATATTGTATACTATGTTAATGTTAAAGTTTTAATGAGATAATGTATTTTAGAAATATTGCATATATATCCGATTCAATTCGAGAAAAATGGTTTAAAATTTCATACTTATGTATTTTATAATTCATATAGTTTATATTTTAATTTGTATTTATATAACAAAGCACAGTATTGAATGAACAATAATATTTATTGTGTTTTTATGTAAGATGAGTATTTTATGAATTTTATTATTTCGTGATTCTAAATTTATATTTTTATGATACGGTGTTTAATGAAAGACAATATTTGATAGATATAATGTTATTTTATATACAATAAATATTGTATACTATGTTAATATTAAACATGTAATGAGATAATTTATTTTAGAAATATTGCATATATAACCGATACAATTAGTGAAATATCGTTTAAAATTTAATACTTATTTATTTTATAATTGATATTGTTTATACTTTAATTTGTATTTATATAACAAAGCATAATATTGAATGAACAATAATACAATGTTAATATTAAAGTTGTAATGAGATAATTAATTTTAGAAATATTACATCTATAACCGATTCAGTTCGAGAAATATGTTTTAAAATTTAATACTTATTTATTTTATAATTCCTATTGTTTATGCCTTAATTTGCATTTATGTAATAAAGTACAATATTGAATGAACAATAGTATTTCACATGCATAACGTTGTTTTCCGTATATTAATTCTTACATTCGGTTTTAATATTGAGTTATAATCAGAAAATTTATTTTAGAAATAAATTAGATCTAGACTACATGAATTCTAAAATTTAATATTTTTTTTCATATTTATAAATATGTATTCATATGAAAATATACAGTGCTGAATGAGAGATAATATCTCACATATATTAATATAAAAATGCACTGTGTTGAATGAGAGATAATAACTCATATATAGCGTTTTTTATGTTGCAGTTATTACTGCATGTGGTGTTAATATAGGGATTTTACTGCATAAGCCATTATTTGTTTTTATATAACAATGCACGATATTTAATGAATGACAGTATGAACTAATGTATTTTAGAAATAAAATGTATTGTAGAATAGGAGTTAAAATAAGAGTTTTCATACTTCATAAGCAATTATTTGTGTTTATATAACAATGCACGATATTCGTATTTATATAACAACGCACGATATTGCAAGAACGATAATTTTTTAGGTGGATAATTATATTTTAATATTATAGATAATCGTATTTTTTTAGATAATTTACTGCATACGGTGCTACTAAAAGTGTTATAATGATAAAAATTATTATAGAAATAAATGTTTAGAATTTGGCGAAGAATATTTTTAAATTTAACAATTTTTTTTTCATATTTCCAAATTTGTATTTATATGACAATGACTGAGTTTGAATGGGAGATAATATCTCAAATGAATAATTTTATTGTTGCTGCATTATTTACTGTATATGATGTTAATATTGGAGTTATAATGAGATAATTTATTTTCCAAATAAATTGAATTAAAACAGATTAAATTTTGACTCAGTTTCATTTCAAATTCATTAATTTTTATATTTTATATTTTAAATTTTAAATTTTATATTTTATATTTTATATTTTATATTTTATATTTTATATTTTATATTTTATATTTTATATTTTATATTTTATATTTTATATTTTATACTTTATTTTTTATATTTGATAATTTATAATCTATAATTTTTAATTTATAATTTTAAATTTATAGTTTATAATTTATATTTTATAATTTATAATTTATAATTTATAATTTATAATTTATAATTTATCATTTAAATTTTACAATTTATAATTTATAATTTATAATTTATACTTTATATTTTATATTTTATATTTTATATTTTATACTTTATACTTTATATATCATAATATATAATTTATGATTTATAATTTATCATTTAAAATTTATATTTTATATTTTATATTTTATAATTTATATTTTATGTTTTATATTTTACATTTTATATTTTATATTTTATATTTTATATTTATTTATATTTGTATGGAAATGTCAGATGTTGAATGGGTGATAATACCCTTCTTCAATAACACTTTATTCATCCAAATTTACGAAACCTTTATAAAAATCTAAAGTGTACTTGAGTCTGAGAATTCACCTACTGGAATCACCTTGTTTAGAGCTAACGCCGTGTATATTACTTTTCCCGCTTTTAAGAATTTGCTTGATCGAAAGAATGAAAATTCCTCCTTTTTTAAAATGAATTTAAAGTTATCTTCAAAATAAAATTGCAGATCGATTTATTGCTTGTATCGTAAATTATTCAAAGTATAGCATTCATTAGAGATCAATTTGGGTTATTTCTTATTTCACGTTTCTCAATTTGTATTTAAAGGACAATGATTGATGTTTAAACGGAAGGAAATGTACCACTCTTATAGCACTATTTTTGCTAAACTAAATATTGAATATTGTGTTAATATTAGAGTTACAAGATTATTTTATTAATAAAATATATGTAACAGAATATAATTCCACGAAAGTTTGTTTTAAAATTGAATATTTTTCTTGTTTTAAATTTGTTTCTTTATAGTTATATGATATTACACAATGTTGAATGGGAGATAATATCTCAGTCGTTTGAGGCTATTTTAACTACATTAAATAATGTACATAGTGTTTTAGTACAAGAGATATAATGAGGTAATTTATTTTAAGAATGAATTATATGTAATATAATACAATCCGAAGCAGATTGTTTTAAAGTTTAACAATTTTCTTATTTCACCTTTTTTAATATTCACATGAGAATGCACGATATTGAAAGAAAATAACTCATTCGTTCAACTCTAGATGTTTATTTATCTCCTTATTTTAGCTGTTTATTTATCTTTATATGATAATGCACGATGTTAAATGGGAGATGATATCTCAGTCATTTGAAGCTATTTATACTACATTAAATTGTGTACATAGTATTTAGCACAAGAGCTATAATGACATATTAAGAACGAATTATATGTAATAGAATACAATTCGATGCAGTTTGTTTTCAAGTTTAATAATTTTATTATTTCACTTTTTTTATATTTACATGATAATGCACGACATTGAAAGAAAATAACACATTCGCTCAATGTTGTTTTCTCTACATAAAATACTACACAGTTTAGTAGGGTTGTTATCAGGGGTTCTCCAGATATGTCCAAGCCATCTCAGTCTATTACTACGAATGACTTGCGTAACCCGAGGCTCTTTGTAAAGCCTATATAGTTCAAAATTAAATCTGGTTCGCCAGCACCCCTGATCGTTTACAGGTCCGAAGGTAGCTCTTAGAACTTTTCTTTCAAAGGTATATAGGGCAAGCTGGGTGTCCAGGTTTAATACCCAAGTTTCGCTGGCATATAGAAGCACAGGAAGTATAAGAGTCTTGTAAAGTCTGTTTGGTTATTCGACTGATAAGTTTGGATCTTAACTATTTTTTCATTCCGTAGAAGCGTTTATTAGCTGATATTATTCTATTGTTGACCTTAGTTTTCAAGAGTTGCTCTAGACCGTTTGAGTTGGAGGAAGCGTGTTGTCGAGGCAGCTAGGACCTATAATAGGTTGTTATGCTCATGAAGAATAAGAAGAAATACTACACATATATCAATACAAAAGCTATTATGAGATAATTCATTTAAAAAATTATTTATATATAAATGAACATAACTGCACATATTTTGTTTTAAAAATAAATAATATTATTTCATATTTGTTTATTTATATTTATATGATATTACAAGATATTAATTGGAAGACCATATCTCAAGTAGTTGACGCTATTTTCGCTAAATTAAATAGTGCATATAGTGCTGTAGTACAGACGTTTTGATGCAATAATTTACTTGTATTATGTGTAATAGATATAAATGTATTATGTGCAACAGAATAGAATTCGACATAGTTTGCTTTATAAGTTAATAATTTTATTTCTCAATTTATAACTATATGCTATATGTCTGGATAATTAAGATTTCCAAATAAGGTTTTTTTATTTTCAAGTACACATAAAGTTTTATAACGTCTTACAATAATTAAGGTTTCCAAATAAGGTTTTTTTTTAATTTTCAGGTACACAAAAATTTTTAGAACTTATTGCACTCAATATAAGTAATTTTGGAAATAAAATTAGTCATTACCATCACATGTTCATTTAAATTTAATTTTCATCATGAGCTTAAGAAATTCTGAAAAATAAAATAATCATATATCTCGATGTCATTTGAATTATCTCTAGTTCGAACTTTACATAATTTAGAACAATAGAATGTTTTCTAAAGCCCTATGAAGTGGAAATTTCATTTCTTGCTAACCTTGTGTAGCAATAGATTGTTTTCGAAAGAAACTATTCTTAATAAGAATATAATTCTTTCTAGTTTATTTAATAATTTAATAATTTCATTTCAAAATTTTAACGAAAGAATTGTTTTAACATAAAGCATAAATAATTAGCCTTTTTATTGTTTTCATTTACTATTTCTTTCATTGTGATAGAGTTATTAAACAGAACATTAATACACTTATATTTAAAAAAATTAAATAATTTTTTTTTCATTTTTATATTTTGATGCACATTATTTTCTTTCAGGTGCAAATCTCTAGAGACATTAATCTTGTTTGACCTTAATCAAAATTAATTATATAACTTGTTTAATAATATAACTTATCTAACTGTCTTATTAAACACAACATATATACTATAATAAAAAATCTATATGGTAAAGTAAAAATTATTAAAAATGCTACTATTTTTTTAGTTTTTCTGAAAATAATAGACAGACCTATACATTTATTTTCCAAACTTTCCTTTTGGTATACAAAATTTTATTTGGGCCAGAAGCGCCCAGAGGCATTAATCTTCTTTGACATTAAACCAATTTAATTAGATAACTTGTTTTATTAATATTACTTAACTCTTTTCTTAAAAATGACATATTTTCTATATATTCTGTACGGTAAAAATCTATATATTTAAACAAATGCTATTGAAATGTTTGTTCTTTATTTAATTTTACATAAAGAAATATATTGAGACAAAAGTAATTAAGTAACTTTATTTTCTTCAAAAAAATTTTAAGTTGCTTTTTTAGATACATCCTAAATAAAAATATGTTATTATTGATCATAACAAGCTTTCTTCATAAACAAATGAGCAGAAAATTTTATAATTAAAGGCTTCTGAGGAATGAATATAATTTATTTTTATTCTGATTATATGATGTGCATGCAAATATTTTTTCACCATGTATTAAATTATACTAAACTTAATAGAATTTGATTTATAGTGATTTTTAATACTCATTAAATATAAAAAAGTTATAAACAATAAAAAGAGTCATTTGATTCTTTGAATTAAATTACTTTTTCTTCAGGGATAAGATATATTGAAACTAGTAAGTATAATATCTTTATAAATATACTAGTTTCTTCACTCCCATCATTCAGTTTGGGTAATTAAGATTTCCAAATGAAGATTATATTCATTTCAAATTTTAAATTAAATAGGGACATACTACGAATCAAGATCAAAAGTTTTGATTTAATAGCCTGTTTTGGATTCAATATCAAGTAAAACATAGCTATGTTTAGAATAAAATTTTTCTTTGATAATTAATAACAATTTTACTGTATAAAAGTTAGTAATTTTTTTATATGAAGCAATGCATATTTTTGAACGTAAAATATGCATATTATTTATAACATAACTTGTGAAATTTGTAAATCAAAAACTTAATTTTTGTATCAAATAGAAGCTGATTGTCATTTTCGTACGAAACAAACTATGCAAATACGAACAATTTATTATATTACATAGCATGGTAAAATATTTTAATAGGTTTTAATTTATATTTGAGGTTTAGAATGTCAGATATTTTTAAAGTTTTATATTAATATAGAAAACATATATTTTATTTCAATATAATACAAAAATATTAATTTCAATATCCATATTTAAAATGTTTGATTTCTGGTAAATTAGTTTATTATTTTTCATTTGTATATGGTTTGGATGTTGTTTCAAAAATATAGTATATGAAATAGTAAAACTAAGGACATTTTTCAAACCTAGAATATTTAGAATGAGCAGATTTTTTGTTTTATGATAAATAAAAAATGTCATAATTAAGAATTTAAGTTTCAAAAGGTACTCCTTGCATTAAAGTCAAAAGGTTATAAATATTCAAGGAAACAGTGGGACACAACCTAAGACGATGATTCCAAACTTTCGTACTCTATAATTTAGTTCCCAGTTCGCCGTACCCATTTTAGTCATAGAAACAAGAACTTAATTTCGATATCCAAATGTCCAGACTTGTCTGAAAATAATTTTGTAAGAATTAAAAATGGTTACTTTTTAAAAGGACTCTCTCTCTCTCTCCAGCTCGTCGTATACATTCTAGTCATAGAAACAGGACCTTAATTTCGATATCCAAATGTCCAGATTTGTCTGAAAATAATTTTATAA
>CM063508.1:140327478-140349978 GCA_032207245.1 Pardosa pseudoannulata
GGCTGTTATTTCTGCTCGAAAACATAGGTTAGTAAACAGGTAAGTAGCAGAAGTTGATGGGCTAATTTATATTTTAGCGATACTAAAATTATTTGAGATGATGGGCAATAAGCAAATAATATTTTAAATGTATGTTAACATTAATAGAGTATTTCAACAAGATGATTTAGAATATTGCAATTGTAAATAAACTGTTCTACTTCACGTCTATACAATTTTCTTTCAGATTCATTTTGGAAATAGGTACTATTACAAGTGCAAGCGATTTTAAATAAATGGTCAATATATATTAATAAGGAAAGATAGTGTAATGACGTGTATATATAGCCAGAGGCATAAGGTGAAAATTATATAGTTGGTTACAAAATTAACAACTTGTATTAATGTTTGGATGCGAAATTTAAATATATATTAATAAAATTATAAAAAATCACGATAAAAAAGATATGATTCAAGCTTAAGTTTTGGTTTGGATATTTATAGTTCTTTAAATAATGATTTGGTTAGGTTTGGAACGTTATGTCCACTTTTAAGGTTTAGTTTTAGCTATACTCCAGATAGAAATAGAAGGTTTTCACAGCTTTGATTCAGATTGACACAATCTTTCTAGTTTAAAGAACGTAAAAAGCTTAAGTCAAGATTTTCAATACAACCTTTTCACAAGGTTGGCATGAAAATGGTGATGCATTCTTGAAAAAAAAATAAAAATAAATTATAAAAATAAGATTTATTTATTGCAACGTTATAATAAGTTTGCGAAGAACAGGTTTGAGTAACCTTTTAGTTTCACAGTCTTTTTTTCACCTTTAACTATCATCTATTAATCATTATTGAATAGATTATTGAAAATAAGATAAATTTTTAGTTTATATAATGTTGTACCCATGTTTCACAGTTTTATAATTTATGTATTTAGATACTTTTTTCATCTTGTATTTTATATAGATTATTATCATTTTTAAGATTTTATTATTTTGATATATGTCTTATTACAATAAATTAAAAATTAAATATACTCACAATATGATACTGTTATTTTAATGTTTCAAGCTAAGCTAAGTGAACTAGAGTTGATATCTAAACTTCATAAATGTAATTTTGAATGCATAATACTAATTGTGAAACAAAATACATTTTCAGAATAAGAGAAAAAAGTTTAAGCCTATCCTTTAATTTTATACCAATAACAAAAATTGTGTTTATTTCTGTAGGTTAGCTACGATTTAAATGTAAATAGGAGAGAATTAATTTACATATTTTTCATGTGCTAAATTTTTTGTTGTTGAAAGTTTAGCAACAGCAATTCATAAATGATACATTTTGCAAAATACTTAAACATAGAAACGCTTAAAAATCGAAGAAATGTAAGAAAGGAGATCTTCAAGTCAAACGGATAAATGGATTCATTAATTATATTTTAACAGAGGCAACTATTCACAGCCCTCGCCAAAACAATTTGGCAAAACGAGTTTCTCCCATACTTAAACTCTGAAACATAGAAATGCTTAAACTCTTAAACATAGAAGACACATAAGAAAGGAGCTCTTCAAGCCAAATAGATAAATGGATTCATTCCTTATATTTTAACAGAGGCAACTATTCACAGCCCTCCCTTGTCTTGGCAAAACGAGTTTCTCCCATACTTAAATTTTTGAACATAGAAATGCTTAAACTCTTAAACATAGAAGACACGTAAGAAAGGAGCTCTTCAAGCCAAATAGATAAATGGATTCATTCCTTATATTTTAACAGAGGCAACTATTAACAGCCCTCGCTTGTCTTGGCAAAACCAGTTTCTCTCATACTTAAACTCTTAAACATAAAAATACTTAAACTCTTAAACATAGAAGACACGTAAGAAAGGAGCTCTTCAAGCCAAATAGATAAATGGATTCATTCCTTATATTTTAACAGAGGCAACTATTCACAGCCCTCGCTGTCTTGGCAAAACCAGTTTCTCTCATACTTAAACTCTTAAATATAGAAATACTTAAACTCTTAAACATAGAAGACACGCAAGAAAGAAGCTCTTCAATCAAATAGATAAATGGATTCATTCCTTATAATTTAACAGAGGCAACTATTCACAGCCTTTACTTATCTTGGCAACGCGAGTGTCTGTCCTACTTTTCCACTAGAAAAATTATATTTTTTAGGACTTACAACGATGTACTGATAAAGCAACTAATACAAAATAGTAGTGTCCAATTCAATTTTTCAAGGCTATTTAAATGCCGCTGGCGCAAATTCAGATACCCGATTTCAAAAGGCATCCAATTTAGAACAATATATCAATACGCTCTAAGTAAATTGAAAAAAAATGTTTTTAACAGCAGGATTCTCTCAAAATCTTTTTTATTGCATGATTGAAAACCCCCAGAAAAATTACTCATTTCAGTAAAATTTTATGAAAAGTTAAAACCAATTGCCTCTTCTGCGTTGCAACCACCTCTCAGGAGAGATGAAGGCGCTAAAGGAAAGTGAGCTTATCTTTCAACTTTCGCCGCTCCGATTGTTCTCTTTCAATAAGTAAATAAATAAAATCCGAATACTAATACTCTTGGGACAAAGGATTTATATTTAGTTTCTTGTTAAAATTTTTATGGGAGCTAACGAGTAGTATTTTCTTTTGTTTTCGAAATTTTGATGATTTTTAATAATTTTCTAGATTAGAGTTATTTTATAGGGATAGAAATTTAATGCTTGTTTTCAAAATTTTAAATTTATTATCATGTTTTACATGTTATAATATTTTTTCAAAATGCATTGTATGTTTAGAAAGTATGTATTGTTTAATTCAAAAGGAATAAAATATCAAATCAAACCTATCCAATGACTTATATCCTTAGTACAAGTCCAAACCTAGCAGTTAAGGATGTGCTTTCAATACAATAGGGTGTAGATTTTTCCGAGTTTGATTTATATCAGAATCAGTTAGATCAGTTATACGAGTTTAAATTGTCTTCGCTATAAAACAAATGTGAACTTGTTATAATTAATCCAAATATCCATTATAATTAAGTCTATTATAATTTCATATTATCCATTATATAATTATTTCCATTATTAGTTCTATTATTATTCCATTATTATTTCCATTATATTTCCATTATATAATTATATCCATTATTTTATAATTTCCTAACTATAATTTTTATATAAATCCATTATAATTAATCCTAATGTATTAATATTAAAACAAAATTTATTTTATATAAAACCTTAATCAGACTTATTGTTCCATAAGACAGCGAGTGCTGGCCATTAAATAAATATGAAAATAATAAGCTATTGATTTTTGAGAGAAAAATACTTAGTAAAATCTCTGGAGTAGTTAAATAAAATGATGTCTATATAATTCAATATAATTATGAAATATACAATCGATTTAAAGAACCAGATATTGCCAAAGTTATTAAGGCCAGCCGCATTAGATGGCATTGACACCTTTTTAGATATGAAGATTTTAACCCAACTAAATTAGTGACATTCTCAAAAATTGAAGGCAAGAGATAAAGAGGAAGACCTCCTACCAGGTGAAAACATTCGTCTTATTCTAATGTTCAAAGCTAACGAAAAGTAACTTAAAGCTTTTGAAATATTAGATAATTTTTCTAATTTCTTAGTTTGAAGATCTATTATATTGATAAATGTGCAATATTTATTTTTTACAGTTCTATATATTTTCTTTTACAAGTTATAAAATTTCATTTCTATATTTGAGTTACTAGTGCATGATAGATAATGATATTATATCGCTTTTTCGAAAACTATGCACCGTGTCTACTGAAAAGGACTACAATAAACGTGAACTTGCTACTTATATTAATGGCATACTAAGTGACAACCCATTCTTAATCCCTTGCTTCTTCAAACAAAAAGAGAATCTCTTATTCAGAACCAATTATTTTTTTCTAATGAAAGAGGCTTTAACGACTAGTGTGCTTTCTTTTCAGCTGTCTCCGATCCTGTTACTCTCTCTTCTATAAATAAATAAAATCCAAACATCAAGTCTCCTAAAAAAATATTTGCCTTTTACAAATATTCAAAGCTGACGAGTAATACTTTCTGTTAACGAGATTTTGGATAATTTTTCTAATTTTCTGGCTTGAAGTTATTTGAGATGGTGAGAAATAAAGTGATTATTTTCGTTATTTTTAATGTACCTACCATATTTTAGATGTTATCATAATTTATTTCTATGTTTATTACGAGTGCATTATAGAGTAAATAAAATCCAAAAATCCACACTACTGGGAGAAAAAATTCGTTTTATTCTAATGTTCAAAGCTAATGAATAGTAACTTAAAGTTTTTGAAATATTAGATAATTTTTCTAATTTTCTAGTTTGCTTGATTTTAATTCTTGTTTAAATCGGCGGAATAATTTACGTTGTTCTTTTCGTATTTTTCTCTCTTATGAAACGATGTGAGTTTGCTATCCATAGAAGGTACATCTACGATACAACCTTGATTTTTCCAGATAAAAAGACATTCTCACGGCGACTGTTTTAAAAATATGATTTTAACATTTACCTCTAACATATATGAAAGAATATTATTGTAGTGTTCAAATTAATTGAACTAATCGGCTATTCAATAGACGCAAATTAAAGTTTTCTGACTTCAAAAACATTGATATGTTCTGGGTAAGTAAAAGTAGAATCCTGAAAAAAAAAGATTCCTAATATTGTCTAAACATACAATAGTTTTCTCTCAAAATCTTTTTAATTGCATGGCCATCCTTATAAAATTCCAGTGATACTTCGTATTTCACTAAAACGTTTATGAAAAGTAAAACCAATTACGTCTTCTGTTCTACAGCTATCTCCCACGAGTGAAAACCTCTCCTGGGATATAGTTGTACATGAAAGCAACTGTGCTTTCATTTCAATTCTCGTCACTCCTATTGTACTGTCTTCAATAAATAAATAAAAAATCGAAAATCAAGACTCATGGGACAAAGTATTTGTCTTTTGTTTCCCATTTAAATCTTCAACGAAGCTGAAGTGGAATGCTTTGTGCGAAACCTTTCTTATTTTTTCATTTTTTTAGCTTTGAGTTACTTTATATGGATAGAAAAGTAATGCTTGTTTTCGATATTTTATGTCTATTAGCATATTTCATGTTAACATATTGTTATTTTTAATTGAAGGGGAGCGTTTAGCACAGATAATTATGTTAAAGTGTACTTTCCGAACGTTGTACCGCTTTAACTCAAAATGAATACACTAGTCAAATGAAATCTACTTGTGCTCATAGTGTAGCAAGTTCGAGATTGATTTGGCTGCTTTAGTTTTCCGCGATTGGCAACGTAGAAAGAAATGGAGTAAAAGTTGTCACCGACGATGTTGGATACAATTATCTTTGAAGAATAAAAGCCTTTAGAATTGAAATTGACCCCCACCTTCTGGTTAAAGACTTCGAAATATACATATGTGTGTACGTCTGTTAGCATGTTTCATGTTAGCGTATTGTTCTTTTTTATTGAAAGAGGAGCGTTTAGCACAGATCATTATGTTAAAGTGTACGTTCCGAACGTTGTACCACTTTAACTCAAAATTAATGAACTACTCAAATGAAATCTATTTACGCTCATAGTGTAGCGAGCTCGATATTTATTTGGCTGTTTTTTATTTAACGCGATTGGCAACATAGAAAGAAATGGTATTGAAAACAAAATTGAGCGGAGGTTGTCGCCGACGATGACGAATACAATTATTTTTGAAGAATAAAAGCCTTTAGAATCGAAATTGACCGTACTACCTTCTGGTTTAAGACTTCAAAATATATGTGTGTGTACGTCATGTGAATAAACTCTACAAAAAAAGCTCTCCCAAAGACTGTTTCATTTATAGAATAGAACACATAGTATAAAGTCAAATGATGTCTAGCAATTAAGTTGCTGATTTGAATAGTATATATATGTTTAGTTTAGATTTTTTGTTTGATTTTTGACCGATACTTATAGGGAAACCTCTGCGTGACTTATGTGGTTTTCTCCTTATTTCTACCTTTTATAATTTAGACCCAAGCTTGCTACCCATAGAAGACAGAACAAGGATACATCCCTTCCAAACAAAGAGTACTTAATTTTCCGAACAAAGATAAATTCCCATTTCTGGCCACTCGAAATAGTTGACTTATTACTCACACTCATAAAATAATCTATGAGAAATTATTGTGGTAGAATTCCAATTGATTTCACATTCGGTTATACTGAATTTTCCGAACAAAGATAAATTCTCATTTTCGGCCACTCGAAATAGTTGACTTATTACTCACACTCATAAAATAATCTATGAGAAATTATTGTGGTAGAATTCCAATTGATTTCACATTCGGTTATTCATGAACCGTCATTTAAACTTCCCGGTTTCAAAGAACATTCAATTTAGTACTTTCTATTAACATGTTTTGTATAAATAAAAATAGCTTTAGACAACAGTTTTACATCGAAATCTTTTATATTGCATGATTTAAAATCTAAAACATTTAAGAATTGTAAAATCTAATTATCTCTTCTGTTCTACAACTACCTGTAACGAGAGAGTAGTTTTAACACTAGATTTACGGATGTTGATTACATACCTATTTTTACTGAAGTAAACCAATTTGACTCATACAAGAAAATTGAAATTTTTTGGAAAGAAAATTGTTCCAAATTAATGTAAATGAAATGTTTATTATAAAAAATCATGGAAAACGTTTTTTACATATAAGATCTGTTTTCGAAACATATTTTCAACAAATATTTCTATTACATTTAGCACAATGGTTTCTACATCTGTTTCTTTTGCATGATTGTCGAACTTGACAATTCTTCCGTGCGTCAGTAGCATGAATTTCCGTCATTGGAATGGAAGTGTTCTCGACTTCTTCTCCATATTTTCTTCTTAGTTCTTCATCCAATTGTAAAATATCCCAGGTCTGATACGACCAATAAATTTCATGTTTCGCGATTAACTGTGCGATTAACTGTTAAACCATTCTATGAGTCAAATTGCCTCACAACCGTGGAAATACGTATACCACATGCGAAATGAAGGGGTCTGCAGGGAAGAGGAATGAAAGTTTTCATATATTTTATTACTTAACTAAAAACCAATGTATGTTTTTGAAAAGGGATTTTGAAGTTCTATATATTTATAGTGTTCAAATTTTTAATGAGTCAAATTGGCTCGGTACGTAAATCTAGTGTTAAAGACAAGTGTGCTGTTTTATAGCTCTTACCTATTCTATTGTTCTCGTTTCAATAAATAAATGAAAGCCGAAAATCAGGAGTTCTGGACTTTCGTTTACCAGTTTAAATATTCATGGCAGCTAAAGACTTTCTATTTCGTAAATTTTGATAAATTTTCTATATTTTCTCGTTTTCAGTTCTTTTGAATAGAAATGATTGTAATTCTTGTTTTGGTATTCGCACTGGACATCGCACTGGAGCTCGTATCTGACTTTCCTGGGCCAAGCCCTCTAAGCCAGAGTTTCTAGTAGCATGGAAGTGATGAAATATCAGATAATTAGTTAACGAAAATGAGGACTAAAAAATGCTAACATTAAGTTCAGTGTAATTATAAGATAAGAAATTATAGTAGAACAGGAGGGAAGGATACACGAGTTCGGTGAAAGGGACAAATAATTATGAAAAACACATTAGGTAAACACTTTAAGGGTTGGAATATTTCTTTTTTATTTTTATTTTTATAATTTTTTTTTCCAACAGAATCAATTGGGGAAGTAGAGAAGATTGAGTGCAGATTCAGAGTTCATTCAGGGACAGTAAAACAGACACGGATTGAGAAGTTCAAGGGGAGAAATTCCATTGGTTCCTGAGAGCCAATGGAATTCATGCAATGAAGCTACGATGGCTGAGTTACTAAGAACAGTTTCAAGGCAGCTCCGAGGCTCGGATCCAGCTTGCTCCGGGGAGAAATTTCATTGGTTGCTGAGAGCCAATAGAATTTCTGCTTATTTGGGCTAATTTCTACTTGGGAGCAGAGGCTGCGAGCTAAGTCCAGGCTGTTCTAAGTTGGGAGAATGAATGACTACTGAAGAAATGGGTTTACTCAAGCACTCTGTTAAGAATGGCCTTTGGCCGCTTAACGTTTGCAGGATCCGCGTGGTCATATTGGGCTAGTTCCAGTAGGTGTTCAAAGCATAGATTAGCATGGAAATTATTAGCAAGTTTTTTAAGAAAATTTGAAAAGGTGGGGAGATCAATTTCCCTGTGGATCTCAGCATTTCGATAGTACCAGGGGGAATTAGTAATTTGCCTTATGGTGATATTATGGGCAGCACATAGTGCCTTGATATGAGATTTAGCAGCATATGACCAAGCGGGACTTGCATACGTAAGTAAGGGACGTAAATAAGTTTTATAAATGAGCATTTTATTATTAAAATTCAATTTACTATTTCGAGCAATTAAGGGGAAGAGGGCACGTTTAGCAGCTCGAAATTTATTTTTAATATTGTGTGTGTGTTGTTGTTTCCAAGTGAGATTTTTATCAAGGGTAACTCCTAGTTTTGGTATTTAAATTATTACCATACTATATTTTATCTTGTTTTTTCTTTTTGTTGGTGGTTAGAGGGAAGATGATCCTGCTAAAGAATCTGCAACTATTTAACTTGAAAAGAATAAAATAGCGATAACGGAAAAACGTAGAATTCAAACTATTTTTTTTCTTGATTGATTTGAGTTATTTGTCCATATCTTGCAATAATTTCTAATATATTACAAAGAAAATATATCTCTATAGCTTTAGTCATAGTTTGACTAAAGCTCGAAGCTAGTGCTGGAATCGATCTTTCAACTGGTAGATACATATTCCGCCTAAAGAAAATTCGATATTCTTTATAACGTTATTTAGTACATCTATGTTATTTATTTTAATTGCAGCGAATTTAACAGGAATTTAAATTAATAATTAGCAGGCAGCGAATAATGAAATAAAAATAATTCATTAATAGAATGTTTTAAAATTAATTGACAATTTAATAACTTTAAATATGCGTAATTACTTACTTTTTGTGAAAAGTGTTTTTTATTAGAAGAGTGTAAATCAACATCGTGATAAAATGAAATTCATTTTTATTCATTTTATGAAATTTTTAATACATTAAACCTATTTTTAAACACATACACTTCGTGTAAAAAGCATTAGAAAATGAGTAATTGCCATACATAAATGGTAATCTTATATTCTAATTAGATTTTATGAGTAGTAAAATAGAAAGTGATACGATAAAATATTAAGAATAATGTCAGTTAAAGAAAACTTAATAATTCAATGCTATAAAATCCAAAATATTTAAAAAAATTCTTTTAATTGAATCTAGAAAAATTTAAATTTATTAATTACATCAAATTTTTAAGACCCTAAAGTTTGTAGGTAATGGGCAATTACCCCGTGTGCAGCCGGTAAAATATCAAAGAAATCTGATTAAAATAATGCAGATATTTTTCGATTTTTTAACTACATAACATTTCAAACAATTTCTATTCTTAACCCAATTTCTGCAGCCCTTGTTTCCGCTTTTATATTTTTTTTTCTAACAGTTCATCTCGTTTTGGGGGCTGTATATTGTTTTGTTTATTAGAGAATTCATTCGAAATTCTAATTTCGATAAGAGAAATTGAAGTTATTCATTGATTCAAACCCAGATTCTAGAGCCTAAGTATCTGCTTATATATATTCCACCCTCATCCCCAATGTTCGTATATTTTCGGGGCCTATATAATGGCGTGATTACTGCAGCCTTCATTGTAAGTCTGGTTTTGGAGATTAGAAATTGAAGTTATATCAGTTTCAGATATTCTAGTATTGATATTTTATTACTTACACGTCACATACAGGAATTAGTTAATAAAAGGATTTTCCATTAATAAACTATCTATTAATTTTGATATATGTGCTACGGGTACACTAAAATTACAACAGTTATATGAGTGCTAGTTATTCTAATGCAACTAATTCCATATATATGTGTTAGTTTTCAAAAGAGTTTTGAAGCTGTTCATTATTTTTTCATAAATACTACGATTGCGTCTAAGGTTGTATATTTATGTTGAAAACAATAGTACACGTTTTCAAATAATGCTTTGCATTGTTTGTTTTGAAACTTTAAAATATTTCAAATCATTTTTTAACATATTAATCCCAGATTCTCGGGCTGTTGTTCTGATTTTTTGCCTCTTTTTGATAGCTCTAGATTGGCCTGTTTTTACAGCTCATCATTTTGGAATTAATATCCATTAATTTCCATGTCACACGAAAAGCTGAATATCAAAATTATTTTTAAACTATCTATTAAATTTTGTACCTGTGTCAAACGAGTACAGCTATGTTTGTTTATATCAAAAACAATACTAGTCTTATTCAAATAATGCCAAGTTCTTATTTGTTTTGCTGACTATAAAATATTTTAAACCATTTTCTAATTTATTATTCGAAACCCAGTTTTTCGAGCCCTTGTTTCTACTTTTATGTTTTATTTGCCTTGTTTTGGAAGCTTTATATTGGCCTGATCATTAGAGCCCCGCATTCTAAGCCCTGATTCGGCGTTTGCGCAGTGAAACACTTCCGGGTTGCAGTGATATTCTTTTACATTCTCCCCGTGACCCCCTTTTGCGTGCAGAACGAACATCGATCGTTCGATGACGCCTCCACACACATGAACGGGACAGTGTGGGCGGGACAAGATTCACAGAGGATGGTTAAAAGATAGAAAACGAAAAAAAAATAATTCTGCATTCAGATTATTGAATACCTGCTTTCATTCAAGTCGCAAGATGATTAATGTGTGGGGAACTCTCTCCTTGTAAAAAAAATAGAAAACCGCTAAAAATCAATTGACGCATTGAATTGAATAGATTGCATGTAAAATCGGTAGATCTATGTAGCAAAACTTTTTAAGATGCTTTATCTGGTAAATAATGTTTATTTCTTGTGGCTTTTATGAAAACAAGTCTACCGTTGTTAGGGTAACCTCATGGATTCGAGTACCATATTCTTATAAAAGGCGAAAAATATGTTAAATGTCCTTTTTGCTATAGTTAAGCATACATAAAACATATGGAAATGAAAAATTAAAAAATATATACGAAAATAATTTTTTTGCATATACATGGGAAAAAGTAACAATTTTTGTACTCAGTGCTAACACAGCGAGACAAAATATTTCAGTATATATATATATATATATATATATATATATATATATATATATATATATACATATGTATATATATATATATATATATATATATATATATATATATATATATACATATATATATATATATATAAATATATATATACACATATATATACATATATATATATATACATATATATATATAAATATATATATATACACATATATATATACATATATATATATATATATACATATATATATATATATACATATATATATATATAATATATATATATATATATATATATATACATATATACATATATATATATACATATATATATATATATATATATATATATATAATATATATATATATATATATATATATATATATATATATATATATATTTATATATATATATATATATATATATATATATAATATATATATATAGAAGAGAGAGAGAGAAGAGAGAGGGATAGAGAAGAGAGAAGAGAGAGATTAATTTAATCATAAGAGGGATAATATATTTATTATTTTATGTGTAATAAATAGCATTAACATATATTTATTATAACAGATATTTAAGACATATTTATTATTATAATTATTACTATAATAATAAATATCATTAACAGATATTTATTATTAGAATCGATATTTATTATTAAAGCATCATATCAACTATTTTCTTTAAAAATTCCACAAAAACACCCAGCTGTAAGTGTTAAAAAATTATATTTACAATCAAACTTTTAATTCATTACACTCAAAATATTATATAAACTAACAGTTATAAGTTTCATACACTTATAACAAAAAATGTTTTTGTTATGACATTCCTAGTTCATTAAACACATCAGAAGCTTCTTAGAAAATATATAAGTTCTTGGCTACAGAAAACCTTTACATCAATGATGCAGATGCAGTACAGGTTCTCAAAGGAGGGTTTTGCATTTTTTGCCCTTTTTTAATATGCGGAGATTTATTCAGATGCAAGACTCGTTATAAATTTTATTTCTCCCTTTAAATTTCTTCTAAATTAAAAATTTTTTTGAAAACTTTGTATTTTTGTCCTTAAATATTTTTATTGCTACTTTTGGGATTATTAACCCTCTTGTTTATTTATGCCATTTTTCTGATGTTTCCAACGGCAGTCAAATGAGGATCTATATTGTATCTCTTTTTAACCTAAACTTAAGTTATATTAAAGTATAATTGCATTGAAAGGATTAGCAAAAAGTAAACAGAATAAATACACATTATTCTTACATTCACTGAAAAAGCCATAGCCTATATAACGAAAACTATTACAACAGTGTATGAAATGACAACTGTGAAATGAAAACGGCTTGGCTGAAGGACATCGTGCCCCCGCCAACTTGGCGATAAAGCTCTGAGCATTGTAACCTAATATTATCTCACGTTCTTGCCGTATCCAAACAATTTGTATCTATATTTTAATTTATATTATATTTGTATCCAGCTCATCTTCTGTACCCCATTTCTTATATATTAAACTCGTATAATGCTTAAAAATATTAAATATAATGAATTATTAAAGATTCACTACTAAGATTCACTATTTTATAATATTTTCATCGCGTGCTTAAGATGGATTTACTCGAGATCAAACGCAATTTATAGTATAAGGAAAAACCCAGTGTGGTAGTGATGTCAGAAACTTACACATCTTTGTCAGACAAGTATGATAAAACTTAAAATTCGAGTCAGATTTTTTTTCATAGTTGGTGGTATTTTTCAGTGCAATCAGTATTTTACACATATGATTGAATTTTTTAATTTGGAACCTAATGAAAGCAAAAAAATCATAAAATAGGTTTCAAACGGTATATTTTATACCTACTTATACTTCAAAGATAATTTTATAAAATTTCTTTTACAGTTCCTAAGTCAACCTATAAAGTAAAGTTTTAATGTTAACTCAATAAATGCATTATAAAATTTACAAAATTTGTAAAACATTAACACTTGTTCGAAATTTAAAATAAAATGAAAAAAAACATCTTAATTACAAAGAAAATTGTAGAATAATTAAGACAAGCGTTTTTTGAAAAGATAATTTTACATGTTATAGTATGGTCTTCAAGATGATTTAATTTAAAATATAAGAATGAACGCAAAATTAAAGTTATTCTAAAACTTCATTCTACAGCATGAATTAATAATATATAAATCTTTTGAAACTAAGAAGTTAAAAAAATCTTGTAAATAGAATGAATATATACCTAATTAAATTAATCATTGAAATAAACTAAATTTTTAAATATTACAATTATGGTACTTCATTCTAAAGATAATACATCTACATGCAAATGAAGTATAATTAGGCATTATTATTAAATAGATTAATTAATGTTTAAAAATTGTGGATCGTGGTAGAATACATAAATTAAACTGTTTATATTGATTGTTGTATATTAACTTTATAATCAATAAATATAAACAATATCATACTTTATAAGTGTTAAAATATGATTTCATACATCCTAATGGAAATCAATGTGCTTTAAAAAGTCTCGACCTACCTTAAAATTCTAATACACAAAAATTTAATCCACATTTCTTTAATCTGCAAATTTATTACAATAATAAATATATAACAATTAAGAAAAAGAGTATTAGAACAAAATTATAGCTCTATCCATATGAGTTTAAAATTTCTACTCAAAAGATAAAAATTTTCGAAAGGTAAATTTTCTTTCCTGTGTATAATATTGTATTATCCACAGAACATGTTAATATCATTCAGATAATAAAACATTTTAGATTAGTTATAACTTTATTCGACTTCAACTTTTTCTTCTAATTTTCATAGTTTTATAAATTTTTCACTGTAAAAATATTTCTATAATAAATCATTCTATAGAATGTAATTTTCAGATTTTCGTAATTTTAGTTATAGGTTAATACTTAGTTTTTAAATTGACTATCGTATGGACTGTAAGATAAAATTTAATTTTATTCAAACTTTTAATGTATTATTTGTTCAATATTATAAAATTGCAACAGGTCTTAAGCATTTATCAATTTTTTGTATCTTTATA
Source organism: Pardosa pseudoannulata (assembly GCA_032207245.1). Taxonomy (NCBI): domain Eukaryota; kingdom Metazoa; phylum Arthropoda; class Arachnida; order Araneae; family Lycosidae; genus Pardosa; species Pardosa pseudoannulata. The sequence goes on from CM063508.1 coordinate 140,341,710, forward strand.
TATAACAATTAATAAAAAGATTATTAGAACTATACTTTAACACTATCCGCAGGAGTTTAAAATTTCTACTCGAAAGATAAAAGTAAATTTTCTTTCATGCGTATAATTTTGTATTATCTATTAAACATGTTAATATAATTCTGATAATAAAACATTTTAGATTAGTTATAACTTTATTCGAATTCTAGTTTTTTTTTCAAATTTTCATAGTTTTATGAATTTTTTAGTGTAAAAATATTTCTATAATAATTCATTCTATTAAATGCAATTTTCAGATTTCTGTAATTTAAGTTATAGGTTAATACCTAGATTTTAAATTGACTATCGTATGGACTATAAGATAAAAGTTAAATTTTCTTCAAACTTTTAATGTATTAATTGTTTAATATTATAAAATTATGACAATAATAAATATATAACAGTTAATTAAAAGAGTATTAGAACTATATTATAGCACTATCCATCGGAGTTTAAAATTTCTACTAGAAAGATAAAACTAAATTTTCTTTTGTGTGTATAATTTTTGTATTATCTATAGAACATATTAATATCATTCTGATGATAAAACATTTTAGATTAGTTATAACTTTATTCGACTTCTACTTTTTTTCTAATTTTCATAGTTGCGTGAATTTTTCACTGTAAAAATATTTCTATAATAATTCATTCTATAGAATGAAATTTTCAGATTTTCGTAATTTTAGTTATAGGTTAATACTTGATTTTAAATTGATTATCGTATAGACTGTAAGATAAAATTTTATTTTTTTTTCAAACTTTGAAAGTATTAATTGTTCAATATTATAAAATTACGACAGGTTTTAAGCATTTATCCTTTTTTTGTACCTTTATTTATAACAATTAATAAAAAAGAGTATTAGAACTATATTATAGCACTATGCATATGAGCTTAAAATGTGTACTCGAAAGATAAAAATAAATTTTCTTTACTGTGTATAATTTTGTATTATCTATAGAACATGTTAATATAATTCAGATTATAAAACATTTTAGAATAATTATAACTTTATGCGACTTCTACGTTTTTTTTAATTTTTGTAGTTGTGTGAATTTTTACTGTAAAACTAGTTCTATAATAAATCATTTTATAGAATGCAGTTTTCAGATTTTCGTAATTTTCGTTATAGGTTAATACTTAGATTTTAAATTGACTATCGTTTGAACTGTAAGATAAAATTATTTTTTTTCAAGCTTTTAATGTATTAATTGTTCAATATTATAAAATTATTACAATAACAAATATATAACAGTTAATAAAAAGAGTATTAGAACTATATTATAGCACTATTCATCGGAGTTTAAAATTTCTTCTCGAAAGATAAAACTAAAATTTCTTTCGTGTGTATAATTTTTGTATTATCTGTAGAACATGTTAATATAATTCAGATGATAAAACATCTTAGATTAGTTATAACTTCTACTTTTTTCTAATTTTCATAGCTATATGAATTTTTCACTGTAAAAATATTTCTACAATAATTCATTCTATAGAATGATATTTTCAGATTTTCGTAATTTTAGTTATACTTTAATATTTAGATTTTAAATGGATGGATTATCTTATGAACTGTAATATAAAGTTTAATTTTTTTCAAACTTTTAATATATTAATTGTTCACTATTATAAAATTACAACAGGTCTTAAACATTTAACACATTTTTGTATAAATATTCAAAGAATTAAGTAGTTAAGTATTGACAATAATTACTGAATTTTACCTATGGATTACTTATTAAAACTGAAGTTGTTATTGAGACAAATTCACTTGCAACAGGTCTTAAAAATTTATCAATTTTTTGTATCTTTATATATAGCAATTAATAAAAAAAGTATTAGAACTATATTATAGCACTATGCATATTAGTTTAAAATGTGTATTCGAAAGATAAAAATAAATTTTCTTTCCTGTGTATAATTTTGTATTATCTATAGAACATGTTAATATAATTCAGATAACAAAACATTTTAGAATAATCATAAATTTATGCGACTTCTACTTTTTTTTCTAATTTTCATAGTTGTATGAATTTTTCACTGTAAAAATATTTCTATAATAATAATTCATTCTATAGAATGAAATTTTCAGATTTTCGTAATTTTAGTTATAGGTTAATACTTAGATTTTAAATTGATTATCGTATGGACTGTAAGATAAAATGTAAATTTTTTCAAACATTTAATGTATTAATTGTTCAATATAAAATTAGAATTGGTGTTAAACATTTAACAATTTTTTGTATAAATATGTGAAGAATTAAATAAGTATTGAAAATACTTATTGAAGTTTTACTTATATATTACTTATTAAAACTGAAGTTGTTATTGAAAATGGTTCACTTTAGTAATGCCCCAAAACGTCATTAAAATGCATAAAACCCACTTAAATTTTTCACAAATATTTCTATAATTTTATTAAGTATTTATGATCGGAAAAGGTAGGTACAATTTTAGCTTACAGAAGACTTTTTTACAAACATGATACTCTATATAATTCTCTATATAATTAATAAGAAAAATACGAATGTTTTCATTTCCTTTTTTTGGCAGGCAGGACAAAATATCAGATGAGGGTCCAATCGATCTTAAGCCTTGTACAGCAAAATGTCGTGACCTTTTATGACTATCGATCAGACTCGAAATTACCTTTCCATGTCTGAAGTTCTAGACTCAAAATCGATGCCGCATTGAAAATGGAAATACCTTTATACTATACTTGCAAATTAGCTAGCAGATGATTTTAGAAAACTTTAAAACAACCTTATGATACGATTATAGGGACTAAGGAAATATTTTTCCCAATATGTTTGGTATTTATATAAGGGATATTTGCCATGCAGCCTAGACAGCCAGTTGATTTATTTTCTAGAGAAACTGTGTATAGATAAACTCTAGAATACTTTAGTGTGAAAAAAGAAATTGTTTTAAGAAATAAGTTTATACATAAAACCCCTCAAATTACCTTGAAAACAAAATATATTACGAGATTTTTCAAAAGTGATTAAGTAGCAAATAAAAGCAGATAACATCAATATAGCATTCAAACTATCATATGACCAAGGCAAAAAAATTCTCCTGTATGAATTTTATCCTACTGCATTGTTATTATAATATCATGTTATTATTTCTTGTTATATTGAAAAGTTATAACTTATAAAATATTATTATTATTATTATTACTATTATTACTGTAACATTATGTTTATACATTAATATAGACATCTAAACACTCACACACGTACACACACTTACATCGGGAGAGCCAAAATTTCAACAATTATAAAAAGAGAAGGAATAATGATAAAGATGTGCGACTTGCATTAAAGAAATAAGGCAGATTTTGTTTAGAAATAAAAAGGAAATACTTAAAAATTCACCAATAGCGGGCGCTGACGTCTTCAAATACAATGAACAGGACATAAGTACTTTGCCTTCCTTTTTTCTTTATTCCTTTTTACAAAGCCTAACATATTTGTACAAAATTTTAGTCTGGTAACATCATAGAGGTTGATCAACTTTGCTTTTTATGAAGGTGAAGTTATTTAAATCACAACCTTAGAGGGATAGGCTATCTAACCAGTATGCCAACCTGGAGACTCTAAAGTTCGTTATGGAATGCGTATATACACGACGTTGACACTCAATTAGGTTAAGATAGAGATATTGTAAAGATATTGTAAAAAATTCAATTACGTTAAGATAAAGATATTGTTTCTCCTACATGGATACTAGTCATCTTAATATTTTCTATAATAAAAATAGCACAAAGACTTTGAGTAGTGGACGTTTAGACAGTGGGATATATGGAATTGAATCTTAATAAAGGTGTTGTCGACGCGGAACAATAACACAAACAAAAAACGAAGACTATAACATTTGTCTTTAAACTTATTTTAATCATAATGCCAGCAGCAACGTGCGGCCATCACTCACAAAAAGTTCTCCTTCATAAACTAAACTAAAATAGTGTTGCCACAAAAATGCAACTAAATTATACTACAAAAATAAAACATAGCACACGGAGCATAAAACATAACAGTACAAAATGTAACACATTGAGTTCGAGGATAAACAACAAAACAAAATACAAAACATTGATAAATGATTCAAACAAGTGTGAATACAGGGTAGGAAGTATTAATCAAAATATATAAAATTTAAAAAAAAGCTGTGAATAAATATTGGTATTATCCGATGAATCTTATTTTAAAGGTAAAACATTTCTCAATATAAATGATGTTGACATATGTAAAACACCTTCGCTCGTCGGAGCGTCTATAAAACAGTTTCTTATGACACAGGGATATCAATCTGTTTTGGTCGCGCTGATAATCTCAATAATTCTACTGAATGTATAAATTTACGAATACAAAATTCATTGGACAATATTCTGGAATTTGGGTGTTCTCAAACCAAAGTAGTGTGAATTAGGAATGTGCTTCAGATTTTAAAACTTCAGAAAGAAGATAAGACAGAAATTTCAATGTGTGGAAGATGTTAGCCGGCTACTAGTACTACTAGGAATATAAACCGCTCAACAAGACCTATATTTGACAATAACTGAAAGCCATCCGCAACCATTTAGCTCAGTTACAGTACTGAAAAAGCTCTCCCTCACGCTTTTCACTCTCTAAGGATTAAAATCATCCTTAATCTCTTAGCAATTAACTGAAATTTTGTTGAAGTCTGCATGTTTACCAGAAGCAACTAAACTACTTTTTTATTTTATTAAATAGTCACATAAATAACAATTAGGCTTTAAATATGGACACCATTGAACGGCCATACAAAACTATATTTGTTAGAATCACGTAATAGTTATATGTTTCAAGATTTCAAAATCATAATCATTCTTATTTATCCCAAAATCATTACTTAACTAAGTTTCAAACTCACACAGATGCTACATATTTAGGTGGGTTCTATGAATATTAAAAAATTGTTTTAAGACGCATGATTCATGAGATTCTATGAGTCAAATATTAGTTTATAAAGAAAATAGTTTAAATATGGAAGGATAGATAATTTTTAAAGAATTTTCACCTCAGAATAAACGGAAAATGTTCTAGTGTAGAATGAAATTAATTTTTATTATCAGATAATTTATAGTATACCCTTTTGAAAGTAAATATAAGCATAATTTCTTGAAAGGAAAAAAAAAAGATGTATACTTTGAAAATTTTCCAAGCTACCATATGTTTCAGGATTTTCAAAGATATATTTATCTTTTAGTCTCCAATCGGTATAAAATATACTCCTGGTAAGTTAACAATGTGTCAAAAGATACAAAATATGCTAAATACATCTCTTGATATATAACTGTATATAAATAATAAACATATGTAAATTCATAAAATATATTCTTACTGAATAAGACACTTTATTAGACAGAGAGATGATATGAATGTAATTTATTTTACTTTTATCATAAAAATATGCCGAGGTCGTTGAACTCGGCATATGCCACTCATAATGAGGACATAATGAACAACAGACAAAAAAGTACATAAGTTCTGACACAAAGAGCAACCTACTTATTTTCCCATGGCAATCGAACAGAATAAAAACGTCATCCAAATTTAAGGAAAATGAATCAATACATGTATGGAACTTATAAGTGAAAGCAATAACATCAACAACAAAAAAGAAGTACTTTAGGACATAGTACTCCTTCCATTGAACTGCAGCATGTCTGCATTTAATCAATTTGTTATAAAAATGTGACAAAAGTCAATAATTTAACCCAAAAATGACATATGAGAAAGCAAAAATTGTTATATTGGGAACAAGCTCCACATGTCGGAAGTAGAACACAAAATCAATCGATGGAGAGAAAGTCTCTATGAATTGGGAAGTAGCTCTATCGACTCTACTCCCAGGTGTACGAATAAGATCCGAGTCTCACATTTCACCGTTGTACAACAATCGATAACACATTTCTTCTCCAATCGATACAAGAACTATATCAGTAAAGTATTCATTGTATCATTACTTTTAATCATCATATATTTTTATTCTCTTACCAACAGAAAACAAAATACCTTCTGAAAGTATCATGGTTCTGATTATCCTGTATTTTTTGGCAGTTGAAATGTGGTTAAAAAATAATGGTAATAAGCTTTTTTTGAGGACCGGGGAAAGTAATAAGTTGAAGCCTTTTTACCATAGAGTAACAAGCTATTGACATACTATATATAGTAAAATCTATATCACAAGGTTTTATTAAATTTCTTATGATTTTTTTTATTAAGAAATACTATCTGATTTTATGTATGGGTTCCATATACTTCTTAAAAGCATCTAAGTATATGCTGCAAGTGTATCCGATTCGGTAAAACATATGCCTTTAAATAATAAAATTATACTAAACTTTATGAAATACTTAAGGTATAATGTAGCTCTTATAAAATATTAAAATAATGTATCTTAATTTATTATACTGAAAATTGTAGAATAATTAAAACAGGAGAATGTGTAAGAGCATTATGCGTCTCTGTGAAATCGGTAAAATAGTTTATATATTATTAATATTTACTGAAAACTTAAAGAGATATCAAAGCTATAGTCTATTAAACTGATTAATAATACATAAAATCTGTGTTAATAATATATGTGATGTAAGAAGATATGTGATTTTAGATCTGTGATCTTAATATAAAAAGATGAAAACGTCATGCAAATTTGAAGAAAAGCAAAAGTAAAAATGGACTTACAAGTAATTGGTTATTAACAGATTAGCTTAAATGTTTAATCATTTGAACGGTTTTAATTAATTTTATAGTTAAAATAAAGCTGCAGTAGTACAGTCGGCATAGGTAGCCATCTCTTAACTGGAGGGTTGTGGGTTCGGGCCTCGATCCTGCCTAATATCCGCCGTGTTCATTAATGGTAACTAGGGCAAGTAAAATATGTTCATGGTCATAATGTCCTACAAGTCCTCTGGGTGCGGGACCTGAAACCTGGAGGTCTTGCTTGTCCCTGCTTCTAAATTACGAGGACCTATTAGAGCGAAGTATTTTATTTACCCTAGTGCTTCTCGTCAAAAGCGTAAAGCGTATCTTGCCTTAATTTGTGTGGCATCTGGCCCACGTGCTTGGCTCGGCCCCATGGAATTAGTAACAAGAATAAAAACGTAGTAAAATCAACAATGTACTCCCAGAAAAAATAGGCTTGGCTTATTACTTGTGTCAAATTTTCGGAAACTTATGAATACGTAACGTATACGTAATATATATAACACCTGGTTTTAAATTATTTTATGATACTAAATCTACATTTTTATTATAACTAATATCGAATAAATGCTATCATGGCCTTAAAAACCAATTAAAATAACGATTTATAAGTACAAAAACGAAAATTAACATCTATAAATCTCTACTTCGACCTATTCTGTTCTATGGAAGTGAATGCTGGGCAGTAACCAAATTGCATGAAAATAAATTGCTGGCTTTTGAACGGAAAATCTTAAAAATATTTGGTGCAGTTCAAGAGAATATATATTGGGGATCCTTATTCAATTTTGAAATTTATAAAAAATATGAGCAACCTCATTTTGTAAAGTCATTAAAATCAATAGACTGCGATGGCTTGGACACCTATTCCAACTCGATGACATAAACCCAGTAAAACAGCTCACTTTCACTAATCCCATGGGGCAGAGGAAACAAGGAAGACCACCAATTAGGTGGCTTGACTCAGTAGAGAGGGACTTAACTACTGTCAAAAAATGAAACTGGAGGAATCTTGCAGCAGATAGGAACGGCTGGAAAAAAAACTGCTTGGGACAGCCGTGGCCTGTGACAGGCTATAGTGCTTTAAAAGAAGAAAAATAATGGCAGCAAAAAACTTGTAATCTTATCAGAGTTTAACAGATCTGAAGTGTATCACAATCATTTGTATAAAAAAGTATTTAAAAACTTACGACTGGTCGACACAGACACGTTTTGCTACCCACATGATTGCAAAAAGAAACATGCGTAGAAACAACATGCTTTAGATGGTGAGAAACCCCTTAAAGATTAGAAACATTTATTTCCACCTTGTTGTTAATTTAGAAAAAAAAAGACAGCTAACTTTCGATACAGATGCAAGTTTAATGTATGTTAAAAATGCCTTTACAAATAAAATTTTCTGTATTATGTCCTGAAATTAGTCTAATAAAAATTGGGTAGTAGATTTCTTAGTTATTTCCAGAAATTAAATGTAAATCGCAAAAATGTTTCTTTCGACCAACATATGAAAATATTG
>CM063508.1:140352478-140359978 GCA_032207245.1 Pardosa pseudoannulata
ACCAACTATTTACTTTATAGTAAAAAGTAAAAAAAAAGTAATTTATAACTAATATATTTTGAAAATCTACTTTTATTGAATGTGAATAACTTTTACATAAATATATAAAAGGACATAAAAATTGGCATAAAATAAGTAATCAGGTTCATTTAAAGTGATAGAAATAAGAGCAGAAAAATCACTGCTACCTTAAAAAATCCTAATACCAGATAGTTTTGAAGTTTACCAACTATTTACTTTATAGTAAAAAGTAAAAACAGTAATTTATATATTTTGAAAATCTTCTTTTATTAAATGTGAATAACTTTTACATAAAAATATAAAATCACTTAAAAATGGCATAAAATAAGTAATCAGGTTCATTTAAAGCGATAGAAATAAGGACAGAAAAATCACAGGAACATTGGAAAATCCTAATACCAATAATAAAAAACAACATATGAACTGTACCAATGTACTTTCCCACGATGGTTAGCACGTGCATACACAACTGTGGAAGAAATCTCAAAGAAGAATTTAGGTGCAGTTGTTGACTTCGAATTTTATTGGGGACCCCTGCTGAGCAGTTATAAATTACTGAGGGACCCAAATGTAACGGTCAAGCCCAGACTGGGATGTGGCCGTGAGATATGGGGGCAGGGCTAAGCAATGTTAACTTTCACAAAAAGGCTATTTTAATGAGCCCACCTGCATGCCCGAAGGGGTTGCAAATGAGGGAAAATTTAATCAACAAGTGATTAGCAAATAAAAACAGGGGCACCAAAACCGAGGTGATGAGTTGTGAAAGACAGTGAACAAAAGGAGTCGAAGTCGGGATTTAAGAGTGCTTGGACATCGAAATCCCATGCCCTTACGCCCGCACCAATGACGATCCGTTTGATAACCGCAGCATGCTCTCCTGTAATTACTGGAGGTAAACTTGATAATTATTTAAACCCTTCCCGGTTTTCCCCAGCTGAACTCGGGCAGGCGAAATGTACCATATTGGCTCACCCCCGAGTGTAGCTCTTGAACTGTGAAATTTTACACTGTGCAATCAGTCTTTCCCGAATTATTTCACAAGGGCTCTTTATGGTTTCGAGAGCTTTTGTTTACTTTCTGGCTCCTAGATTATTTACTGCTCAAAGAGACACAGTAGAGGGAAGAAGGTAAGGAGAGAAACAAGGTTCTACTGTCCAGATTGCGGTGTTGGACTCTGTGCAGTACCGTGTTTTCGATTATATCATACACGACCAAATTTTGATTAGTAATTTCATAATCATTTATGTAAATGCATAGGATATAAATAAAATTTAATTCAAGATAAAAGCTAGGTATTCTAAGCTTTGTATTTATAGTTAGTGGCAATTGACTCCAAAGTTTAATCATTTCTGCCGTACAGAGAGCCAACTATACATGTAAATTACTCATTTATTTAAATTGATTTTTTTAATTTAAATTTTAGGACATTTTGTATGCGAATTATGCTATTATTCTTAAAAAGCTATGTATGTATAAAAATAAGCATAAAAAATTGACATTTTTTGACCCATAATCTCGAAATAAAACGAACTTGGAAGGGGTTAAAACATTACCTTGGGTCTCAGAATCTCTTGATTAAGGAATAACGTATAAAAACTAAAAGAAAATTGTAATGAATTGTTGTATAATGATAAACGTCAATTAATGAATGTTATACATATTAATCCGAAAATAATGTCTGTTAATAATTAGTGTACATAATAAATGTTGTAGTTCATATATAAGGTATTATATATTTACTGTGTTTCCCCTTTTGAAAACGAACACTAGTATTTGTGTTGTAAGTACATTACTGCAGGAACTAAGTTTAAAATACTTTTTCTAATACCAATTAAAAGTATATTCTTAAATAATATGGCTAACGGATGCGAATATAGCCGTAAAATATTACAAAATGGTTAAAACTGAATACTTTAAAATAAAATTTGTGGTACAAGAAATCATTATCTAATGTATTGTCTGTAGTATATCTACTCGAATGTAATACTCTTTTGTGCAACGTGTGAAAAGTTGCTTCAGGCTCTTCATTTTATAAAGATCCCCCAAATACAACTGATGCTGTTTAGTCATTTGACTCGGAAATCACTAGACTAGAAATTCTTGCTCATTTCCCATTCTGACTGTCGCTTGAAGCCAAAATCGTCAATTACTCGTTAGGCTACCGTGAAGAATCTCTCCAATCACTGTTGATGGTTCGTAATCCTCGAGTAGAGGAATGCCAGACAATTCTCGATATTTACCTAAAGGGAGTCATTTAACACATTATGCATTGACTGACGTTGATGATAAAGGATATCAGAAGTATACCGATGATAACGTATAAATGCGTTGTTTCTTTGATTATTGCCCTTTTAACATTTTTTAGTATTTATAAATAATGTCAATGTAGAAATAATAATCAGATATCTTTGTACAGATTGGATATGGCATTTGCATTTTGCTGTGGTAATGAAAGAGGGTATTATTTTTATAAGTTAAATTTTATGGCAGGGCATATTTTTAAAAAAATGTCATGAGATGTTTCTTATTTTGGATACTAATGCAGCCATGATTATATAGTACATTTAAGTGATATAATTCATTGGCCAGTAAACAATTTAATTATTTTTGTTGATGTTGCAAAATGGCCGAATAATCAGGGGATTTTACTGGTCAATATAATTCATTGACCAGTAAACAATTTAATTATTTTTGTTGATGTTGCAAAATGGCCGAATAATCAGGGGATTTTACTGGTCAATATAATTCATTGACCAGTAAACAATTTAATTATTTTTGTTGCAGTTGCAAAATGGCCGAATAATCAGGGGATTTTACTGGTCAATATAATTCATTGACCACTAAAAAATATAATTATTTTTGTTGAAGTTGCAAAATGGCCGAATAATCAGAGGATTTTACTGATTAATATAATTCATTGACCAGTAAACAATTTAATTATTTCTGTTGAAGTTGCAAAATAGACGAATAATCAAGGTGGAATAATACCGAATAAATCACAATTTCTTTGGTTTAGAATGCTTGTGTGTCTTTCTTAGAAGAAAAAGGCTTACATAATTGGAAACTAATGTTTAAATACGAACCCAATCAGTTACAAAAATTCATGTTCTTAGCAAGTTTCAAACTCACAAATTATTGTATAAACAAATGAGTAAACCACCACTATGGCACATTGTTCTTAAATTTATAATATTTAAATAATATCTTTTATTTACTATTTTTACTATAGAAGTTGTGTTTGTTTTCAAAAGCTTACACAATTCATACTAATAGTCAGATAAATGTTATTCAAAAGATAAAAGTCGTTTAAGTTGAAAAGGTTATATATCAACTATTTGTAATACTATTTTATAAAAAATATTTTCCTTTATTTTATGTATGTAGATAATACCATAACTGCACAAGTTTACGAAACTTTACAGTAAAATGCAAGTTTAAGAATGTTCTTTATTTGGTCAAACTTAGTCAAAGAATCGCTAAGTATTTATTTAGAAGTTTAAACAAATATCTAAACTTCAAAGTAGTCTTAATATTTTGTCTCTTTGATGTATAAAGTACACATAGTTCACGTAGATCACACATTTTGAAGCATATTGTGATTTTGAGGTATTTAGTTGTGTAATACAAATAATGAGATTAATATTTAAGATTAATGCATGTAAAATATTAAAGCATGTTAAACATTTTCGAAATTTATTCATCTTGGTCATAGTATTTTAATAGTATTTTATTATTTTATACTGTAATTGAATTCAAACCAATGTCTCAATCAAATTATTTTATTGATCAGGTTGATTTTATACTGTGAATATTGACTTAATAATTTGATAGATAACAAAGATGTCAATAATATGTTCTCACAATTCCAACCACCAAATTATAAAGCAATTTGAAAGGTCTCTGGGATAGCTTTTATACTGCTTTTATATTCAAAGAATCGTCAATAGAGCGGTTTCATCCAACGTCACGAGCTACTTTATTACCCTTCACATTCATTTTCAAGCGTATGACAGCCAATAAGCAACCAATATGTTGGCCTTCTATTTGAAACGATAGTCAAAATCGTTATAAGGTGAAATGTGCCCTTCTGTATGAAATTACCCTATAGTTCTCAAAGAAATAGGCTACTGGATATTACTATTGACATCGTAAAATATTCTTAAAGTTTCAAGATTTTCTCTGAAGTACTCCAATGGGTATATAAAATCATAACATAATGACTCCCTCGTAATTGCTTTAAAATACTGGTCTTATTACAGATCTAAGAAAACAATAATTGTGAATTCATGGTTTTTAATAATGGGATAAAAGTACGGTAATTAACATGACCGCTTATAAATTATTGCATCAAAACTAGAAAACTGTTAAAATGGTCATGATGTTTATGGTCCGTATTCTCAAAGAAATAGGTTATTGGATATTACTATTGACACCGTAAAATATTCTTAAAGTTTCAATATTTTCTCTGAATGAATTTTTAAAATCATAACATAATGACTCCCTTGCAACTGCTTTAAAATACTCATCTTATTATAGACCTAAGAAAACAAATAATTGTGAATTCAAGGTATTTAATTATGGGATAAAAATACCGTAAATAACATGACCGCTTATAAAATATTGCATCAAAACTAGAAAACTGTTACAATGGTCATGATGTTTTAAAGTTTTATATTCTATAGATCTCTAACACATATAATTTGAAGGAAATAAGAAAGAATGTTTTGGTAATAAAACATAAAATAATGGACGAAGAATATAAAAGATAAAGTGCATAACAAAGCACATTAATCTCTTCTTAATGTTACAAGTTTATTTACTCTTGCCTCGACAAAAGTATTCCTCCTCAAAGAATCGATGAACATTCCTGTTCTGAATAAAATATTTGATGATCTCAGTATGATAATAGCTCTTGATATATTCAGATATACAAATTAAGTTCAATCTCTTTGTGTAATAAGTATAAATAGCGCGTATCTATAGTAACGATCGAATCACTAAAGTTTATTTGAGAACTATAGGGCTTCATCTTCCATAGATTATGAGAATGTAGTAATAGACAATAGAAGGTATTCGGTATCATATATCATTATACTAAAGAATGTATAGACACGTGTATCCATTAGTATTAGGATCTCTATGACCTAACATAATTTATTTTTCTAAATAAAAGATAAAACATACCAACTTCCCTGCAGGAAATTATGACAACATAGGTTGCATTACACAGAAAAAGATTAAAATATTGTAATAAATAAATAATTTCATCTATATGATAAAGAAATGAAGGCATGCAGTTACAGGAATTTTACAATACAGTCTAAGGAAGAAAATACTTGATACTAAAGTATATTCTAATGATGATAATAGTTAAAAAATAGCTATTTTAATAATAAACTGCATGAAGGTGTTATTTCTAATTAATTTACAGAATTTGACAAAAACATATTTGGTTTTCAAGCATTCTCCTAGTAAAAACATTTTTACCTGAAGCCCTTGCGTTCTGAAACTTGGGTTGATTAGCTTGGTTTGGAGTGCTACGGTCTACTTTTGGCAACACGAGGTCTAACGATACCGGAACCTACACTATTCCGAACTACTACTATTCCGAACGTCTACGAATATACATGCCACTGTGGGATTCCAACCAACGAACTCCGATACCCAATTCCAGTACCCTAACCAATCGGCCATCGTTCGGCCTTGGATTAATTAGAAACGAAGACTTGTGTGAAAAAGGTCAGTCGCCATTGCATGTATGAAGCTGTTTAAAAGAAAAACGTGTTCATTTATTAATTTTAATACAATAAAATTATATATTTTTTAATTTTAATGAAATTTTTGGGTGTAGATTATGTTGAGCGGAGTAAAAGGTTCTGGAATTAAAACGCTTTAATGTGCGTATCACCCTCACACTGGGTACAAAGCATGGTAATAACATGTTTATAAAGAAATAGGTATATATTGGTATAACAATAGGTAGTATATAGATATAAGTTTTGACATTTATGTATTTTATTTCAAGTGCTTTCAGTTTTCCTTAATTTTATGACTATATATTTGCCCCTAAATTAATCATGTTGCATTTGAGCATATAATTATGAATGTTATTTTAATAAAATATACATTGTATCAATTGGACTATATAATATTTATGATGACACGCATAATTTATTAGAGATAATATTTTATGAACTTATTGCTTTTTTAATTAGTTTAATTAATTAGTTTGATTAGTTCATATATATATATATATATATATGTATATATATATATATATATATATATATATATTATATATATATATATATATATATATATATATACTATATATATATATATATATATAATATATATATATATATATACATATATATATATACATATATATATATATTATATATATACATATATATATATATATATATTACATATATATATATTATATATAATATATATATATATATATATATATATATATACATATATATATATATATATATATATATATATATATATATATATATATATATACATATATATATATATATATATATATATATATATATATATACATATATATATACATATATATATATACATATATATATATATATATATATATATATATATATATATATATATATATATATATATACATATATATATATACATATATATATATATATATATATATATATATATATATATATATATATATATATATATATATATATATATATATATATATATATATATATATATATATATATATATATATATATATATATATATATATACATATATATATACATATATATATATATATATATATACATATATATATATATATATATATATATATATATACATATATATATATATATATATATATATATATATATATATATATATATATATATATATATATATATACATATATATATATATATATATATATATATATATACATATATATATATATATATATATATATATATATATATATATATATATATATATATATATATATATATATATATATATATATATATATATATATATATATATATATATACATATATATATACATATATATATATATATATATATATATATATATATACATATATATATATATACATATATATATATATATATATATATATATATATATATATATATATATATATATATACATATATATATATACATATATATATATATATATATATATATATATATATATATATATATATATTTATATATATATATATATATATATATATATATATATATATATATATATATATATATATATATATATATATATATATATATATATGGGTCAGGTTAAAAAAATGGGGGTGGTTTGAAATTAAATGAGTTATAAACGATTTTAAAAATTGAACTCTTTTATAATAATAAAAAATAAATGAAAAAGAGCCACACTTGCTTAACCGTTTGGAGTAATATGGT
>CM063508.1:140369978-140374381 GCA_032207245.1 Pardosa pseudoannulata
TTTGGAAATTTGAAATTGCATAAATTGAAAATTTAAATTGTGTATGATGGTGTTTGATTTAAATTGTTAATAAGATAAGGAAAATTAGTGTGTTGAGAACATTGCTTAAATTAAATATATTAGTTATTTAATTATCATAATTTGAACTTAAGAAAACTGTTAGCACATTATAAGAGAATATTGCAAGTATTTATTTTGTATTGTGTGCATTTGTGCTAGGAAAATTCATATTGTTTATTGTTTTGGTTTTCAAGTGATTATTGTTGTGTTAATTTGAAATTTTGGAAATTGGGTTAAACGTTCTAATATCGAGTAGTATTTGTATTGTGTTAGTATTGTATTTCACGAATTGGTTGAGTAGTCGTAAGTTATTATTGTGAAAATTGAGTAGTAAGTTATTAAGGATATTATCTCATCATGAGTTATTTAAGTAAAGGGCGTACGGCAGATCTCGTCGAGTTAGCCAAGGAAATTATAGGTGAAATAGACGAAACCTTAACTATGAATCAAATACGGAAATTAATTGAGACATCGGAGGATTACGATCCAGCTTTTGTAGAAGGATGTCTAGATACTATTATTGAGGCCCGGTTAGAGAAAGAGCGCATAGAAAGGGCGGATCGCGATAGAGAGAGAGAGAAAGAGAGAACAGGCAAATAGAATTAGAGAGAGAAGAGAGAGAAGAGAGAGAAAGAGAGCGAGAAGAGAAAGAGAGGGAGAGAGAAGAGAAGAGAAGAGAGACAAGAGAGGGAGAATGAGAGAGAGCGTTCGAATTAGAAAAATTAAGATTAAACCCAGGAACGTAGGAGCATGAATGAACGGTTAGAGGTGCCAAGACCCTCAGGGGCATCTTTGCGGAACCGGATGCCACAATTTAATCCGGATGAGACGGACATAAATTTGTACCTTTGTCTATTCGAAAGACAAGCTGAATACTTGAAAGTACCTGAAATTGAGATGGCAGGGGAACTTATTTCATTATTACCGCTTTCGAGTGTCAAATATTATTTTAAGGGAAAAGGCAGAAGAAACGCGGGATTATAAATTTGTAAAGAAACTCCTCTTAGAACGCTATAAATTATCGGCGGAAGCCCTGAGGCAAAAAATTTGTACAACATGTACGGAAATCAGGAAATCTATGGAAGGATTACCTTTTTGAGATACGCACCTATTTAGAAGGTTGGGTATCCAGTTTAGGAGTTACACATATGAAGGTCTACTGGATTTAATGCTAGTAGACCAGCTTAAACGGAAAATGGGGAGCGAATTCAAGGAATTCCATCTCAAAGAATGGGAAAGTTTTGTTTCACCCAATATCGTAGCGGACTTAGGAGACAAGTATGAATTACTTAGGAGACCCGGGAGGTCCCAAACGCAAGGAAAAAAATTTCCGGATTCTCGCACCCCTGATTTTCACAAATATTCAGTACCATTCAAGGCAGAAAATATCAGACCCCCTCCCCGGGAAAAGGTTGAAGTTAAGAATGAAAGGCCAAAAACGCCGAGTGTAAATGAACTTAAACATCGGGATTGGCGAAATGATCGGGAGTTTGAAAGGAAAAGGCACAGAGACATTATTTGTTTCCAGTGTGGAGTCTCTGGGCACATTAGACCTGATTGCCCGGAATTAAAACGTAAGGAGGAATTAAATGCTATCCATACGGAAAGTGAGGTAGTAGATCTGCTAGCACCGTACGTTAGTTTGGGCACTGTAAACAATAAACCGTCTGAAATTTTAAGAGACAGTGGAGCTAGCTATGACTTCATCTGTAGGCGATATGTTAGGCCGCAAGATTTTACAGGCGACACGGTATGGGTAACTCAGCCCTTAGATACTCACGCTATAAAATTACCTGTAGCAAGAGTTTCGCTATGTACTACATATGGGAATATCGATACGAAGGCTTGCGTCATTTCTGATTTTTCGAATCAACAACGATATATTCTGGGAAATTTGACGGCTGCATTATTAGAAGAACAAAACCGAAAAATACAGGTAACTGAGCAAATTAACGCTCAAGCGAAGTTACAAACCCGAACTACTCTAGGGAACGGGAATTCCAGTCCGACAAATGAAAAATCCAGTGCAGGTGGGGAGAAGGTAAATAAACATACCTGGGAACAAAAGACCATTTCCACGAATCGCCCCCCTCCCCCTCGTTGCAACCAAAACCAGTCTGGGAGTAAGTGCGGACGGAAATACGGACAAAAGTACAATAGGGAGAGGTTTTCGCGTAACGGACACTCCGGTTTTACGTCAGAGAGATGAAGCGCGAACCGGGGAAAAAACAAACTGAGGGTTTCGAAATTCCCGCGCTTGGAAAAGGATCCTCTGATTCTGACTATAATGAAGTAGTGCGCGAGAATGAAGTAATATCTCGTCTAACTACTGACCAACAGTCGACATCAAAGAGACTATTAGGTAAAAATGCGATTATTAGGTTGCAGTCGAAAGCCCTCGAGGCAAACGGGAGCTCCGAGGGAAACGGTTTTAATACCCCCCTAAGCGCAGAGGAGGGACCCGCATTGTTACACGACACGAGCGGAGAAAAACTGAATATGAGCTTCCAATTGTCAACTTGACCGACGCAGAACGGGGTCTTGTGAATATAACCCCAGAGGAATTTGCGGTCAGCCAGGACAATTGCTCTGAGACTAGGGAAGTGAGAGAACTGTTAGTTAATGTAACCGATGGAGTTGCGCATAAAAGTTTCGTACAAAAACATGAATTGTTATGCAAAATTCAGGTAAACCATTTAGGAGAGGAAAATTGTGATTTGGTTATACCGGAAAGGTTACGGGAGAGAAATTTGTCTCTCTGTCCCGGAGATGCGGGAGCTCAAGCAGGCGTAACTAAATCGAAACAACGCCTCGCTAAATTGTTTTATTGGCCGAAGTGTTATCAAGATATGGAAACGCATGTTAAGTCGTGCCATCCTTGTCAACTAGTAGGGAATGCTATTGATACAAAGAAGGCGCCTATGCGATTAACTCCGATAATTAGTGAACCTTTCACTAAAATTAATATAGATGCTTGTGGGCCGTTACCCGAATCTGAAAATGGGAACCGGTATATAATTACCGCGATAGGTCTGGTTTTTAAATACTCGGAAGCGGTGCCAGTGCCAAATATAGGATCTGTAGCGGTCACTGATGCGTTTTTACAGATTTTCAGGCATCTAGGTTTTCCGCGCGAAGTTCAATGTGATAATGGCTTTTCGTTTACAAGCCACCTCACAACGGAATTTTTCAAACGGTTTGAAATGACAGCTGGTGCTGCAACTGATAGCTACTGTGTGGTTCACAAACCCGGCACAGATAATACTAATGCAGATGCATTAAGCCGCTGCATCATGTAAAATGTGGTAAGAATGTAACCTGTACATACTTGCATATTGTCTTTTGTGTTGTAATTATTTAATATTATAATTTAGATATAGTTAGTGTTATTTTTTAGTATAATGTATATTAAGTATCTGAGTGACTGTTGGTTCCTTACGATGAAGATCAGAGTTGCAGTTCTCCACGAGAATTGTCGGCATAATCGAGATCCACCCTGTGGAAAATTCTTATGCGAGGGGGGGGGTGTAACGATCCGTTACATGACCCCAAAACGAACAAGGAGCCCAAAAGGTGACCTTTCGTCGTGGACTCACGAGTAGCCGATAATAGGACCAGGTGGTCTAAAAACCCGTAATTGAAAAACGGTGCATTGACGGCTCCGAACTGTCTGAACATTGTTACCTGTTGAATGGACCTTTACTGTGTACATAATTGAGTGCACCTTGCCGCCCATTAGCGGTTACAAAAAGGGCATTAAGTTGGTTAAGTTAATGAATCTGAGAATTGCTGCATCTGGAACCAGGACAGCTGATCTAAGACTTGGGAGTGACCGCAAGATTGCGTCACCCTGGCTCGGGAAGTTTCTCGAAGAACCGAGAAGCGGAAGGAGTGCTTAGTATAAATGGAAAGGACCGGACTAGAACGGGGGCTTTTGCTTTGTTTCTTCTCTCGAGGCTTCTACCTGCTAGAGCCTGGTCGATCGAGGACCGCTCTTATCTCCGTGTCTGGAGTTTGTTTTTTTTTGAGACCGCCAGCGTCTCCGTTGCTAGATAGTCGAACATTCGACTTGGGAATTCCTTCCCCGTTATTGCTGATTGATAGTTAACTTCTTGCATAGAAGTAGTCAGCCTAGAGTGACTTTGCACTCTAATTTTGGATCGACTTGCATCCTGTGTTTTCTTCACGAATCCCAGCGTGATACGCACTCGGAACCTCCGAACCTGCTGTGAAAGCCAACCGCGCTAATCGACAGAGAGTGATCGAGTCA
This sequence comes from Pardosa pseudoannulata, assembly GCA_032207245.1. NCBI lineage: Eukaryota > Metazoa > Arthropoda > Arachnida > Araneae > Lycosidae > Pardosa > Pardosa pseudoannulata. Next base: position 140,374,309 of record CM063508.1, read on the forward strand.
ACATTAGTCCCAGCACAAATCAGTTCCAGCTTTTGTGTTTTAAGCCCTAGCCATACTGTTCCGGTATCCCACG
>CM063508.1:140374481-140379481 GCA_032207245.1 Pardosa pseudoannulata
TGGCAGAACATTTGACTCTAAAATTATGAACAAAAACATAGTTTACATCTTGGCGGATGTTCATGCTGAATTTCAAGATTTTTTATAGTGATTCAATATAATTACCTCATACACCACATTATCGCAGTTCTGACAATACTATTTGTTAAAAAAACTATAAGAATATATTCAATGTACCAATAAGTTGTCTACTGGACAGTATTTGTTTTAAAATATGCACCTTAAAAATTCCTATAGAAACGAAATACCTTAAAACTCTTCCAGAAAATTAGTTTCGTTTGGTTTGGACCTTAAACGTCTACTATTTTGCATTATGAGAACCAATGATACCTACAGCTTAAAGTAGACTCCAAACGGCTACGAGCATTCATGCCAGCAATGGGATTTAAACCCAAGAATTGTGGTATTGAAGAATAGTTCCGTGCTTATACGGCCATCTTTTCCGAAAAACTTTTAACTTAAGCAATAATAATATTCTTAAATATGTGTCAAATTTATCTAGTAATTAGGATAAAAATTAACAGAAGAAAAAATTTGATTTCTAACAAAATTTTAAAAACTGGTCTTTTTCAATGTGTTCAAAACTTTTATCTTAGTGCATACATACATACATACACACACACACACACACATATATATATATATATATATATATATATATATATATATATATATATATATATATATCTATATATATATGTATATATATATGTATATGTATATATATATATATGTGTATATATATATGTATATATATATATGTATATATGTATATGTGTATATATATATGTGTATATATATATGTACATATATAAATGTATATATATATATATATATATATATATATATATATATATATATATATATATGTATATATATATATATGTATATATATATGTATTGTAACGATCCGTTACATGACCCCAAAACGAACAAGGAGCCCAAAAGGTGACCTTTCGTCGTGGACTCACGAGTAGCCGATAATAGGACCAGGTGGTCTAAAAACCCGTAATTGAAAAACGGTGCATTGACGGCTCCGAACTGTCTGAACATTGTTACCTGTTGAATGGACCTTTACTGTGTACATAATTGAGTGCACCTTGCCGCCCATTAGCGGTTACAAAAAGGGCATTAAGTTGGTTAAGTTAATGAATCTGAGAATTGCTGCATCTGGAACCAGGACAGCTGATCGCTAAGACTTGGGAGTGACCGCAAGATTGCGTCACCCTGGCTCGGGAAGTTTCTCGAAGAACCGAGAAGCGGAAGGAGTGCTTAGTATAAATGGAAAGGACCGGACTAGAACGGGGGCTTTTGCTTTGTTTCTTCTCTCGAGGCTTCTACCTGCTAGAGCCTGGTCGATCGAGGACCGCTCTTATCTCCGTGTCTGGAGTTTGTTTTTTTTTGAGACCGCCAGCGTCTCCGTTGCTAGATAGTCGAACATTCGACTTGGGAATTCCTTCCCCGTTATTGCTGATTGATTTAACTTCTTGCATAGAAGTAGTCAGCCTAGAGTGACTTTGCACTCTAATTTTGGATCGACTTGCATCCTGTGTTTTCTTCACGAATCCCAGCGTGATACGCACTCGGAACCTCCGAACCTGCTGTGAAAGCCAACCGCGCTAATCGACAGAGAGTGAACGAGTCAACATTAGTCCCAGCACTAATCAGTTCCAGCTTTTGTGTTTAAGCCCTAGCCATACTGTTCCGGTATCCCACGCATCCTTGTATGTGCATATTATCTCTGTACGAGATCCCTGAATGTTATCGTTTATTGAATTTGTACATATCTGTACATAGTTTATTCTAGTGAATAAAATATTTAGTCAAGAATACCTTAATTTCTAGCCTGTGTCATTGAAGGCCTCGCCTACCTATTTTCCAGTACGTTACAGGCTAGTGGTATTCTAAATATTGGTGGCAGCGCTGTTACGGTAAACAGTGAAGGCTAGGTGAAGAAATTTTCGCGGGTGAAATTGTGCAGCCAGACATCAGATGAGAAATTTTGCGTTCCGAATCTGAACCTGCATTAGTGAAATTTTTTTGTGATCCTGTGATATTGAGAGTCAACTGTGAGACTTTTTTTGTGATCCTGTGATATTGAGAGTCAACTGTGAGACTTTTTGTGTGATCCTGCGATATTGAGAGTCAACTGTGAGACTTTTTGTGTGACCCTGTGATTTGAGAGTCAACAGTGAGATTTGGTGTTCAACCGTAAGACGACGCTAGAGACTGATGAAAACAAGCATCAAAAATCGTGAGTAACCAATTCTGTTTCTCTTGTATCGAACCAACAGTACATTGAGTATAGGTTGTGCTAGGAATTTAGATAGATCAGAGTATAGTAAATTGTGTTGCATTGTGTTTAAATTAGATGTATATCAATTGAAAGAAATCTTAAATTGGTATGCAAATATTTTGTAGAGTGATAGAAAATAATTTCAAAGATAAGAATTATTGACTAAGGTATATTAAAGTTTTGAATTAAGAGTAAAGTTGAATTAAGGAATTTTGTGTAATAGTATTGTGCATAAATTTGAATTTTAAAAGTGTGTATAAATTATAATTGTAATTGAATATTAATTGGAATTTAACTGTTCATAAATAAGATTTTTAAACTGTGTATAAATCAGAATATTTTATAATGAATATAATTTGGAAATTTTGAAATTGCATAAATTGAAAATTTAAATTGTGTACGATGGTGTTTGATTTAAATTGTTAATAAGATAAGGAAAATTAGTGTGTTGAGAACATTGCTTAAATTAAATATATTAGTTATTTAATTATCATAATTTGAACTTAAGAAAACTGTTAGCACATTATAAGAGAATATTGCAAGTATTTATTTTGTATTGTGTGCATTTGTGCTAGGAAAATTCATATTGTTTATTGTTTTGGTTTTCAAGTGATTATTGTTGTGTTAATTTGAAATTTTGGAAATTGGGTTAAACGTTCTAATATCGAGTAGTATTTGTATTGTGTTTAGTATTGTATTTCACGAATTGGTTGAGTACTCGTAAGTTAATATTGTGAAAATTGAGTAGTAAGTTATTAAGGATATTATCTCATCATGAGTTATTTAAGTAAAGGGCGTAAGGCAGATCTCGTCGAGTTAGCCAAGGAAATTATAGGTGGAATAGACGAAACCTTAACTATGAATCAAAGAAAGAAATTAATTGAGACATCGGAGGATTACGATCCAGCTTTTGTAGAAGGATGTCTAGATACTATTATTGAGGCCCGGTTAGAGAAAGAACGCATAGAAAGGGCGGATCGCGATAGTGAGAGAGAAAGAGAAAGAGAGAACAGGCAAATAGAAATAGAGAGAGAAAGAGAGAACAGGCAAATAGAAAGAGAGGAGAGAGAAGAGAAAGAGAAGAGAGAAGAGAAGAGAGAGAGAGAGAAGAGAGGGAGAATGAGAGAGCGTTCGAATTAGAAAAATTAAGATTAAACCCAGGAACGTAGGAGCGCTGATGAACGGATAGAGGTGCCAAGACCCTCAGGGGCATCTTTGCGGAACCGGATGCCACAATTTAATCCGGATGAGACGGACATAAATTTGTACCTTTGTCTATTCGAAAGACAAGCTGAATACTTGAAAGTACCTGAAATTGAGATGGCAGGGGAACTTATTTCATTATTACCGCTTTCAGTGTCAAATATTATTTTAAGGGAAAAGGCAGAAGAAACGCGGGATTATAAATTTGTAAAGAAACTCCTCTTAGAACGCTATAAATTATCGGCGGAAGCCCTGAGGCAAAAATTTGTACAACATGTACGGAAATCAGGAAATCTATGGAAGGATTACCTTTTTGAGATACGCACCTATTTAGAAGGTTGGGTATCCGGTTTAGGAGTTACAACCTATGAAGGTCTACTAGATTTAATGCTAGTAGACCAGCTAAAACGGAAAATGGGGAGCGAATTCAAGGAATTCCATCTCAAAGAATGGGAAAGTTTTGTTTCACCAAATATCGTAGCGGACTTAGGAGACAAGTATGAATTACTTAGGAGACCCGGGAGGTCCCAAACGCAAGGGAAAAAATTTCCGGATTCTCGCACCCCTGATTTTCACAAATATTCAGTACCATTCAAGGCAGAAAATATCAGACCCCCTCCCCGGGAAAAGGTGGAAGTTAAGAATGAAAGGCCAAAAACGCCGAGTGTAAATGAACTTAAACATCGGGATTGGCGAAATGATCGGGAGTTTGAAAGGAAAAGGCACAGAGACATTATTTGTTTCCAGTGTGGAGTCTCTGGGCACATTAGACCTGATTGCCCGGAATTAAAACGTAAGGAGGAATTAAATGCTATCCATACGGAAAGTGAGGTAGTAGATCTGCTAGCACCGTACGTTAGTTTGGGCACTGTAAACAATAAACCGTCTGAAATTTTAAGAGACAGTGGAGCTAGCTATGACTTCATCTGTAGGCGATATGTTAGGCCGCAAGATTTTACAGGCGACACGGTATGGGTAACTCAGCCCTTAGATACTCACGCTATAAAATTACCTGTAGCAAGAGTTTCGCTATGTACTACATATGGGAATATCGATACGAAGGCTTGCGTCATTTCTGATTTTTCGAATCAACAACGATATATTCTGGGAAATTTGACGGCTGCATTATTAGAAGAACAAAACCGAAAAATACAGGTAACTGAGCAAATTAACGCTCAAGCGAAGTTACAAACCCGAACTACTCTAGGGAACGGGAATTCCAGTCCGACAAATGAAAAATCCAGTGCAGGTGGGGAGAAGGTAAATAAACATACCTGGGAACAAAAGACCATTTCCACGAATCGCCCCCCTCCCCTCGTTGCAACCAAAACCAGTCTGGGAGTAAGTGCGGACGGAAATACGGACAAAAGTACAATAGGGAGAGGTTTTCGCGTAACGGACACTCCGGTTTTACGTCAGAGAGATGAAGCGCGAACCGGGAAAAAACAAACTGAGGGTTTCGAAATTCCCGCGCTTGGAAAAGGATCCTCTGATTCTGACT
>CM063508.1:140384481-140396981 GCA_032207245.1 Pardosa pseudoannulata
CGTGTGTGACTCTTTCTTCGGGATGCCATTGAAACTAGAAACTTTATACACTTCGCCAGCATCCTAAAGAATTTCTCAGATAGAATGATTGAGATGGTTCTCAGTGTTAACAATCCTCTATTCAGCAACGTCCTTGAAGGTGAAGATGAGCTCAGTTCAAGTGCTCACAAAAGGCACGTTAGCCATTTTCACTTTATGCCGGTTTTTCTCAGTAGATAAGTCTGTATCTGAAAATTTAATGTAACGAGAATTTGTTACAGCATGTAGTCAGAATGAAGCGTATAAAATGTTTTTAGATATGCATTTTATATACTGTTTGCATGCTGATAGAATTTTTATAGGCTAGAATACCCCGTGCATTTTTTAATATGTCTAATAAGATATTTTCATGCGCAAAAATCTGCACCTTGCGTGTCTTATATACCAGAAGATAAAAATGTATGAGTTTTTCTAAAAATAGATTAATTTTACAATTTATTTAAAATATTCATATGCTGCCTGAGGTTCCGCTTTAAAATAGAGAAATAATCCCCGAAACTGTAATCAGAATGATTCGTATAATATGCTTTCAGATATCTTTTTTATTCATTGACGGAGAGATTTAGTGAATCCCTGGTCTTTTTAACTATTGTGTCCCATTCATTCTTTTCATTCGTATTGACAATTTGGTCTCATTTACCTAATGCAGTAATTAGAAGCGCTAAATATATAATAAGTATTTCTAAAAATAGTTTTACTTTTGCAGTTAGTTTAAAATATTCCTCTACTGTATGAGTTCTTGGAAATAGAAAGAATAATTTCCCGGTGTGGAGTCAGAATAAAACATATAAAATGTAATCAGATTTGCATTTTTTTTATGTTCATAGACATTTTTAGACAAAAACCGGGATGTTTTTTTACTTTGTCTATTCTTGTATTTAACACATTTGTGGGCGGGTACATTTCGCAGCGGAATTGTTCCGGGAGAGTAAATTTATTTATTCAGTTAAATCTCAATAGATCGAAAATTATTAATTTTTTAACCAACATTTCGTATTTTATATTGAAATATATAAATAGACAAATAAACAAACATATATATATATATATATATATATATATATATATATATATAAGATATAAATATACATATATAAATATCATTTTCGAAAGGATAAATAAAAAGTTAATTTTAAATCTAAATTGATTTTTATAATCAACCTTCCTGTTCTGTGATTCAGCATCGAATAATGTAAAAACGAGTTTTTATTTGTCTAAATTTTTCCAGAATCTATGTAGTAGACAGGAACATTAGGCTTCGTTTTCCTCTATATACAGTTATTTTTGTAACCACAAACAAACCATGTTGTTACACTAACTCGTGGTAGTACGAGACCTGCGCTCAAGTATCAGTCGGCAGAAAACGTACTAGCACATGACCCCGCTCTCAAGTATCAATCGTCAGAAAACGTACTAGTACGTGTCCCGTGCTCAAGTATCAATCGTCAGAAAATGTACTAGTACGTGTCCCTCATACAACATATTAAAATATTATGCAACGCGTGACTAATGTATCACAAACAGAAAATACATACGTTTTTCTTAAAAAATGAGATACGTTACAGCTTAATTAAAATAATCATATACTCTCTCAGCTTTCATTTTAAAATGCCAGATATAAGACCCTACACTGGAATCAAGAGAATGACTATAAAATGCTTTCAAATATAATTTTTAGTTTTTGACAGAATTTTTAGTGTAGATTACTTCGTGTTTTCTGTATCATGTGTCATAAAATATCTTTGTGATTAAATATTTTGTCATCTTTCTAATATAATGTATATAAGAAATAAAGTGAGTTAGTTTTATGTTTAATTTTAAATATTTATCTTATATCTGAGCTTACGCGTTATAATAGAAAATATATTCTACCAGACTGCGGTCAGAATGAAGCGAAGAAAATGCTTTGAGATGTCCTCTTTGTTTATTTATAGAAATTTCAATGGTGTTTCTGCAGAAATCTCTCATTCTTGACTATATATTCCCCATAGGCTATCTTCGTATTTTAAAGAATAGAGTCTCGTAATGAGAAACAAAATGTATATATAGTAAGTAGTATTCATAAAAAAAAGAATATACTTTTACAATTAATTTAAAATGTAGAGGGACGAGCTCTTATTTATGCAGTAGACCATTCTAAAATAATAAGTTTCAGGAACCTTTTTTTATACTTTGGTTACGTTCCACAACACAGTACAAAGAAACACATCACAAGACGCCGCACTAAAAAGCAACATCATAGACAAGCACACACAGAGAAAGTGAGTGGCACCATGGGAAAAACTAGATGGCTCTCGTAGCGCCACCTATCATAAAAGGAGAGGGCAACAATTTTACCCGCTACGAGAATAGTAACTAGGTATGAGTAATATAAACTAGGAGAAGTACTAGAATCAGAATGAAAAATATTTAAAATGCATGATTTATTATTTGATAGATATTTTACGGTATAATCCGTCACTTTTTCCATGTAGTGTCCCATAGGCTATTCGTTTCTTTAAAAAAATTAAGTCTCATGTGTCTACCATGATAAAAACTAGATGGCTCTCGCAGCGCCACCTATCATAAAATAAGAGGACAGCAATTGTACCCGCTACAAGAGTAGTTAAACTAGGACAAGTACTAAAATCAGAATGAAGCGTATAAAATATTTAAAATGCATGATTTATTATTTGATAGATATTTTACGGTATAATCCGTCACTTTTTTCATGTAGTGTCCCATAGTCTATTCTCTTCTTTAAAAAAATTAAGTCTCACGTGTCTAATGTATGGAAAGAACAAAATAAGAAGTGTTCTGAAAAGTTATTATTAATTTAAAATATTAAATCTACTGTCTTAATATTACTTTAAAACAGGGCTTCGAACCGGAACTGAACCGAAAACCGGAAAAAACCGTTATTTTGGTCGGAACGAAAACCGGAACTGAACTGAAAAAAATATCGGTTTATTTCGGTTCGATATATCTTTCAGTAATTTTGTTACTGTTACCAACTTATCAATATTTTCTAATTTAACGTCAACTTTATAATTACATATCCGCACTTGTATAAGATTGCAATGGTGGTTTAGGCAGCTCCAGCTACACAAGTTAGCGTTTTCAGGTTTGAAATTTATTCTCCGAGACAACAGAAGTAATCTCAGTGAAACCACGTTAGAAGATATATTAATAATTAGAGGCAATTTTCATATGTTAAAGAAATAATATATTTTTTACATAATTATTGCAAGGCCAAGTGCACGATGTGAGAGTCAAACGACGAATGTGGGTAATCATGAACCTAGTTGTCAAATGCGATTTTGATAATGGATAACAATGCCAATGCTCGCCGCTCTTATCGTACCTGCTGTTTGTATCAATTCACATAGTGTACCAATTAAAAAAAGAATAAAATCTTCTAAATTTTGATAGAATTACATTTTTAGTACAAATAAGAATATACATAAAATGAAATTATTCATTTGAAATTGAAACGAAAACAGTTATTTTTGGTTGAACGAAAACCGGAACTGAACCGAAAACCGTTATTTTTGGCGGAGCGAAAACCGGAACTGAACCGATATTAATTTTTTAGTTGAACCGGAACGAAAACCGGAACAAAAAAAATTACGGTTCGAAGCCCTGCTTTAAAATGGCAAAAATAATTCACCATAGTCAGAATAAATTAAGTTTAAAAATTGCTGTTAAATGTCCTTTTTAATTATTAACAGAATATTTTAAAATAAAATCACTGATATTTTTCCTATTATGTCGAATCAACTAGCCTCATCCTTAATAAAATTACGTCTCATGGGTGCAATATATGAGAAGTAAAAATATATAATAAAAAATATTTTAACAAAAGAGTTATCCATGCAGTTAATTCAAAATTTTCATCTACTGTCTGATATTACACTTTAAAAAAAGCAGAAAATATTTATCAGAAAGTCGGAATAAAGCATATAAAATGTTTCAGAAGATAATTTAATTTATCGATTGAAAGTTCATGGTAAAGTGTTAGGTGTTTTTTTCTTTTGTAACTAGTAGTCCCTAGTAACTATAATAGTCTTCGGAAAATTAAGTTTGATACGATTAATATATGAATAACACACAATATAATGCAAGTATTTCTAAAAAAGAAGTTGTTTTCACAGTTACTTTAAAATATCAATATACTGTCTGAACTCAAGCTTCAAAATAGCAGAAATATTCCACCAGATTAGAGTTGTCAAAATAGGACATTTCAATTTATTTCCTATGATCAATTTCTTAATTGAGAGAAATTCTTAAGACAGAGCTCTGATGATTTTTTATTGTTTCTCACACTTTATCTTCGTCTTTAAAATAATTACGTCTCAAGTATCTAATGTATAAGAAACACAAAATAAGAAGTATTTCTAGAAAACGTTACTTTTATAGTCAATTTATAATATTAATATACTGTCAGACATATACATTAAAATTTCAGAAATAATTCACCCTGCTGGATATTTCTATAAAATGTGTCGCTTATACAGTTAATTTAATAACTATTGTACTGTCTAACCTTACACTTCAGAATAACAGAAATATTCCACCACACTGGAGTCAGAATGAGTCTTGAATTATTTCTCACGTTTATTTATTTATATTTATAAATATTTTCTTAAAACTAAATCCTTGCTATTTTCTTTATTGTGCCATCAACAGATAGAGTCTCTTCTCTAAGAAAATTACGTTTCATATGTTTAATGAGAAGTATGTTTCATAAGCCTTGCTATTTTCTTTATTGCATCCCACAGATAGAGTCTAAGAAAATTCCGTTTCATATGTTTTTATGAGAAGTATGTTTCTTAAGACTTGCTATTTTCTTTATTGTGCCACATAGATAGAGTCTCTTCTCTAAGAAAAGTATGCTTCATATGTTTAATGAGAAGTATGTTTCTTAGGACTTGCTATTTTCTTTATTGTATCCCACAGATAGAGTATCTTCTCTAAGAAAGTTACGTTTCATATGTGTAATGAGAAGTATGTTTCTTAAGACTTGCTATTTTCTTTATTGTGTCCTACAGATAGAGCCTCTTCTTTAAGAAAATTACGTTTCATATGTTTAATGAGAAGTATGTTTCTTAAGACTTGCTATTTTCTTTATTGTATCCAACAGATAGAGTCTCTTCTCTAAGAAAACTACGTTTCATATGTTTAATGAGAAGTATGTTTCTTAAGACTTGCTATTTTCTTTATTGTGTCCCAAATATAGAGTCTCTTCTCTGTGACAATTACATTTCATATGTTTAATGATAAGTATGTTTCTTAAGCCTTGCTATTTTCTGTATTGTATCCCACAGATAAAGTCTCTTCTCTAAGACAATTACGTTTCATATATTTAAAGAGAAGTATTTTTCTTAAGACTTGATATTTTCTTTATTGTATCCGACAGTTAAGTCTCTTCTAAAAGAAAATTATGTTTCATATGTTTAATGAGAATTATGTTTCTCAAGTCTTGCTATTTTCTTTATTGTGTCCCACAGACAGAGTGTCTTCTCTAACTCAATTACGTTTCATATGTTTAATGAGAAGTATGCTTTTTAAGACTTAATATTTTCTTTATTGTGTCCCACAGATAGAGTCTCTTCTCTAAGGCAATTACGTTTCATATGTTTAATGAGAAGTATGTTTCTTAAGACTTGCTATTTTCTTTATTGTGTCCCACAGATAGAGTGTCTTCTCTAATTCAATTACGTTTCATATGTTTAATGAGAAGTATGCTTCTTAAGACTTGATATTTTCTTTATTGTGTCCCACAGATAGAGTCTCTTCTCTAAGAAAATTACGTTTCATATATTTAATGAGAAGTATTTTTCTTAAGACTTGCTATTTTCTTTATTGTATCCCACAGATAAAGTCTCTTCTAAAAGAAAATTATGTTTCATATGTTTAATGAGAATTATGTTTCTCAAGTCTTGCTATTTTCTTTATAGTTTCCCACAGGTAGAGTTTCTTCTCTACGAAAATTACGTTTCATATGTTTAATGAGAAGTAAGTTTCTTAGACTTGCTATTTTCTTTATTGTGCCCCATAGATAGAATCTCTTATCTAAGAAAATTACGTTTCATATGTTTAACGAGAATTATGTTTCTCAAGTCTTGCTATTTTCTTTATTGTGTCCCACAGATAGAGTCTCTTCTCTAAGGCAATTACGTTTCATATGTTTAATGAGAAGTATGTTTCTTAAGACTTGATATTTTCTTTATTGTGTCCCACAGATAGAGTCTCTTCTCTAAGACAATTACGTTTCATATGTTTAATGATAAGTACGAGGTATTTTAGAAGAATTTGAAAATATTACTTTTGTGTTTAATTTAAAACTTTTATCAACTTATAATGTAAAAAAGCAAAAATAATTCACCACACTTTACTCAGAATGAATCGTATAAAATACACACTAAATTTCAATGTCCTTTTCCTTTATTGACAGAAATATTTAAGGAAGAATCCCTCGTGTGTTTCCTATTGTGTCCCGCACACTATACACATCCCTAAAAAATTACGTCTCGTGTGTCTAATATATGAGAAGCACAAATATTCGATGAAAGAATGAAACACAAGAAGGCACAGATCGAGTGTCGAGAGGAGAAACTTCTGAAATAAATCTTAGAAGACAACGGAGGATTTATCGGTATCAGAAGAAGAGTTTTTCTGTAATCTTAGAATGACACAAGGGAAAAGAAACTGGGGAAAAACGGTGTTATTATGTTGACTTATATATGAAGAGTTATTCATTTTTTTTCAGGGAGTAAACATACCGCAGAGTTCTTATTTATTTATTCGTTTTTTTAAAGAGAAAAAAATAAGGTTCTTTATTCAGCAATATTTCTTTCTACATGAAAAATAAAACGTCACTTTAGGTTGTTTATGTTAGAGGTTTATAGAATTTTTTTTTTAATTTTAGACCTTTAAAAGTAAATTACCCGTAACTAAAGTTTTTTTAGGAACATTTAAAAAACTCATGCACTTTATTATTGATGCCTTATAAAATAAAATATTCAATTAAAATAATAAAAAAATTTGAATAATCAGCTGTGTTTTGCAAAAGAGAATTGCATACTAGCGGTTCTGAATTGGTGGTATGACTATTTCAGAGGGCATGCTAGTGTATGTACCGTTAGTGGAATGAGATACGAAACAGGAAAGTCGCCTAGGAAGTTGCCGAGCTGAAAGATTAACAAAATAATTTTAAAATTTTAAAAAGAATTTAAAAAGTAGGGTTTAGTAAAAATGTCAGATGCAATTTTGACCTCATATCAATTAAATCATCGATGAAAGAGCCTTCGCTCTTTTTGGGACATGTCACGGTGAACTATTTATAATACAATGAACTTTTTATATTGTACACAAAGACCTTTTGACCATTTTAAACGGTCATGCACTGATCTAGGACCCAGTATGGCTGTAAAAGACCTTTAGGTGTATTCCCAGTGGTAAGAGGCAGATCGCATATACTTAGACTACTTCAGGGGGTGGACATCCTTCGATGGATGGATGAATGGATGATTTGGACTTAATGGCACTGAATCCCAAATGGAATATATTGTGCCAAAACGAAGAGTGCCATAGAAAGATAATGTAAAACCGTAGATTGTAAAAATGTAGAAATATACAGGGTAAAACAGTAAAGTTGGAACACTATAAAACTGATAGAAAACATCAGGTCAACAAGAGGTAAAATCAGTGAAAACGACAAAACACAGAATGAAGAATTAAAAATCAGACATGATGATAAAACACGATGTCTCTCAAAAAGGAGAATACATTAGGATGAGGAATAACGAGAAGGATATCTTTTAAATGAATATCATAAGTATAAAAATGACGACGTCTGTAAACTTTAAAATTTGGACACTCAACTAAGATGTGCTGCACGGACATAGCAACATTACAGCTGTTACAGATGGGGACAGGTTTACCTAGAAGGAGATGCCCATGGGTAAAGCGAGTATGTCCAATTCGGAGCCGAGTCAAAATTACATCATTCTTTCTGGATGGAAGGGTAGGCCAGCATTTGATGTCAGGCTTAATAGCATGAAGTTTATTCAGACTTTGTTCGACCCCCAAATTCTGCCATTCTGCATGAAAGAGTTTCAAAGCATATTTTCCCAAATCTCTATAGAACATCCTTCGAAGTGACTCGACAAGACAACGTCTCACTAAAGATGCAGACGATGTGTAGGAGAGTGGTGTCTAGAGCAAATTTATAAAACATTTGTAGCTTTTAAGCGCGATTTCCTTTCCCCCGACGGTGAACTTCATAATAGTGACATGAACCTTGTGGGTATATTTTATGTTTAGTATTATAATCATTTGGGATTCTCTTTGAAGTAAATTTCAAACGAGGCATACTAGAATTTCAGCTGATTTCTTCAGAAAGAGAATTGAAACTTTTGTTGACTGACATAATCCTAAACCCCAGTACCGTGACTTCTACTCCTTATTACATTTAAAATAAACAAAATACCAAATAAATTTGTGTTTCGGATTTCAGATATTAATAATTTTAGTAACACTGTTTTAAAGCATTTCCTATTCAATAGAATTTCATTTATTCAATTGGCCGAACGATGGCCGATTGGTTAGGGTGCTGGACTAAGGATCCGGAGTTCGTGGGTTCGTATCCCACTATGGCATGGATGTTCGTAGCCGTTCGGAATCGGCTTTAAGCAGTAGGTCCCGGTCTCATTAGCCCTCGTGTTGCAAAAAGTAGACCGTAGCGCTCCAAACCAAACCAAACCAAACCATTTATTCAATTGTTTTATTTTTCCGTAATCTTTATTTAAATGCATTTATTAACTTGAAAAAAAAAACCCATTTTTAAAGGGATCATCCAATTGAATATAAAACAGATTGTGGGTGAAGATACATCAAAAATTTACTGTTGGACATACGTAGAGATAGCTGGGAATACGCAGACCAAAAATGACAATATTCGCTCTTGTAGACATTGAGTTTTACCTTTTCAAAATATTTTTCAATGTTAAGAAACTCATGGAACTGAATAGAAATTTATTGTTCCTAATTAGTAAATTATAAATATGTTTACTTCGTAAGACTCAATTAATTCTCTAAACTTTTCTTAAAACTTAAGGGTCAACACAAAATATTAAACGATTCAAAATTTTATTTCATTATAATAAGAAAGACATAAAATCAATATGTTAAAGAATAAAGACTTCACTGAGGTTTAAGTGTGTGAATGTCAAAGATCCGTTTATAAAATATAGTTTGTTATGTTTCTCAAAATGTATTTTATAATTTTAGGTAATCTTTATAAATTCAACAGAGTACATAAACATTTAAACTGCTGTAAAAATAACGTATTACATTTCAAGGACCCCTAAAAACTTAAATGAGATCAGTTATGATTCGATACAAATAAATGTATGATGCTACAAAATCTATAGAACAAGTTCAACTACTCTGTAGACGTGTGGTATGATACATGGAAATATAGAGAACATTAATAAGTTTTCTGTCATTTTTATACACTCAAGAGGCAAAACATTATGACCACCTGCCAATAACGAGTTGTCCCACCTTTGGCGCGCAACACAGTTTCAATCCGTCTTGGCATGTATGCCACAAGTTCTTGGTAGATGGCCAGAGACTTATTCTACCAGATGTTTAACCAACGGTTACGCAAATCGGAGTTATTGCGGATTGGTAGTCTTTAAACTCAGAGCTGCCGTCATATGACATCCCGAAAGTGTTCTATCGGATTGAGATCCGGTGAGTTAGGCAGCCAGGACATTAACTGGAATTCAGAATCATGTTCCTGGAACCACTCCAACACAATTTTAGCCTTGTGACACGGGGCGTTGTCCTGTTGGAACATTTCCAGCTAGAAAAACACAGGCCATGTAAGAATGCAACTGGTCTGCAATGATGTTCAGATACCCTGATGAATGACAAACCGTGATTCATCTGACCAGGTAACTCTCTCCCACTGATCCATGGACCAGTCGCGTTGTTCCCGGTCCCAGCGTAGGCGCAGTTGGTGATGACGCTTGGTCAGTAAAGGCATAAGAGTGGAACATTTGCTGCGTAGCCCCATATCCAACAGTGTCAGCTAAAAAGTGGGCTCCGATACTATTCTATTTGGCTCCGCATTATATTGAGTTGTGAGCTGAGCCACAGTCTGGCTACGGTTTTGCTTCACCATAGGAGACAGTCTCCGACGAACTTTTCCTTCGATAGTGTGTGGATGTCAAACGCCGTGTCGTCTACTGCTGGTTTCACCGTCATTCATCCTTTTGCAAAAGTACTAACAACTGTAGATCTCTAAAAACCCACGAGTCATGCAGTTTCGGAAATACTTGTTCCCAGCCTTTGAACCATTACAATCTGCCCTCTATCAAAATAGCTTACATCCGCAGCCTTTCCCATTATACACAGAAGTAAGTGAAATAATGATTCTTCAGACTCTTCAGCAGCAGTTAAATACCACTTCCACCTGATCACGTGCCTTAAACGTCACCCAGGCCAGTTCATTGCAAAATCTAGGGGTGGTCATAATTTTTTGGCTCTTGAGTGTATATCATTCATGTTTGCAAGTGTAATATTTAGCATTTTAACTCTAAGTAAATTTTTTATTGTAATCTTGTATTTCAATTCAGGGTGATTGTTGCTATTTCTTCTAAAGGACTAATCGTGTAAATTAAGCTATATTCCATGATATTCTTGTACTTGACTTCACGCAATGAATTGTTACACAAAATATATGCCTCTGCGTTATTATTGCTCATAGATATAAAGATTAAATAAATGAACCTTTTCTTTACTTCTGATAATTTTCTTCTTAGCAGGTTTCAATGCAAACTACAGATAATGGGATATAAAGTTCAATTTTTATGTCACTAGTAAGCACGAACTTTTTGTCAGATATTTAAATTAGATTTCTTTTGTTTAGTAAAAAATATATTTGTCATATCTCAATATGTTTGTGGAATAGAATACATGCTTCTAAACATTTCCCTAAATTAGCTATTTTCCTTGTGAGTTCTTGAATGGGCTTTTACAAGTGTTATATATTTATTCTTTCATAAAAACAAAAACATATATGAAACAGCGTAGCATGCCATGCTTCAGGGATGTAATGTGGTCGAAGGGGTGTAGTCGTCGGCCAAAAGAATAAGATTTATCAAGATAATTGTAGCAGCATCTTTAGTTAGCAACGTCCAACAGCAAAATATATAAAAAATGGTCGTGCGGCCTTTTATAACTTTTTCACACGTGAGAACAGGAATCTGCTTAATCAGGAAAGTAGGATGGCTAGTTAATTTTGCCAACAAGAAGGAGATTTTTCTAAGACAAAAGAGTTTAATTCCAAGAGGTTACTTATCAGGTGATGAAATCGCGGGCTTGGTTTTTTAATATAGGAATTAGTAATTATTAGTTTAAGACTAAAATATTAAACTTTTACAGTACATATATATTGCATTCTTTTTCTGACAAGAAAATAATAAAAGTTCTTACAACCAAAATGTTTAAAAATATTATTTCTTACTAAAGCTACACCCAATGTTTCTTGTTAATCCCCTTGTTAGCCGCAGATCTGTCAAGTGTAAAGATTGAAAACGCATTTGAACTAAAACTACTTCTCGAATTGATCTCTCCATACGATGCATCGTAGAATTATATTCTAAGCGAAATCTTTCGCTTCATTTGACTGTTGGTTTCCTACCCTTCAATCATATTTCCTTTTACTACTTGCAAAAAATGTTTCTTTATTTCAGCTTATTTTCTCTTAACACGCATAAATGCAAACTATTCCCTGAAGAAGAAAGTTTAGTTTTCTGCCTCACTGGAATAACCTTAAGCAATCTTACTAAAACCTAACTTTTTTTATAAAAAAAACAAGTCTATTTACATATTGAGTTCTTCTTCTAACAGTACAAAGTTGAAAAGTTAAACAGTCAAAATATTTTTAGAAAATTCATTCCATTTGAAAGCTATACTAATGTTTTCTAGTTGAAGACCTTGTTACCAGCGTGTATGGCTCCTTAAAGTTCCATAACACTCTACAAAATTTCCTTTTATTTACTTCGAAACATAAAATATTTAAAGAGGAATATTCCGAAACATATCTTTCTCCAAATGATTTCTTCATGTGGTATAATGCTGGAAGTTTTCCACTTGCTGTAAAATATAACGATTCTCTTCCTTATCCCAAATAAAATGCTGTTTTGTACTACTGAGTAAAAACGGTTACTTTCCAGCTGATAACTTTCCTCTTAACACGTTTTAAAGCAAACTACAGCTTGTGGAAGAAAGTTTAATTTTCAACCTCACTAGAAGCACAAGAAAACTGGAAGCTTATTGTCAGGAAGTTAAACTATTTCTTCTTTGTTTAGTAATAGTTTCGTCTTAAAACTCCCATATATGCTTGAATTTTTATAATTTTTCAGGTAAAATATTTTTTGAACTTCTGCATTGGTTATAGTGTAATA
>CM063508.1:140401981-140421981 GCA_032207245.1 Pardosa pseudoannulata
GTTAATAGAAACCCTGTATAAAAACTTTCCGTGCTTCCGAATTTAACTAAGTTTTAAAGTAAAAAACAATAGAGAGTTCTTTAAATGATAAAAATTAACATATATGAATTTATGTTTCACAACTAAAAAGATTTTAAAAGGAAATTAACTCTATTATTAAATTTTAAAAAATAAAATGGAATTTTTTTTAACTATACTTAGTTAAATATTGCAAAAAATAACTATACTTAGTTAAATATAGCATTTTCAAAAATAATTTCTTGGAAGTTAAGTGCTTTTGTGGGAAGTTCCTGTAACACGGACAACGAACTAAAATGTGTATCATTTTTTCCAATCTCATTTTGGAAAGGAGAAAAAAAATTAGACTTCCTTATTGACTCGGTTAACAAAAATCTCCGTTAATCGAAGCTCGGTTAATCGAAGTTCTACTGTACTTACATTTAAGCAGAAAATGATTTATTTTATTATTTTCATATTTTTTAAATTAAGTACATATTTAAATAATTTCTTCTTCAATTAATTATTATTTCTATATAAATATAATTTAGGCATTTATTTTTAATTCGCAAATAAAATATTCGGATTTCTGTTTCTTATCTAATTTTAAAAAAGGGAGTCGTATTTTGTTAACAACGAATCTTTAAAAAATATGCACATCTTTTACATTTCGACGTACCCCATACAATAATTTTACTTTCTTAATAATTTTAAATAATTTTACTTTCTTAATTATTGAATACCGGTTTAAATAGCTCATAATTTGATTTATTTTATTTCAACCTTAAATTAATACACATTTATTATTTTATCGATATATTTTTAAATGGTAGTAAAATTATTCTCAACTTAATTATCTGATATCATGATTACATTTATATAATATTCTTACAGACTTCGAAAATTTAAAATTTTCTTTTAACCGCAAGTCTTTGTATTTTTATAAATTTACTTCTATTGCTTTTAATTTTACACAATAATTAAGATTTAGTTTTGGTTAAGCTATTTAAATTCAAAATTTTAATTATATTACATTCTTTCACCGTCTTCGAAGATACAAATTTTTAATTTAAATTTTTGTAGTGGTATTTTTATGCATTTTATTTTAAATAGTGGTAAAGCTTTATTCTTAGCTAACTTATTTAAACTTGGGTGTGTCTGTGAACTACAGCTAAATATAACAGCTTTTAATACAAGCATATAATATCTTAAATAACAATCCGACTTTAAGATATTGGTCATCTGAACTCAGAAATATTTGTACACTAAATATTTAGCACTTAAATTTCTCTCAATGATAAAAAAAATAAACACTCCGTTAAAATTAAAAATAAGTGTCCTAACTTAAGATGTTTAAAACGATGGTTTTTATGCGAACGAAAACATTTTAAGCAATGCCTCTTAAAAGCTATTTATATACTTTCCTCTAATTAAAGACACGAATGTAATGTACACCAAGCGTTTACATATTTTAGTAAAAAATGTTTTCATATTATTTAGTCTATAACCCTTTCTACTAAACCAAAAAAAATTGAATGACTGATTTTTAAAAATCTTTTAAAAGTTATTTAAAATGATACGTTTAAGTGCTCTTTAGAAATTTAGCAATGGTAAAAGATCTTTTAGTAGAGAACGTTACTGTATTCTATGTAACAAAAAAATTGATTATTTACATTCGAAAACATTCTAAGAAATTCATCAATTATTCATTTTCTTCAGCTTAAATAACTGTAAGAAAGCAACAGAAGTTAAAAAAAATCCATTAAGTATTACAGTTTCTGCTTGGTTAGATAACTGTAAAATGAAAATTTCATGCTCTTAATATTAAATTAAGATTTTTTTTATTTAGTTGATACTTTTCTTCTTTTTTATATCTTATAACTTTTTTATCTATAAACATAATTGTAGGTGTAGAAAGTATGGTACCAAATAAATTGTTATATTAGTCACTCAATTCCTTTTGTTCACTTTTGTATGCGATAATTGAAACTAGTGTAGATGAGTTTCTTTTCAAATCGTTAGTAATCACGTGTAGGTCCTTCTCCACCATCTGCAATGCAGTGAAGGAGAACAAATTGTTGAAAAATTACTTTTCTTACTGAAATCCTTTTCATAATTAAGGTGTTTAAAACTGCAAAGTAATTACAAGAATGTCTTATGTAAACTAGACTAGTTAATAAAAGTTTTATTTTCTGAATATCTGAATAATAATTTAATGAATATCTATAAACATAATTGTAGGTATAAAGAGTATGGTACCAAAAGAATTGTTATATTAATCACTAAATTCCTTCTGTTCATTTCTGTATGTGATATTGAAAACTAGTGTAGACGAGTTTTTTTTTAGGTCGTTAGTAATTACGTGTAGGTCCTTTCTCCACCATTTCCAATGCAATGAAGGAAAACAAACTGTTTAAAATTTACTTTTCTTACTGAAATTCTTTTCGTACTTAAGATTTTTAAAACTACAAAGTAATTACAAGAATGTCTTATGTAAACTAGACTAGTTAATAAAAGTTTTATTTTCTGAATATCTGAATAATAGTTTTCTGAATATCTATAAACATAATTGTAGGTAAAGGGAGTATGGTACCAATAGAATTGTTATATTAGTTACTAAATTCCTTCTGTTCATTTTTGTATGTGATATTTAAAACTAGTGTAGATGAGTTTCTTTTCAGTTAGTAATCACGTGTAGGTCCTTTCTCCACCATTTGTAATGCAATGAAGGAAAACAAATTGTTGAAATTTTCTTACTGAAATCCTTTTCGTACTTAAGGTTTTTAAAACTACAAAGTAATTAAAATAATGTCTTATGTAAACTAGACGAGTTAATAAAAGTTTTGTTTGTTGAATATCTGAATAATAGTTTTCTGAATATCTATAAACATAATTGTAGGTATACAGAGTATGGTACCAATAGAATTGTTATATTAGTTACTAAATTCCTTTTGTTCATTTTTGTATGTGATATTTAAAACTAGTGTAGATGAGTTTCTTTACAAATCGTTAGTAATCACGTGTAGGTCCTTTCTTCACCATTTCCAATGCAATGAAGGAAAACAAACTGTTTAAAATTTACTTTTCTTACTGAAATCCTTTTCGTACTTAAGATTTTTAAAACTACAAAGTAATTACAAGAATGTATTATGTAAACTAGACTAGTTAATAAAAGTTTTATTTTCTGAATATCTGAATAATAGTTTTCTGAATATCTATAAACATAATTGTAGGTAAAGGGAGTATGGTACCAATAGAATTGTTATATTAGTTACTAAATTCCTTCTGTTCCTTTTTGTATGTGATATTTAAATCTGGTGTAGATAAGTTTCTTTTCAGATCGTTAGTAATAGTGTAGGACCTTTCTCCACCATTTGCAATGCAATGAAGGAAAACAAATTGTTTAAAACTTTCTTTTCTAACTGAAATCCTTTTCGTACTTAAGGTACTTAAGGTTTTTAAAACTACAAAGTAATTACAAGAATGTGCTATATAAATTAGACTAGTTTATAAAAGAAGCAGAAGACAAAATGTTCTTTGAAATATTGTATTTGAATAATATTATTAAACCAGTTATGTTATTAATAACATTTTACGACAGACTTTACAAAGATTTTCAAAGATTTTGCATTATGGTGTTTATGAATTATGGTGTGGCATGTACAGTGAATGTACCATCAAAATTTAATATCTTCTCTCTCTCTCTCTCTCTCTCTCTATATATATATATATATATATATATATATATATATATATATATATATATATATATATATATATATAAATGCATATGTGTCTATGTGTGTATACACGTCTACTTGCATGTTAGCTATGCATTTCTAAACGGTTGGATTCATCGTAATGAAATTTCGCATGCAGATTAAGATAAACCTTGAGAATATTTTAGGTTGGTCAAATTCATGAGAAATAATGACGAAATACGAATGGTTTTGCCCTCTGTCTTTCCTAGAAATTATGTATAAGATAGCAATGGATGTATCTTTATTTTAATTGTGCTTTAATGTTATTGAAAATTTTAACTAAATTAATTTATTCCATAGATGTTAAAATAAGACTTAAGGTAACATAAATTTTCGTGGTTTTTGACTAGATTTTCTTTCAGTATATTTTTCAGCATAATAGTTTCTTCCTAGCATCAACTTCGCTCTTTTTTAAATATCAAATATATTTCTCTCCTAGGAATAATAGAGAGATCGTGTACAAAACGAAAATTATTTAATGATTTATGCTTATGCCACATGATTAACTATTTTAATCATAGTTGATTACCATTAATCACCTATTATTAATTATAGAAATACACGGCAACATATCATTGTTTATTTGTAATATATTTTGAAAATATCAACTTACAGTATTTTAGTTTATAGGTACATTGGATCTCGTTAAATTGTGTGCAAAATTTCTAAGTAAAAAGATAAATCTTTAATATAACGCTTTTTAATCGTTAATATAACGCATTTTCTTTAGTTTATTCAAAAAGTACGCAAAATCAAAATGTTTTGTTCATTTTTTAAAAATAAGTTGTTTTATTTTCGAAATTGCTTATACTATTTAATTATAAACCTAAAAAAAACTATTGACATAAATATAAACTTTATATGGAATCCTCAATTATCCAGAATAAAGGCTGGACACAAAGCTTGTAGTTATGTGAAAATCATTGCCATAAAATAACAATATATGCCTTGCGGAACTGTGGTTAATCATGATTGACGTTGTACTTATCATTGCATAACTCTTCCAGTATTTTAAACCTCCGCCACACTCTTGAGTTCATAAATCGAGGTACATTCAGATTTCGGAAAATTTCGGTCCTCAATGGCTGAGATTCTAACAATTCAATAATTCTTTCTTTTAAATGCATGTTTAGTCTGATTTTTTAACAATTGTATTGCTATCGGGTTTAACCTATTCATATTCTAAATTTCTCATGATTCTGTTTTATACTAGCTTCGTCATTCTTAGATCTTTTACACATATCGATATCGATAGATTTGTTTTGAATATGATCAATAAATCATTTTCAAAAAATATTCTTCTAGCGTGATTTTGAACAATTTTATTGATACAAAACGCTGTATTCTGAGTTCTGTAACTTTGTATTTGTGTTATGCTAACGTAAAAAAAAATATTAAGAGTTAAAGGTTAAAAGGTATTAACCCACTTCAACCACTAACAGTACTGAAAATTAAGATGTTGTGTGTGTGAGTGGATTTTTGTATAATATTAGAAAAAAAAGTATCCTTGATTGATCCGAATAGAAAAATTCATTTTCTACGAGTAATTTTGAAGTATATTTGTTATATTGTTTAATTAGTTTTTGCGCAAACTATGGTGTTACATGCCCAAAAATTTTCCATAAAATATGAATAGTTTTTTGAGTAATTATCTGAGTTAATTATCGAGTTAAGATATATTTTGTTTATATCACTTGATCTTAAAGTCATTATAGCACTATTTAAGAAGTAAAATCAGTTTCTATGACGCAAATTTCAATTTTCTTTACTATAGGCTAAAAAAAAATGTTCATTTGCTAACAACAGTTATAAATCATTTAGCCATTTAACCATTACACCATTTTAACATTAATAATTCATTGGTCTTCCAATGTAATTAAAATTTAAAAATATATCGTTTCCACACTGTAAAATGGGGTCGCACTTTAAAATGGGGTATCTCCCTTCCATTGAACATTGTACTTTCCATGGGCAGAAGCCCATGGAAAGCACAATTTTTGGATACATCTTATATTTGTAAGATGCATTAATAACACTTATAAGACGAATTCATTAAATCCGAAAGTATTGTTATTTGCTCCTTAATGGGTTAATCTAAAAGTAATAAGGTTTTTTAAGCATTTATGTTTCTGTACCCCTAAAATTGAAAATAAAATGAAATATTTATTGCTTATATAAGAAATAAAACTGAAGATATTTCATATAAATAAGTGTATAAATTAAAAAAAAAATGTTTATGTCTGAAACCAGTCCAAAAATACAAATAAAACATGCTTGTGTTATAATATAATAGATTTGAAAAAGAACTATATTCATTTCTAGCCGTTAAATACATGTATATATATATATATTAAACATTATCTTCTGTGATTTTAGTACTGTTAAATAAAAGTGCTTAAATGGATAATATTAAAAAATAAATTAAATCTGGTGGACTAGAAATCAAATGTTATAATGAAAACGAAAATCTCACAGAATTAATTGAAACGGAAGATTTATGGCATTTATAATTTAGAAAGCAATGTAAGTCCAATATTTTTTATAGCATTTATTCTGGGTAATTGCTCAGAAATTTAATCAGGAAAATGTTATTTTCATTTAATTTCGCTTGAAAGATAACATCTGTAATTTCTTTAATGTTCGAGTTACCAAAGTACGTTTTCGATTAAACGGAGATAAATAAATTTACGATTCTTCTCTTTATAGCGGTACACTTAATTTAAAATAAGATATTTTGAAAAAGCTTAAAATTGCATAAGGACAAGAAATTATGATTTTTGACATATTTTGGTGTTCGAAAAATTTACAAAGACGATAAGACACCCTAAATCTCAATTTTTAAAGTAGTTAATTTTTAGCTGTGTTTTTGATATTGATATAGATAATTGTATTATGTGCATGGCATCAATTCTTGCAGAAAAATAATTTAAATTGATATATAAAGAATTTTCTTAAAAATTGAGTCACCCAAAATTAATTAATTTCCATGAGCATTGCATTAGTTAACTTAATTTTTTACTGTTTGATTGATATCCGTATATAAACATTGCTAGAAATAAAATTTATCTTGCGTTTAATTGAAGTTATGTGAAATATTTTTTACTTCCTTGTATAACATCGTACCAGCAAAAATTTTCTTTCTTCAGATTTAGAAATAATTTTCACCATGCTGGAATTTATTTTGACTAGTTTCAGAGTTACGTCTGTGCGTACCCACTAGGAGACACCACTTTCATTATCCTTTTTGGCAACTTTTGAATGTTTGTTACTAAATTCCAAAAGCCGCCTGTGTAGGTGTCTGCATCATGTTACTCCCATTTTGATTGTTAACTGCACTCTGTATAACGACATATTTCAGTATAATGAAATAAAGATGTCAGGTATTACTTAAAAACTTTTAGGTATACAAAATTAGGTGGTATTTCAGACTAGGGTATCCTTTGGTTTATGGGATGAATTTTCTGATTCACACTGATTCACACTGTTCTAAAAAAGACAGTGAGAAAATGCGGAATATTTGGAAGAGCCACAATAGAAATGTGGAAGGGCCACAATTTCTGCATAATCTACAATATGTTATTCAAGTAAATACTGAGTATCCTTTCAAAAATTTGACAAATATCTACAATAAACATTATAAAGCATTGTACATAAAAAAAGAAAAGGAATTGAAGAAATTTAGAAAAAGAAAATTGAACCTAGAACATTTTTAAATATTTTGAAGGTGAAATAGCAACACACAGCCAAAGTCATTTTTATGTTTAAAAATAAGAACTTTTAACGTAGATTGTATAAAAATAAGCGTCATTTGATTACAAACATTGAATTTGTTTATGATAGTATATGACTAGCCAGATTGTATGAGAACAATGAAAAATCATTACTTTTTTTACTTGAGGCATTTTGAAGATTCCCGTAACATTTCTTGAAATTATTCTTTTAATTGAATAGTGGACTATAATATTGAAACATATCATTATGATTTGTTTGCTTATTTTAAATTGTTTATAAGTTTGTAAATATGTTATCTTCAGTAAAAGGAATAATGTTGATTGTTAGTTGCTTAAACTAAAGATTTTAAATTATATTTCCTCTATTTCAACTCTCTATATTAATAATTTGAACGATTATAAGTTTTCATAAAAATAATTGAATGTTTTGTGAACAATATTTTATAGCAATAAATGTTTTATGAACAATGTTTTTATAGTAATAAAAAATGCATTTTTCGTAGCTATCAGTTATAGATAGCAATTCATTAACACTTAAGAAACGTAGGTTTGTAAGAAAAGAAAAAAGTCAAAATCAATGAAGGAAGTTTCTCATTCATTAATTATATTTATCTTTCCAGCCTTGGGTTTGCAAGTAATCCATGAGATATTGTCTAAAGCAACATTACTAATCTTTATAAGAAGGAAAATATCTTATGGGCTTATATAAAAGTAGTATCAAAGACTGCGATACCTATTTTTATAGCATTACTTAATTACTGCTATATATATTAAATCCTTGATTGCAGTTTATATTTAATTAATTCATTGATTTATGTTTTAATGTATACACTTGAAATCATCAAAGTTTATTCTCATCAAATAAGTATACTATTTCGTTACAACAGCAAAATTCTTTGAAGGATAAATTAACTTCACTTTTTGATATTCATAGAAGTGCTAATAACACTACGTTTCATTTTTAGTCATTATAACAATAATCACTAAGTCCTATGACTCCCAGTAAAATCAAAACAATTCACTCCCTTTCACCTGCAATTTTTTTAGGAAATTATTTTTATATATGTGTTCCAGTTCATGTATTATAAGGCTATTTTTTTAATTAGATTTGAAATGGTTTAAGTAAACAGGATACAATTTTGGTTAAAAAATTTTCATTGCAACAACGTTATTAAAATCTATTAAAAAATTAAAGTAATGTTTGTTTTAGAATAAAACTTTTAGAAGTTCTTGAAAGATACTCTAAAAAGATTTTTCCTTATATTATATTTAATAGTACAATTTTAATAAATAATATATATGTATGTATGTATGTATGTATATATATATATATATATATATATATATATATATATATATATATATATATATATATATATATATATATATATATATATACATATCAAAATTATTTAACTTTAACATTTCCTTAAAATTCTCCTCTTTCCCATTCTGATTAATTAAAATCTTTTTCCCATATAGTTATCATGCAATATATATATATATATATATATATATATATATATATATATATATATATATATATATATATATATATATATATATATATATATATATATATATATATATATATATATATATATATATATATATATATATATATATATATATATATATATATATATATATATATATATATATATATATATATATATATATATATATATATATATATATATATATATATATATATATATATATATATATATATATATATATATATATATATATATATATATATATATATATATATATATATATATATATATATATATATATATATATATATATATATATATATATATATATATATATATATATATATATATATATATATATATATATATATATATATATATATATATATATATATATATATATATATATATATATATATATATATATATATATATATATATATATATATATATATATATATATATATTCTTTTTTTCAAAAATTATACATCCATATTGTCATTTTAATACGTTATACATTTTATATTTTTATAAAAACAAGCATTACATGAAATGATCTGAAGTATTATCTGCATCTCAAGATCCCAAGTATATATGCATTATCTTTCAATGAAATAATAGTTAATTCTTCAATTCCTTCGATACTAAAAATATACTAAATATTGTGATACATAGCCCACATTTTGGAACTGATAAAAGAAACAATTGAAGTATGTATGCTTGAAAGGCTTTAAATTAGAATTAAAGTGTAAGATAAAATAAAATATAAACATCATCAAAATATTCGGTATAAAATAAGCTATAATAAAAGGTAAAAATAAAAAGTTAGGTTTTTTTTAAACATTTTTATTTTAAAGTCCTCTTAATTTATAGTTGCATATGGTTTATTTAAACTAATAAAAATAAAAAATAAGTTAATCTAATTCCCAAAATATTTTCTTAAATCAAAGTTAGTTTTTAAACTGTAATTAACAATTGTGATTTTGTTCCGTTCTTCATAAGTTTTCTAATTATTTAAGCATAATTTCATCCAGACTAGAACACATAATTATAGTTTTTCAGTTTGGTATTTTTAAAAGCATCTTATGCTGAACTACGCTAAAGAAAAAAAATCAAATAAAATTAATCTTCGAGTGTTAAAAGTTCATGTTGAATTTCGAGATTTAAATTATCTCGCTAGGTTTTATTTACTTTACCTTTTTTATTTTTCAAGATATGTTAATATTTTACTGAAAAATGTATGTTGCATATCTTCAAGCCTGATTTTTAAATAAATTCTATGGGCCTAAAAAATTCAAATCGAAACTTATTTTTCAAAGAATATGAAAGAAACTTATAATGATCTGTTATAAATATCGCAGCCTTTTTTCCGAAATTTTTCCGACGATACAATTTTGCCCCTTAGCATAAAATGTTTCTTTTTCTTTTTATATACAGCAATTAGATAAAAGTTTCGGAAACTTTGGAGAAAATTTTTCTTTCAATACTTAAGAATAAATTGGAAATTTTCTGGAAGAGGGGAGATAAAATTAGATTTTGAGTTGAGATATTTCAGTGAATTTTTGCGTAGCATTATTTTGTTACCTTAACTTGTAAATAAACATAAGTTGAAGTGAAAAGTCAAAAAACATTTTTTAAAAACAATTATTAGATTATTTTACTGCTGGGGGTTGGTAAATTTTTATTTATTTA
Organism: Pardosa pseudoannulata; assembly: GCA_032207245.1. NCBI lineage: Eukaryota > Metazoa > Arthropoda > Arachnida > Araneae > Lycosidae > Pardosa > Pardosa pseudoannulata. Next base: position 140,412,662 of record CM063508.1, read on the forward strand.
TTTTTGAAGGGATTTGTGTTTTGGTAACAAGTAGATATAATGTTTTTCAGTAATTTTTTTTCTTTCTTGAATAATTCAGGAATCAAGAGATTGAGAAAATTAACTTTACCGTGGTACTTATATTCTTCTCATTTGAAGTGTACACATCTTTAAATATATTAAAAATACGTTGTACGTGTATATGTATGTAACTATGCATGTTCGTTTATAAATACATGAACAAATATTGGCGAAATTTTTCAAGTAATTAAGGTACATTATGTAAAGGTTTTAAGCAGATTGAATTTAAGATCAATGGTTTAAAATCAATTTCAAGATTTAAGATCATTTTCGAGGATAATATAGAGCACATTTTTACCCAATGGGCTTGACAATTATATATTGTATGAATTTTTTTATGGCTTGTTAATGTTATTAAAATTAAGTAACTTATTTTCTATGATAGTGTATACTATGTTTCTCAATGTGACAAAAGATTTGCTGCATTTTTGCTATTTTTAATACAGTTTTGTAATGCTTATCTGTTTTGATTTAGTATAATTCATTTAATATTCAATACGATAATTTACAACAAGATATTTATTTATCAACCTCTTTGAATTCCTGACTACAGGTAACAAATGTCAGAAATATTTATGTGTTTTGTGTACAGGAAAAGTTCAAATAGTGTCCTTGGCTTAATGAAATTAATATACGGCAGTAAATATTTAAATTTCATCAATCGAATTTACTGATATAGGGCCTTAACACTTTCATTTTTCTACCTTTTCTCTTGCAACCTAACAAAGGATTTTCATTTTAAAGAGCCTCCGATTGGAGCGGAATCGAAGTGGTTCCAGCTTCTACATACAAACAAAGTCCTGCGCAGTAAGGCACGGAAACTAATCTCCTGGATGAATGAAAACTGTGAACTAATCACTTGCACCAGCTAAATGGTCAAGCCTTTTTTTATTGTACTGTAAATATTTTTATAAAATTTTTAAAAATTAATTTTGTTTTTAAATAGCTCAAGTAATAATAGATTGACTTTCTATAAATTATTTCTCATTTCAACACAATCTTCTTTTTGTTGTCAATTTATGTTCCTTTCTCTTGTTAATTTTCAATGTACATGTTTTCAAGATGTTTGTAACTGTCATTGGTACAACAGCACAAATTCAAATATCTGTACAGACAAGTGTTTGTATTTTATCACTTCCGGGGCTGGACCCATGGAGACCCCCCTAATATTATCTTGTAACCCATTTAACATCACCTAACTAGGGCTTCGTTCTAGTTTTGGTTTAATTTTTAATCTTCTTTCGCTAGTTTTAACCTTTTTTTTTCTTACTTTAACATTAACTGCAAGCATAATACTACCTTCTACCAGGGTTTCGTTTTAGTTATTTAAACTATGGACTTTTTTAAATGATAACTCACGACTATATTCTCTCATTATTATTTTTTTATTTTTATTTTTATTTATTTATTTATTTATTTATTTTTTGTTCTACTATTGCGAAGTGAACTGTTTCGTGGTAAACATTTGAAAGCCTAATCCTTAGGGAAGGCTGGTTACCACCCAGGGTTAAAAAAAACTACTATTTAAATAATCTTTTGTATTTAAATTTTGTATTAAATAATCTTTTGTAAAACGCAATCTTTTAGTTAAAAGGATGGGTAATTTACCAAATGTAGTGTTTTATATAAATTTATAAAGAGCAGTTTTAAAAATATCTTATTCGTTTTATGAAACTGTTGTTTTTTAAAAAACTTTTAATTTGGATAGAGTAATATGAAATAAATGTCAGTTTTGTAAAATATTTAAATCTAAACTGTGTTTTCATACCTTCTTTTTTATTTTCTCTCTCTGAACTCGATATTCACCGAATAGCTAGGACGTTATTATTTGGTATCGGAGTTCGAATTCCACTATGGATGTTAGTAGTCGTTCTGAATCGGTTTGAAGCAGTTGATCGCGATCTCATTAGCTCTCGTTTTTTTAAAAAAAATTAGACCGTAGTGATCTAAACCAAACTCTCTGGATTTAGCGATTAGAGACTATTCTGACCTCGTAGGTTCTGACCAGTCGGATCGTTAGGGTATAATGAAAGTCGTTGATCCGGCATGGAGATCCGTGCCGGATCTTCGTGACATTTTCATCTACATTTCCATAATCTCCTTTTATTAATTGGTAGTCACACATTAATATCTATCTATCAATATGTATTTAATACAGTTTCTACAGTTATTTTAAAATAAATAATGTTGTTTCACAATATATATAACAGTAAATTACAAGAAAACACAGTTTTTTGATACAAATACAAAACATATTAATACAAATTGAGTCGTCAAACAACATTTATAAAATGTACACAGCAATATTAAACAAGACATCTCACTTTTTACTGTTTCTCTAGCATTTGTCTAGAAAAAAAATGTGGATCTCATTTTACGTATATGAAATGAAATTTATGTATTAGGTTTATTGTAACTTTTACAAGACTTTAGCAATTTTCTTCGTCGTTCCATTGAATTACACCCTTTATAAATTCTGAAAAAGCTTTACATTTGAAACACCAAATTTTATGAATCACTTAAAAATAGAGAAGTTGGAAGTGTCTAATGTGAACATTACATGATTTCGTTGTCTCCTATTGAAATTTAAAATTTTGCAATTCAATGATAATTTCCTCAAATTTGCACATTCCATTTAAGTTTTAAAGTTAGTTTTGTACCTCAAGATAACGTTGTTGTCTTATATTTTACTTTTATATTTATTATATATACTATATATACTATATATACTTATTATAGCTCAAGAACTGGTGTGTTGCTATAGCTATCTGGTGCAACAAGATTCTTCAATATCTGTTATATTTTTATACTTAGTTATAAAGCTGTTTTTTGTAAACCGAAATTTTTTAGGTTGATTTATCTACTCCGTACTAAAAGGTAAAAGTCTATAATATTTTAATATAATCTCTGAAAATAATATTTATATTTGTTTCTTAAACTCAACTAAAAAACATTGTTCCAACTGATTAAATTATTGTTTGTAATGCATATGAATGCGTCAATATCTTTCTTTTGAGCAATTATAGACCATCAGATTTTTGGTTGATAGTTCAACTGTGAACCCTTTGCCTTGTAAAACGTTGTAATAATATCTTTTTTCAAAAAGCCGGTTACAAAACATTTTTACAAAGCAGAATTTTAAATTGTCTGTACAATTTTATAATTCTTTTATCCGGTTCCAGCATCATCGAGTAGTCTAGAATTTTCTGTCTCAAACTGCGTAAATAAAAATATATTTCCATAAACTTTTTCACAAATTTTTAAATAGAGAGTCAAAAGTCTATTTAAACATTTAATAACTTTGAGAAATTTTCTTCAAACGACACGGATTTTTTTTTTCAGATCTGTCTATGCAATAAATGGCTTTTTCAAAATTTTGAAATTGTTTCTTCAAAATTAAGGATTTTTACATATATTTTTCTGTTTTTTGTTAAACGTTCGACCTTTACATAAAATCCCACATAACCATCTGTTTTTAAACTGTTAGGAGAACATCTTGTCAAAACAACTTGGTAAAAAGCTAGAACAGCGTTTTACCAAGTGAAAACGGAATATTGAAAAAAAAATTAAATTTTGAATTATAATCACAAAATTGGCTTTAAATATATTATGATAATATATTAAATATATTATTAAATACTATATTATTATTAAATATTTAAGTATTTAAATATTTTTAATATATTGAAATTATATTATATTAATGATTTCAAATATATTATATATTATATTAAAATTAAATATATTAATGATTACAAATATATTATATAATATATTAAAACTATAATATATTAAGGATTTTAAATAAATTATATAATATATTTAAATAATATATACCTATAAATACGTGACTATCAAGCGTGATGTCAAATTATATAATTTGATTGTTTACTCTCCAGACATACAGGCGTAAAACATTGTGTACATTCAAGCTTTTCATTACAAGCAATGTTTCATTGTATGTAAACGGTTATCCAATTTATTAAACCTTCTCACAAAATTTTCCATTATTTATCTACAATAAATATAATTACATTTATTATAAGTTAAAAAAAATTCCATCTTTGGTTATACTAGTACTTCAGTAAGTAACCAATATAAGAGATGCTCAAATGTCAAAACAATTAAGTCTATTCTTTTCTGACTTTTATAAGTTTCACTTTATTTCAAACAATTTCTCCTATAAGATTTACCTTGTATAATACCATCTGATTCCATAAACTTCAAAAGTGATATTGAATTCAAAATAAAGCCACACCTTGAAACAATCACTATATGAGACTTTGAAATGCTTTATTTACTCTCTGAAATAATTAAAATATCAACAAATATATCTGTAGAATTTAAATATTTCTGATCTACCATATTTGTCTTCATTGATTTTTACTGAATAACGATCCAATTGTTTTCAATACAATACATTCAAATCGATTTAATTTGGATCATGTTATAATACGTCTCTATTCTTATCTCATTCAATTTTCTTAAGTGCTCTTGTCTAAACTGTCAAATAAATTCTATTGATTCTAAAGTTCCTCCCAATAAACACTGGTGAAGTTGTATTAAAATGACATTGCAAAAATATCCAATATATAGTTCTTTGAAGCTTTTGTCAGGTTTCATCATTTAATTGCTTTCTTCATTGTATCTCGAAGAGAATCGAATTGTGATTTAAACCGTTACAACTTAAATTCATTATCTTAAAATCTTAATATTTATGCAATAAAATGGAGCTAGTGTTTGTTGGAAAGAATAAAAAAATAAAAAAATGGATTTTATGACCGCAAAAATTAAAATTATGATGATGCAAAAATATTAACTGTAACGTATCGCAAATTTAAAAAATCTGACTATTTATTGATTTCCCAGTCAATATACTATTCATTTTTCTTAGAATAATAGGATAACTATAAGAAAAGGAATACACTTATTCTTATTTTTTACTGGTTAATATCATTTTAAAAATGATAGATTACGTTAAAAATAAAAAGTAATTGTGCTGCCATTTATCAATGAGTAAAATAATCCATTTCATTCCCTATCGTATTAAACTATGGTTACCATCAAATGATCTCAGCTTTTAAATTAAAAAAAAAAAAACTTATTGTAAGTTGTAACATGTAAATGGCTCTGGTACTTGAGGAAATAGGTAGTTTGGATCTACGGTGGAACCTGTTGAAAAATATTTAGGTTGAAACTACTAAGTAGGCTTCCAACTGTACAGCGTGTAAGGCCCCTGATTATTACCCTGAAGAATCCCTGCAATTTTTATCCTCTTTTGTGAGATTTTGCTATTGATTCAGGGCATTGCTCGCCCCTCTCTTTAAACCTTGTATGGGAGCAGACATTCAAACTCACAGATTTACCTTTTACGTTTAACACTAGATTTAACAGCAATTTAAATATACATTGAACTGCAATAGCAAAACCAGTCATTTTGACTGGTTTACTGAATATAGTATTAAAACCTTAACATTTTCAATTTCTTCTGGAATTCAGTCCAAAAAATGTCACATTTTCTTATTTCATATATTTGTTTATTTTATAATTGGAAATTGTTATTCAAATTAACATTTATAATTATTTGAAGCATGCATAACGACTTTTTTCAGAAAATATTTTACCTTCGTGTTGACTTGTCTCTCTCATGTAAACCAGACACCAAAGTTAAGTTTACAGCATTACATATAAATACAAATATTTTTTATTACAATTACTACACAATTATTTTCGAATGCAAAATATTACAAGTACATTAATTTAACCGGTTTATCTAAAGATCAGATTTAGTGTGATAAATCTTGGAAGAGGGGAAGAGACAGAGTCAAACGTCACAGTCCGGACAAAATACCTAATATATTTTCTCTTCTTTTGCTGCTGTCATTTTTTTTCAGTGAACACACATAGGACTGGTTTGAAGGTCTTATTTTCTTGCCTGTAGGTGTAATAACCTCTCAAAAGTCTCTAGTCTTTCTCCTAAAAAATCAAGCAAAAATCTCAAAGATAAAATCTTGCGGAGTAATGCAAAACCTTGCAGAAAGCCCACGCTTTTAAACCAAGCAGAATAAAATTCGACAACTAACATCTTGTGGACATCTATACGAATAATTTTACATTAAAAATTCAAAAGATACTGATAAGCCTGGGAGAAAGGCACGGTATCCATGCCAATACGGAGTACGTGCAAAACATGCAAGGGGTTAAGGGGTTGGTTCACAAGGCTTCCTATCGTGTGCCTGTCATGTTCAGAATCCAGCAGCCTGGGATTTTATCCCAGTGGCTATGTGGGACCCTAACAAATTAGGTTGGTATTATTACTGAATGAATGATTTAAATTGTTATAAATATCAATGTCGACACCAGAATACAAACCTCTCCACCATCAACTGACAAATGAAAAATAAAATAATATCGTGAATTATAAATCCTCAGAAATATAAAGTAGACTCACTTTCAATTATTTCTATGTATTCTATCATAATTCAATCAACAGAATAGTTTCAAGTTTAGAAATGTATACCTCGAATAATAACAATTACATTATTGGACAATGTCCAAATATTTTATATAACATATAAAAAAATAGTGTTTCTGGAACATTATTGAAATTCTCAAATAACCAAACTATAAGAAAATATTTAAAAAAAAGGTTTATGAGAGACATCATTGAGATAAAATAATTATTATTAGAAAGAAAGAATTTGAACTAATTGTGAAGTGTCTCCATGGCTTGAATTAATAATAAAGACAGTTCATAATTTTTATTGATTTGTTATATTGACTGTCCATCTTCCTTTTGTGATAAGGGTAAATTACGTATTTTTTTTTCATCTAAGTACGAAACTTTATTTATTATTAAGTTTTTTCTACATATTCATCATTCAGAGATTTTTTTCTCTCATCGTTTCCTAACTTTTCTGTAGCTGCCGTTGTATAATCGCACAGGGCTACTGAATCGTCTATCTTTTCAATTCTCTGGGCTACTCAAATCTTCTATATCTGAATTCAGAAATTCAACATTAAGGAAGCCTCTCTTTTCTATCTTACTTCAATTTGTGGCTTCCCGAAACCAAACAAGCAAGAATTTATAGCATTATGTTCAAAAACGAATAATCACAATAAGTATTATTCTGAAATCTACTAACTAATTGTTAGTATTAATTAAGAATTTACGTTAATTACTGCGTTAAGTCCCTCTCTCTTTCGTACTTAAGTTTACTTCAATCTACGTTTTCTTGAAACAAAAAAATTTGAAAAATGACAGCTTTAATTTACTGAATTACAATAATGATGAACAATATCTAGGAACAGTTGTATTCACACATCTATGTTAATTTTTATTCTTAAATAAAATTCGACGATAATCACTTTGTCAGCTTCTTTTTTTTCGTATTGCAGGTAACTTAAATCTATAACTTACTGAAACAGTTCAAAAATATTAACAGCTTTAATTTACAGATTCATTATAATGATCTCTAATTATCCAGAATAAGTTTTAGCCATACATATACATTATAATTTATTAATAATTCAAACTTTACAATAATCAATCTGAAAGCATCATACTTTTCTCTACAGAAGTTACTTTGATCTACTGATTCTTGAAATCAAGGCAATCAAATTTAATAGCTCTAATCTATTGTATAACATACACAATTATGAAATAATATGCAAAAGTTTTATCCTAAAATTTAGATTAATTTTCAGTATTGATAAAAACTGTCCAATACTCACTCTGTAAGATTCTCTGTGTTCCGTACTGAGGATTATTCAATTTACGGCTTTCTGAAAACAAACAAATCATGGTTAACAGCTTTACTTTAATGAGTTAAAATAATGATCAATAATTACGCTAAATAAATTTTATTTAGAAATCTAGGTTATTTTTCATTATTAGCTCAAATGTTAAGATTATTACTCTACAATATCATACACAAAAGAACCAATAACTACGGGAATAAGTGGTATCATATATTTTAGTATTAATTAACAGTTAACTATACCTCAAATATAATAAACATTTACAAACGTCTGACTTACAATCGAATTTAATAACTCTAATCTATTGTATAATATGCACAATTATGAAATAATAAGTAAAAGTTTTATCCTATAATTTAGTTTAATTTTTAGTATTAATAAAAACTTTCCAATAATCATTCTGCTAGCTTCTCTCTTTTCCGTGCTGAGGATTCTTCAATTTTCAGCTTTCTGAAAACAAACAAATAACCGTTAACATCTTCACTTTACAATAATGAAAATAATGATAAACAATTACGCAGAACAAATTTTATTCAGAAATCTAGGTTATTTTTCATTATTAATACATATTTTAAGATAATTACTCTACAATATCATATACAAAAGAATCAATCACTGTGCAGAATAAGTGATATCATATATGTAGTATTAATTACAAATTAACGATACCTTGACTGTAATTAATGTATATTTACAAATGTCTGTTTTACAATCGAATTAATAGCTCTATTCCATTGTATAAAATACATAATTATGAAATAATATGTATAGTTTATGAAATAATATGTAAGTTTTATCCTAAAATATAGTTTAATTTTTAGTATTAATAAAAAATTTCCAATAATTATTCTGCAAGCCTCTCTCTTTTCCGTACTGAGAATTCTTCAATTTACGGCTTCCTGAACACAAACAAATGACCATATCACCGTTAACAGCTTTACTTTACGGAGTTAAATAGTGATCAATAATTACGCAGAATAAATTTTATTCATAAGTCTAGGTTATTTTTCATTATGAATTCAAATTTTACGATAATTATTCTACAATTCCATATACAAAAGAACCAATAAATACAATAATAAGTGGTATCATATATCTTAGTATTAATTAAAAATTAATGATACCTCAACTATAATAAGCGTTTAGAAACGTCTGGCTTACAATCGAATTTAATAGCTTTAATCTATTGTATAATTTACATAATTATGAAATAATATGCAAAAGTTTTATCCTAAAATTTAGTTTAGTTTTTAGTATTAATAAAAACTTTCTAATAATCACTCTGCAAGCCTCTCTCTGTTCCGTACTGAGGATTCTTCAATTTACGGCTTTCTAAAAACAAACAAATCACCATTAACAGCTTTACATTACGGGGTTATAATAATGATACGCAGAATAAATTTTATTCAGAAATCTAGGTTATTTTTCATTATTAATTCAAATTTTAAGATAATTACTCTACAATATCATATACAAAAGAATCAATAACTACGAGAATA
>CM063508.1:140426981-140431981 GCA_032207245.1 Pardosa pseudoannulata
AAAATCCTCTAAATGTGTTAATCAAAGGAGTGTCCTCGACTTAAAATTCTTTTGATACATATCCCAAAGCTTTCTGTCCTATAGATATAAAATTTCTGTCTATTCAACACGTTTTCCAGCTGTCGCCGTGAAATGGTTCCTCGTTTTTCCTGATCTTAACAGTTTAATTTACTGACTAAGCTTCTTGTCCTTTGGGAATAGTCTTTCTTTCTTCGCTCTTGGGTGCACCCCTGTTCGAGCAGACGGATATCTGTATCTTTCTCTTGTCTGCTTTGACTAGTTATGACGTCTTGTTGTAGCAGCTGTAAAATAAAGTTTTAATTAGACTTGTGCTGTTCTCTTCAATGTGGGCCAACTGCATGTTATTATTGCTAGTTGATTAATCTTCTCCTTGTCCAGTAGCCCGGTCAAGTAAAAATAATAAGGGTTACATAATTATTGAGACTAGGGGAAATAGTTTTTACTCACACACACACATATATATATATATATATATATATATATATATATATATATATATATATATATATATATATATATATATATACATATATAGACTGATATTTTAATCTCATGATATGAAACTAACAATTATAATTACATTTTAAAATAAATTTCTGATGGTATTATCCCTAAATTTGCAACGATTGATACTTATATTTTTCTTCTGATTGTGGCAACGCTAGCGATTTCGTACATACTAAACTTAATTCTAGACTAGCTGAATTATTCTCATATACATAAATTATTTACATATAACTTATTTAAGTAAACTTCTTTCACTTCTGGCACACCAATATGTTACCAGTTATTAGCATTCTTATTTGCTGACTTACTATTACACCACACTTAAATAATCATGGAATAAGCTGATATAACATAGGATCAAGAAAGTTTGCTAAAAATACTATTTGATTTGACATAGAAATGAAATATACTAAGAGATGTGTATTGCTTATATCAAAGTTTGAAATACACCGATTTGGTCAATGAAATACAAAATAAAATAAAATATAATATGTAATTAATATGTTACTAACTATAATTTGAAAATCAAACCTATAAAGTATTAGTCAATAAACATATACAAGCTTACTTTCGGAAATTTTTTTTATGGGATTTAATATTGATTAACTGAAAAATGCCTAAAAATTTATAATTTTTTATTACATGAAATATTACTAATGTTACGAAAGAGTAAATCTAATTCTTGAAACTGTGTCCATATAGCTAGAATGTGTAAACTTATGTGTGAGTAATGATTAAATATTCATATTTTTAGAAATAATTAATAGAATTTTCTAGTTCCCTAAGGGAAATTAGGATTTCTTAGTAGTTCTTTTCACTTCAAAGCACTCAACACATTATAATTATAAATTACTTTATAAAATATAAAATATTTCTATAGAAAACAGAAACCACAAAACATTTTACTTCCTTTGAAAGTTGTTAATTGATGTAATTGAATCAATTAAAAATACTAGTTTCAGCAAGAGTAAAGTTGATCTCAGAAAAGGCTATTTTGCTTTCAACTTTTAAAATTTTACGATTTAATTTTTATTCTCTTACAATCGGTGGAGTTTTATTTTTTTAAACATTCCTGCACATAATTTTCAGAATAGTTAATTTAATTTCATAAAGGAAATAGTTTATTTTAATGCCTTGAGACTTCAACTAAAAGATAATGAATGAAAAATGAACTATTGTTATTTCAAAACTTTTCTGTTACACAATTTTTGCATATAAATCTAACTTAATATGAATATTTATCAATAGATATTATTATGCAAATTTTGCTTGTTCTATTGAATTTTTTAAAAATAAGTATTTGGAACAAAATAGGGTCTCAAAAATATTTTTACAGTATCTTCACAAGATTCGAATTTTATTTTTTTAACAATGCGGGAGCACTTGTCTCTTAAGCATTTGCCAGATTCTTCTAGATCAACATCCGCTAATATTAAAAAAACTAGCATATAGCCCGTCATATGACGGGATTAGTAAAATTTTTAATTTTCCAAAATTCTAAAGTATCTTATGAGGCAGGTAAAAAAATGGTTTGCTGTTTGGCTGAGAATTATCTTGCAACAAAAAATAATCGATGATTAAATTTAAAATTATCTCATATACCTAATATATTATTTAAGCCAAATATAAAAGAAAAGTATTGATGTATATCTAAATTCAGTGATAAAACGTATGAAAATGAGGCATAATTTAAATAATTTAAAATAAGAAATGATTAAACGAGATGGTTAAAGGAATGACGTCATAATGCTAGAAAAATGTTATTTTTATCTATTTATTATGGGATAAATTGATAAATTTAATCGCCTGCTCTTAACCGGAAAAAATAGGAGTTGAAATGATGGCATTAAAAGCTCGAAAAGAGGGGAAGGGGTGGATTTCGAACGTTTTATAGAAGGCCGTATTTTTCGCTGTGATATGAAGCATATTTATACCAATTTATTTTAGAATCGGATCTATAGTTTAGAAGATAAACTTTGAATGTTGCTAACTAAGGATGCCTCTATCCATTCCAAGTCCAACCGCTTCATAAAATCGAGGACAGACGGACAGATAACTTAGGCTATTATTATATAGGGGATTACTCCAGGAGTCACAAGGTATACAACATTAAAAATAACACAAGTAAATAGTGCATTTCATGTAGTATTCAATTTTACAATTGAAAGAAAAATCATAAAAAAGACTAATATTGAAGAAGAAAAGGTTTATGGAAGAAGTAAAACTTTTCAAGCATATATTAGATTTTTAATGTTATCGCCGATTATAAAGCTTATGGGATAAAGAAACTGTCAGAAATATATTTCGTTCGACAATATTCCTCAAAACATTTTGCACCATATAGAGTGTTATTCGTTTTTATAAATTCGCTCGTCAAGATAGAAGAAATTTGAATAAAGTGTCTGCAGTGCGAGATATTTAGGAAAAGTGGATAGGAGATTTACCATAATTATATAATCCGAATGAAAATATTACTGTAGATGAACAATAAGTAGGATTTCTTGACTGATGTCCTTTCAAACAGTATATAAGAAGTAAGCCCTCTAAATATAGGATCAAAATATGGACTTTATATGAGAGTAAAACATCGTATTAACTGAAAACAAAAATTAGCAAACAAAATAAGCCATCTAAATATTGGATCAAAATATGGACTTTATGTGACAGTAAAACATATCGTATTAACTGAAAACAAAAATTAGCAAACAAAATAAGCCATCTAAATATAGGATCAAAACATGAACTTTATGTGACAATAAAACATCGTATTTACTGAAATCAAAAATTAGCAAAGAAAATAAGTCATCTAAATATAGGATCAAAATATGGACTTTATGTGACAGTAAAACATCGTATTTACTGAAAACAAAAAGTAGCAAACAAAATAAACCATCTAAATTAGGATCAAAGTATGGACTTTATGTGACAGTATAATATCGTATTTACTTTAAACAAAATTTAGCAAACAAAATAAGCCATCTATAAATATAGGATCAAAATATTTACTCTATGTGACAGTAAAACATTGTATTTACTGAAAACAAAAAGTAGCAAACAAAATAAGCTATCTATAAATATAGGATCAAAATATGGACTTTATGTGACAGTAAAACATCGTATTTACTGAAAACAAAAATTTACTCTGAAAAGGAACAAGAGTCAAAGTCAAAAAAAAAACAAAGAACGAAAGTAGTGTGTGATCTTAATTATACTTATGAGTATTCGTGGCACTACATTACATGTGATAATTTTTTCACATCTTACAAAGAACAGAACAGCAGGATTAAAAATTCCTTTCACGCATTCTAGACAGTTAAACCTAAGCTTTTATGAATATTTATCAATGGAAATTATTATGTAAAATTTGCTTTTTCCATTGAAATTTAATCGAGACAAGATATTTATAATAAAATAAAGAATTAAATATATTTGTATATTTTATATAATAGAATTTATATTTTATTTATTCTTTAATATCACTGGAAAACTTTCCTGCTAAATATTCGAACATACATTTATTATATTTGTTACCATTTTATTATAGGACCACAATAAAAGGTCAATATTGCTCCATATGACAACAGAAAAACAGTGTATACTTGAAATTTAGAAGCAGGTACCAATCAAAATGCATCCTGGCTTGGTATGACACATTCAGATTCATTTGGTAAATTGGACTTAGAGACCCCGAACTTATTATCTGTGTCGTTATTGATGAACACATTGAATCTGTCGCCATTTCCGGTTACCAGATAGCGACCTTTGGTGACTGAACTATGCAACTTGGATTTCTATTTTATAAAATATCCTAAAAACTAATAGGAGACCTTTCATTTCCTTAAATTACATTGCATTAGTAAATAAGAAAAGCAATTTCTTCTTAAATAATTTAATCTTAAGTTACAAACATACCAAATAAATTAATTATTAAATAAGATATATTAAATAGAAGGCACATAATCTCGAGAATTCTCAAATAAAAGATCTTCGGTAAATTTCTGGATACTAAAATAGTAGCAATGGTAATAAAATAATTGCAATTACTGAAAAGTGATTTGAATCATTTTATTGTACTGGTATTGCATATGGCATTTAAATTTCCGTTTCTAAGAGTGATCTCGCTTAAAAAAATCCAGGTGGAAAAGTGGAGCATAAAAAAGATGACCCCCCCTGTAAGGGTATTTTAAAGTCTGGGTATACTTCGAGTCCAATATCAGTTTACAGTAATTTAATCACATAGCAATTGACCAATACAGTTGCAATATAATTACGTAATTATTTGTAAAATGTATAAATATTTCTATAGAAAACAGACCTTACTAAACATTTTCCTTTCGATGAAAGGTGTTAATTGAGGAAATTGTATCAACTACAAAGACTCATATAGGTGAAAGTTGATCTAAGAAAAGAGATAACTTTCAAATTTTAAGATAAATCATTTCTTTTCATTCTTTTGAATTTGCTACATTTTT
>CM063508.1:140441981-140444481 GCA_032207245.1 Pardosa pseudoannulata
TAAGAATAAAACTTTCAGCCAGAGTAAAGTAGATAAAAAAATACTAATTTGGTTTCAGTTTTTAAAATTTTCTGTAGAACTTTAGTTTTTATTTTTTAAAAATGCTTTGAATTTTTTAAAATCATAATAAAAATGTTTATTTTTTAACATTCTTCAGACTAACTTTTCACAATGGTAACTGTAAATTTAAAAAGAGAAATTTTTTAATGCCTTCGAGAGTTCAATAGTAAAAGAAATGTTAAAGAACGAAATATCTATTATGGTTTTTTAATGATTTTGTAAAAGTTTATAAATTAAATACGCAGAAATAACTTGGTTTAAAATTTCATATTAAGCGTCTGGAGCTGTTAACTGTATATGAATGCTTTTGAATAGAATTTCTAATGTAAAATTCCCTTGTTCCATCAGATTTTACTACAGATTTAATATGTATAACCATTGCAACGCCTCATTTTTTTTATTTTTATGTTTTGCTTAAAAGTTTTCTATTTTAAACTAAAATATAAATAACTAATTCTTTCGAAAACAGTATTTTGCTTTTCAAAAGTTTTATTGTATAGGTAAATAATAAAAACATTCAGGATAGTAGAATTGATTCTGAGTTTTTTTTAATTCAAGAGAACTTTTAAACAGGAATATATTAAAGTGCATAGTAACTTTCTATCTGATAAATATTCATTATAAAGACCTTTATTCTATTTACACTAAAATAAAAAGTTTTAACTAGTTTCAGAATAAAATTTTTGCAATTTCTGGGAAAAAAGTTAAAAGTTTAGTTTGGTTATTTGAAGATAAATATTTTTCAAATAAAATGTTTTTTAAAAAAGTCTAAAACATATGCACTAAATTCCCTTCCCTGGGAGATAACTTTTGTAATACATTTCAAAAATTTTTTTTAATAAAATTGGTATTAAATATAATTTTTATTCTGTTAGTATTGTTTACTTTAATATGAAAAATATAGTTTATTTTGTAGCCTAACAAGCAATGTTAATTTAATTCATATCAATTAAATTCTTTATTTTTTTCAACTTTAAAATTTTATACACCTTTACATTTATAGATGTAGAGATTAAAAGAAACATTTAAAGTAACATCTACATAAAAATTATAGATTCCAAACAAATATATTTTACAACTAAATGTATTGCTTGCTCGTCATACAACTGCATAAATTATAATGTTAAAATAAAGTATTTTAAATAAACATAAAAAGCAGTGGTGAAAATGTAGTTTACTATTAAGAAGTTAATCTTTTAAAATAAATTTATTCTGATTTTGGAAAACCGTCTTAAAAATTAAAATATGCTATTATCAATGTATTTATGTGACAGCCTTTATTATCGCAAGGTAAAACCTTAATAACTTTAACGAAATTATTAATTTATTCTAAAGAAACATGATTCGAAATCTTTCATGGGCATACTTATACATATAATATGGACGTTTTTATTCATATGATACAGTTTAGGTCTTAGAATAAAACTTAGCAGCAATTGCAAACTTTCGTTCGAATATACTTAGATAAAATAAGGTTTAAAATACCCATATTTTTGCACGAAAATCCAAAAAGTTTATATTTTTAGTTATAAAAATACATTAGTTTTCACTTTTTTATATTTTATACTCTACAATACAAATTTCCGATTAATTTCGGAGGTATATATTTTAATTCACAAAATAAAACAATTCTTTAGAACATGTAACAAAAAACAGTTAGTGTTCAAGTGTATACAGGAACTTAAATATATCGTTTATCTATAATTTTATATATAACAAATTGTTGCAGGAAAAATGTCTGTGACAAACCTTGCCAATTGATAAAAAAAGTTAAATTTATTAGCATAAAATCATCCATAGTATTTTATATTCTGTAAAATGGAAAAGTGTTGACACAAATGTTTCAGTTATTAGTTTATTTTCCATTTACTGAAACCCATTATAAATGCATTAACCTGAACACATGAATTGCAGAAATAGTCCAGATAGATTCAAAGTCCAAGTATATATATATATATATATATATATATATATAATATATATATATATATATATATATATATATATATATATATATATATATATAATATATATATATATATATATATATATATATATATATATATATATATATAATATATATATATATATAATATATATATATATATATATATATATATATATACATATATATATATATATATATATATATATATATATATATATATATATATATATATATATATATATATATATATATATATATATATATATATATATATATATATATATATATATATATATATATATATATATATATATATATATATATATATATATATATAAATATATATATATATATATATATATATATATATATATATATATATATATATATATATATATATATATATATATATATATATATAATATATATATGTATATATATATATATATATATATATATATATATATATATATATATATATATATATATATG
>CM063508.1:140446981-140451981 GCA_032207245.1 Pardosa pseudoannulata
TCCTGTGGAGAGGTAAAACAGAAACTAGTAGAAAAAATGTATTGCAAGATTCAATGTCTCAGTGTTGCATGTAGACCTGAAGCACAAACTAGTCAAAATGGATATTATATGTTTTACTGTTCTTGAAGTGAAGGAGAAACTAGTAGAAAAAAAGTGTATTGAAAGTTCAATATTTCAGTGTTACATGGAGACCTGAAGCACAAACTAGCCAAAATGAATATT
The DNA here is from genome assembly GCA_032207245.1 of Pardosa pseudoannulata. NCBI lineage: Eukaryota > Metazoa > Arthropoda > Arachnida > Araneae > Lycosidae > Pardosa > Pardosa pseudoannulata. The sequence goes on from CM063508.1 coordinate 140,447,204, forward strand.
AAAAGTTTTACTGTTTTCTGTGTTTTGTGGAGACATGAAGCAGAAACTAGTCAAAATGGATATTACACATTTCACTGTTTTCTGCGTTTTTTGGAGACGTGAAGCAGAAAAAAGTAAAAAAAAAAGCTATTGCAAAGTTCAATGTTTCAGTGTTGCATGTAGACCTGAAGCACAAACTAGTCAATATAGATATAACGTTTCACTTTTTTCTGCTTTTTGCGGAGACGTGAAGCAGAAATTAGTCAATGTGGTTTCGAACATGGTCAAAGTTAGTGTTTCTGTGAAATTCAGAAACTTATAACTTTTTATGATTATAATATTCCCTTTATTTCAAAAAATTGTGTAAAATTATAAAAGTATGTAAAATGTCTTACTTAAAAAATGATAAAATATATTTTAAAGTTGAAAAACAAGATATTTAATGTTCGTTTGCTATCACAGATTCTATTACAATCCATATCTCGTTTGAATTTGATGACCATGTCAATTATACATTAAGAACGATTTGAGTTAATTTGTCATTTTAATATGCATTTATTATGAGTTTTTAATATGTATTTCAGGTATAAAATGACCATTCTTAATAAACTACTAAGTCCTTATTTAGGCAAAAACTACTTAGTCCTTATTTAGGCAAAAACATATAAAATATTTTTAAATATAAAATTTAAAAATGTAAACAGTTTTTTGCCGTAGGACTACAAAATGAGATCACAGAATATTTTGCATAGCATGTGTGGGAGTTGCCAAGAAACATAAGACTATGTTTACAGTCACTAACAAAAATGCTAGGCATTGGTTGATATTCCGCACGACTAAAAGCACTTCCTCTCTTTATTTTATTTACGAAGCATAGCTTTCTAAAACATAAAACTAAAAATGTTTGTTTAGTAAATATAAACGAAGTTGTCATATTGTGAATTGGCTAAGTTCCAGATAACTCAGACTCGCTTTATTATAAGAACTATTTTCTTTCACAGTATCATGTCTTCGTTTTCATCTTTGAAGTAGATGTAAATAGATTTTTTTTCACAAAACTGCAAGTTTGGCATCCATCCGAGTCGAAATTTAGAAGGAAAAATTTAAATACTCTAAAAATATGTGTCAGAGTCTCTTTTTTTACTGTATCTTTGTTTATTCAATTATATTAAGTAAGATGAAAAGAGATTTTTTTCTACATATTCTAGTTTTGAAAACTAATATGTTTTCCTAGAGCTATCTCAAAACAGCATTTCAAACATAGTGAGTTACTTTCAAATATTTTACCCAAAATATATCGCAATGTGTTTTATAGGTATTATTTTCAGTTTTAAAAATTGTCCAGTGGATTTACTGGACAGTGGATTCACTTGCTGCTGCGGAGTAGTAAAAGAAAATATACATCCCCTCATCTACAAGTGTATCTTGTTGTTTATTCAATTATATTACGTAAGATAAAAAGAGATTTTTTTCTACATATTCTAGTTTTAAAAACTAACATGTTTTTCTAGAGCTATCTCAAAACAGCATTTCAAACATAGAGAGTTACTTTCAAATATTTTACCCAAAATATATCGTAATGTGTATTATAGGTATTCTTTTCAGATTTAAAAACTGTCCAGTAGATTCACTTGCTGGTGCGGAGTAGTAAAAGAAAATATACATCCCCTCGTCTACAAGTGTAACTTGTTGTTTATTCAATTATATTACGTAAGATAAAAAGAGATTTTTCTACATATTCTACTTTTAAAAACTAATATGTTTTTCCTAGAGCTATCTCAAAACAGCATTTCACACATAGGGAATTGCTTTCAAATATTTTACCCAAAATATATTGCAATGTGTATTATAGGTATTGTTTTCAGATTTAAAAACTGTCCAGTGGATTCACTTGCTGCTGCGGAGTAGTAAAAGTTGAATTCATATACTCCGACCCGGCATTAAGCCACACGGAAAACTGATGACATAGCCGCCACGACGTAAAAAACAACCCACAGGGTGCTGCTGACCTACAAGAGTTCCGTAATGGTTCGAGAATAATGTGAACGACCCCAGTAAGGAACAATACTACAAAGTAAGTTCGTGACTACCGGTGCGGAGTAGTATAAGAAATATACATCCCCGCATCTACAAGTGTATCTTGGTGTTTATTCAATTACTACCGGTGCGGAGTAGTAAAATAAAATATACATCCCCTCATCTACAAGTGTATTTTGGTATTTATTCAATTATATTACGTAAGATAAAAAGAGATTTTTTTTTCTATGCAGTGTAGTTTTAAAAACTAATATATTTTCCTAGAGCTATCTTAAAACTGCATTTCACACATAGGGAGTTACTTTCAAATATTTTACCCAAAATATATAGCAATGTGTATTATAGGTATTCTTTTCAGATTTAAAAACTGTCCAGTGGATTCACTTTGAAGGTGCGGAGAAGTAAAAGAAAATATACATCCCTCATCTACAAGTGTAACTTGATGTTCATTCAATTATATTACGTAAGATAAAAAAAGATTTTTTCTACATATTCTAGTTTTAAAAACTAATATATTTTCCTAGATCTATCTCAAAACAGCATTTCATACATAGAAAGTTATTTTCAAATGTTTTACCCAAAATATATCGCAATGTGTATTATAGGTATTGTTTTGAGATTTAGAAAGTATCCAGTGGATTCACTTGCTGGTGCGGAGTAGTAAAATAAAATATACATCCCCTCATCTACAAGTGTAACTTGTTGTTTATTCAATTATATTACGTAAGATAAAAAGAGATTTTTCTACATATTCTACTTTTAAAAACTAATATGTTTTTCCTAGAGCTATCTCAAAACAGCATTTCACACGTAGGAAGTTACTTTCAAATATTTTACCCAAAATATATCGCAATGTGTATTATAGGTATTCTTTTCAGATTTAAAAACTGTCCAGTGGATTCACTGGACAGTGAATTCACTTGCTGGTGCGGAGTAGTAAAAGAAAATATACATCCCCTCATCTACAAGTGAAACTTGTTGTTTATTCAATTATATTACGTAAGATAAAAATAGATTTTTTTCTATATATTCTAGTTTTAAAACTAATATGGTTTCCTAGAGCTATCTCAAAGCAGCATTTCACACATAGGGAGTTACTTTCAAATATTTTACCCAAAATATATCGCAATGTGTATTATAGGTATTCTTTTCACATTTAAAAACTGTCCAGTGGATTCACTTGCTAGTGCGGAGTAGTAAAAGAAAATATACATCCCCTTATATACAAGTGTAACTTGTTGTTTATTCAATTATATTACGTAAGATAAAAAGATATTTTTTTCTACATATTCTAGTTTTAAAAATTAATATGTTTTCCTAGAGCTATCTCAAAACAGCATTTCAAACATAGTGAGTTACTTTCAGATATTTTACCCAAAATATATTGCAATGTGTATTATAGGTATTGTTTTCAGATTTAAAAACTGTCCAGTGGATTCACTTGCTGGTGCGGAGTAGTAAAAGAAAATATACATCCCCTCTTCTACAAGTGTAACTTGTTGTTTATTCAATTATATTACTTAAGACTATAAAGAGATGTTTTTCTACATATTTTAGTTTCAAAAACTAATATGTTTTCCTAAAGCTATCTCATAACAGAATTTCAAGCATAGAGAGTTACTTTCAAATATTTTACCCAAAATATATCAGAATGTGTATTATATAAATGAAATGAAATGAAATGAATGAAATTTATTGGCACTGAATCTCAAATGGAATATATTGTGCCAAACCGAAGGGTACCATAGAAAGACAATGGTGTATTATAGGTATTCTTTTCAGATTTAAACACTGTCCACTGGATTCACTGTTGCTAGTGTGGAGTAGTAAAAGAAAATATACTTCTCTTCATCTACAAGTGTAAACTTATGGAGGATCTAAGACTCCAATAGTTCTTATACAACTTTGATAGCTCAAAACTCTCACACTTCATCAAGCCTTCAAAGTGGACTTGAAAGACTTATGGGAAGTTGCATGCTTCTTTGTTTGGAAAATACTGCCTAGTATATAATATGCATTCTAAATAACTTGTTTTCAACATTTTCATACTCAGTTATCATTTATGTAACTCTGTAAATAAATTAATAACTTTTCACTGGCACACTACAGGCTGTCTCAACGGATACAGAAAATAATATCTCGGTATAATATCTCATCTCACATTATAGATTTAAGGTTTGCTTGGATTCTAATCAATAATAATATCTCAATAGTCAATAATAATAATAATCTGTCTATAATAATATCTCTGTATAATATCTCATCTCACAGTACAGATTTAAGTTTTGATTTGGATTCTAATCAATAATAATATCCCAATAATCAATAATAATAATAGTCTCTCAATAATAATATCTCGGTATGATATCTCATCTCACATTACAGATTTTAGGTTTTCTTGGATTCTAATCAATAATAATATCTCAATAATCAATAATAATAATAATATCTCAATAATCAAATAATAATAATAATAATCTCTCAATAATAATATCTCGGTATAATATCTCATCTCATAGATTTAAGGTTTTCTTGGATTCTAATCAATAATAATACCTCAATAATCAATAATCATAATAATCTCTCAATATTAATATCTCGGTATAATATCTCATCTCACATTAGAGATTTATGGTTTACTTGGATTCTAATCAAATAAATTCAGTAACTTGATTTTCGGTGGCCTTTAATCCTCAAAATTAGACTTAGAACGGCAGGGAACAGTGTCGCGGCTTGGCTCTTTACAGAGAGAAGATGATTCT
>CM063508.1:140456981-140464481 GCA_032207245.1 Pardosa pseudoannulata
GGGAACATGTTTACATAATGACATGAGATGAATCAAAATATTACAAGTTTTAGTTTTGTGAATAATATTTTTTTTTAATTTTGGGTGTATTATATATTTATAAAAAAGCAATATTTATGCTTAATTATAAATGCAGTAGAGATTTAATTTAAAAAAAACTGTTGTTAATGAAAGTGATTTGATAAAAAATTATATTTAAAATGATATATAAGTATTAAGTTATATAGATTGGCACGTATTTAATAAAATTACAGTGCTCATTCGTTAAAATTATACCTTACTTTTAACTAATTTCTATAAGAGAGTAGGTGACAATATATTATAATATACTAATTTATTCCTTGTATTAAATATTATATAACGATGCATAATTGTTAAATAAGTTAAAAAAGAGTTTAATTAATTTCTTTAATTTTCAGTCAATTATCAAAAAATGAAAAACTTACCATGATCACAGAGTAAATAAAAATTTTTACATCACTAATTTTAATTAATGCAGCAAAATTTCATAATTTTTCAGTTTCATAATTTTAATATATTTTAATTATTATACATTGCCTTATTAAATTTTTAAAATTTAAATTAAATTTAACTTAATATTATATTTTTTTACCTGTTTTATATTAAAATTTTCATTAGATTGTAAATATCAATAATCTATATAAATGTTTTTTTAAAATAATTAGAAATGATAAATGAAATACACATATATCTAATGTTATGTAAAATTTGCATTATGCAATAAAATTATTAGTAACATTAAAATCACTATATAAACACATTTAAAGTAACATTCGAAAAATATTTATTGTTTCATTAAATTTTACAGATGTTTTTAATTGCTTTTAAACTTTTATTTAAATTTGTGTTAGTTCACTAAAGTTAATTTGACTTACAAATGCAATATTTAAAATTTGTAATCAACATTTTTAAGCTCAATTTAAATTTTTATGTTACTTCTGTATTTACGATCCAATATTTTATGTTCTACTCTTATTAACAATATAAGTCAAACTCCTAATTCATATTCAGTTATTCTGTAAAAATATTTTTGGAAATACATTAGTTGCATTAATAGGGGAACAATTCACAGGAGAGTGATTTCTCCAAAACAAGCTTTCCTTCTTTACTGCGTCACTTGAAACGTCTGCCATTTTCAGTTAATTAAAGTATCCTGAATTAGAATTTTCCTAACTATTTCAAACGAAGCAGAAAATCAAGTATTTCGTTATAGTTAGAGTTTTTGAAAGAAATTCTTTGAATTAAATTATTTGTTTAAAGTGCACAATAGTTTGAGCATGTTATGTAAATTTAAAAATATTGATTGAAAACGCATTTAGATACAAAAAAATGCATTTTTAATTAGATGTATTTCAGACTAAGCAGAAATATCCTCGTAAAAGTATTATTATAATTAATATACTCTGCAAAAAATATATTAGTTATAATAATACATGTTATATTTAATTAAATTTTCTTGTAATAAGGTTTTAAAATATTTTATTATTTTTTAACAGCTTGAATATGAAAATTTACATTGATATTTGTATTTTTGCTTTTAAGAAACGAAAGTAAAAACGAATAAACAATAGTCAAAAAGTTTGAATATTTCATAAATATTTAGGATTTATTTCTTCGCAAAACGGAAAGTAGTAAAGGGCCACCTTAATGACTAATGTTTTTTATTGATGTTTAAAGTAAAGTAAAATTGTTATAAAAGTTAAATAATGGGAAATATTATGGGAAGATGTTTACATAATGACATGAGATGAATCAAAATATTACAAGTTTTAGTTTTGTGAATAATATTTTTTTTTAATTTTGGGTGTATTATATATTTATAAAAAAGCAATATTTATGCTTAAATTATAAATGCAGTAGGGAAGTGGTATTTTTTATTAAAGTCTGTTGTTCCAATGAAAGTGATTATTTGATAAAAAAAATTATATTTAAAATGATATATAAAGTTAGATTTATATATTGGCCGGTGTTTCAGTCAGAAAATTAACAGTGCTCATTCGTTAAAATAAAACCTTACTTTTAACTAATTTCTATAAGAGAGTAGGTGACAATATATTATAATATACTAATTTATTCCTTGTATTAAATATTATATAACGATGCATAATTGTTAAATAAGTTAGAAAAGAGTTTAATTAATTTCTTTAATTTTCAGTCAATTATCAAAAAATGAAAAACTTACCATGATCACAGAGTAAATAAAAATTTTTACATCACTAATTTTTTATTAATGCAGAAAAATTTTACAATTCTTCAGTTTCATACTTTTAATCATCAGTTTTAATTATCATACATTGCCTTCATTAAATTTTCCCAAACCATTTAAATTAAATTCAACTTGAATATTTGTTATTTTTTACCTGTTTTATATTAAAAGTTTTTCATTAGATTATAGAATATCAATATTCTAAATATAAGGTTTTATGCTTCAAATTATTTAGAAATGATAAATGAAATGCGTATGTCTAATTTCATGTAAAATTTGCATTATGCAATAAAATTATTAGTAATATTAAGTCACTTTTAAGGGAGCACATTTGAAGTAACCGTTCGAAAATATTTATTGTTTTATTAGCTTCATAGATCTTTAATTGCTTTTAAACTTTTATTTAAATTTTAGTTAGTTCACTAAAGTTAATTTGACTTGCAAATGCAATATTTAAAATTTCCCATCAACATTTTTAAACTCAATAAATTTAAATTTTTATGTTACTGCTGTACTTACGATCCAATTTTTTTATGTTCTACTCTTATTAACAATATAAGTCAAACTCCTAATTCATATTCAGTTATTCTGTAAAAATGTTTTTGGAAATACATTAGTTGCATTAATAGGAGAACAATTCACAGGAGAGTGATTTCTCCAAAACAAGCTTTCTTTCTTCACTGCGTCACTTGAACCGTTTGCTATTTTCAGTTAATTAAAGTATCCAGAATTAGACTCTTGCTAACTATTTCTAACGAAGCAGAAAATCAAGTATTTCGTGAGAGTTAGAGTTTCTAAAAGAAATTCTTTGAATTAAATTCCTTGTTTAAAGTGCACAATAGTTTGAGTATGTTATGTAAATTTAGAAATATTGAAAACGCATTTTGATATAAAAAGGTGCATTTAAAAATGCATTTTAATGATATGTATGTCAGACTAAGGAGAAATATTCTTGTAAAAGTTTTTTTTTCTGGAAAAAATAAATTAATTATAAGAATACATTTTAATATAATTAAATATGCCTGTAATAAGATTTTAAACTATTTCATTATTTTTTAACAGCTTAAATTTAAACATTTATATTTACATTTGTATTTCTGCTTTTAAGAAACGAAAGTAAAAACGAATAAACAATAGTCAATAAGTTTGACGATTTCATAAATCTTTGGGATTTATTTTTTTGTAAAACGGAAAGTAGTACAGGGTCCATCATAAAGACCAATGTTTTCTATTGATGTTTAAGGTAAATTAAATTTTTTAGAAAAATTAAATAATGTGAAATATTATGGAAACATGTTTACTTAATGACATTGGATGACTCAGATTATAATAAATTTTAGTTTTGTGAATAATATATATATTTTTTTTTTAATTTTGAGTGTAATTTGTATTGATAAAAAAGCAATATTTATGCTTTCATTATAAATGCAGTAGAGAATTGGAATTTTTTAATAAATTCCGTTGTTCCAATGAAAGTGGTTTGATCAAAAAATTATATTTAAAATGATATATAAAGTCTTGATTTAGGTATATATTGACCCGTGTTTTAGTGAGAAAATTAACAGTACTCATTCGTTAAGATTATACATTGCTTTTAAATGATTTCTATAAGAGAGTAAATGACAATATATTAAAATATACAAACTTATTCTTTGTATTAAATATTATATAAGGATGCATAATTGTCAAATAAGTTAGAAAAGAGTTTAATTAATTTCTTTAATTATTAAAAAATGAAAAACAAATCATTGTCAGAGAGTAAATAAAAATTTTTACATGACTAATTTTCTATTTAATGCAGCAAAACTTTACAGTTATTCAGTTTCATAATTTTAATCACCAGTTTCATTTCTTATACATCAGTTTTAATCCTCATACATTAACTTCAGTAAATTTTCCCAAACCATTTAAATTTAAATTCAATTTTTGTCATTATTTTCCGTGTTTTTGTATTTTATTTTTTTCATTAGACTGTAGAGTATTAATAATCTAAATAAAAGGTTTTATATTCCAAATTAATTAGAAATGATAAATGAAATGCATATATCTAATTTCATGTAAAAGTTGCATTATGCAATGAATTTATTAGCAACAATAAGTCACTTTTATGAGAGCACTTTTTAAATAACCGTTCGAAAATATTTCTTGTTTTATTAACTTTACAGGTGTTTAATTGCTTTTAAACTTTTATTTAAATTGTTATTAGTTTACTAAAGTTAATTTGACTTGCAAATGCAATATTTAAAATTTCCCATCAACATTTTTAAACTCAATAAATTTAAACTTTATGTTTCTTCTGTATTTACAATCCAAATTTTTTTTATGTTCTACTCTTATCACGTAAATATAAGTCAAACTCCTAATTCATATTCAGTTATTCTGTAAAAATATTTTTGGAAATACATTAGTAACATTAATAGGGGAACAATTCACAGGAGAGTGATTTCTCCAAAACAAGCTTTCTTTCTTTACTGCTTCACTTGAACCGTCTGCCATTTTCAGTTAATTAAAGTATCCAGAATTAGAATTTTGCTAACTATTTCAAACGAAGCAGAAAATCAAGTATTTCGTTATAGTTAGAGTTTCTGAAAGAAATTCTTTGAATTAAATTCCTTGTTTAAAGTGCACAATCGTTTGAGCATGTTATGTAAATTTAGAAATATTGAAGACGCATTTAGATACAAAAAGACGCATTTTAATGATATGTCAGACTAAGCACAAATATTCTCATAAAAGTTTTATTATGGAAAAAATAAATTAATTATAAGAATACATTTTATATATAATTAAATTTGCTTGTAATAAGATTTTAAAATTATTTTATTATTTTTCATCAAAATTGGATTTAAACATTTATATTGATATTTGTATTTCTGCATTTAAGAAACGAAAGTAAAAACGAATAAACAATAGTCAAGAAGTTTGAAGATTTCATAAATCATTACGATTTATTTCTTCGCAAAACAGAATGTACTACAGAGCCCACTTTAAAGACCAATGTTTTCTATTGATGTTTAAGGTAAAGTAAATTTGTTATAAAAGTTAAATAATGTGAAATATTATGGGAACATGTTTACATATTGACATTCGATGACTCAGATGATAATAATTTATGGTTTTGTGAATAATATATATATTTCTTTAAATTTGGGTGTATTTTTTATTGATAAAAAAGCAATATTTATGCTTACATTATAAATGCAGTAGAGAATTGTATTTTTAATAAATTCCTTTGTTTCAATGAGAGTGGCTTAATAAAAAATTATTTTTAAAATCATGTATAAAGTATTGAGTTAGTATAGATTGATATACGTTTTAGTGAGAAAATTAACAGTTCTCATTCGTTAAAATTATACATTGCTTTTAACTGATTTCTATAAGAGAGTAATAGACAATATATTATAATATACCAATTTATTCTTTGTATTAAATATTATACAAAGATACATAATTATTAAACAAGTTAGAAAAAAGTTTAATTAATTTCTTTAATTGTCAGTCAACTATTAAAAATGAAAAAACATACCATTATCACAGAGTAAAATATATTAATTTTATATAATTAAATATATTATATTATATTTAATATAATAATTAAATATATTATTAAATAAATATTAATTAAATATATTATTTTGAAAAAATATATTAATTATAGTACATTTTATATATAATTAAATCCGCTTGTAATAAGATTTTAAACTTTTATATTATTTTAACAGCTTGAATTTCAACATTTATATTGATATTTGTAATTCTGCTTTTTAAGAAACGAAAGTGAATGCAACAAAAAATGATAGAGGATTTATCGTTGATATTTTGTGTTTTTTTTTTTAGATTGTACTTAAATGTCTGTTTTTAAAACAAACTGTCAGTTGTTAATTTGGGAGGGATAAGATTTATTTTGTACTAAACGAGGCGTAATAAGACTTACCGAATAAAGTTGATTCGAAACGGTTATTGTTAGATACGACAGTAAATGTTCACCATTTTGTCCATTCATAAACTTATTTCTACCTGAATAATCTCTAAAGTTAAACACAACCAAAACAGATCTTTCTGTTCATCCACTTTATTTCAAATTCTTACAAAACAGTATTATCTTTTTTATTTCATGTTGCCAACAATTTTTAAAATTAACTCGGAAATAATGACAATACAATAATCGAAATGAACAGTCCTATACTTAACAGTTACGAACACCCATGCAAGTGGTGTGATTCAAACCCTAAACTAGAATACTAAAGATCAATGCGTCTCCCATTCAGTGATGGTTCGGACTTAATGTGAAAAGGAATCTGAAGATAAATAAATTAGATTTAGTCGTTTTCTCAACTTCTTTAAACAGGGAAGGAATCTGAAAAAAAAAGTATTTTTCAACTAATTTGATATATTTAGTTTATTTTACTCCAGTTTTTCTATGGAGAAAAATCTTAATCTTCAAAATCTATATACATAAGAAAGTGACTAAACAAAAACTTCTCAGAGTTGCTAATTTGTACTGAAATCGTCATAATTTTATTGATTTTACAAACTGCAAACTTGGACGCAACCGAATAGAATTGTTTTCAGTTGTTATTTTTATGTCAACTTTGTACGCTACAATTTTACTGCAATGCTGATAGTGATGAAATAGTATAACAACAAAACTACGTCTAATTTAAAACTTATAATATTGTTCTCAAGTTAAACGCATATTTTATACTGCCTAGTTTTTATTCATATAAATATTAAAAACGAATGAAATATCTATTTAATTAGTTTCTAATTTTTTCCTCATGCTGATTTCTTATTTCATTCATAGCAATTATTTTATGAGATTTTTCTCATAATTCACAAAATATATATCAACAGATTACAAAATTTAAAAATTAGTTAAAGTCTTTTTAACATTACATATTCCATAATTTCCAATATTTATATCGATAGCTCAAGGAATTATAAAATATATATAAACGGATTTTTAAACCTTGCAAATTTTTACGAAGTTTTTCCACATAATCCTCAAAATTTATCTCAACAGCTTAAGAAATATGTAGAAATTATGTAGACGAATATAATGATGTAAATAAAGCTTTATAAATTTAAATTTGCAATTAGTATGAGTATGTAAAGGAAATACGCTTTCACCACACATGGCTGAGATATCAGCATACTTTTAATATATAATTTTGTAGTGAATACTACAAGGAAACTCAATAAAGAAGTGCAAGAGTTTCTGTAATAATTTAAAAGTATAAAGTAGTTATGAAGAAGTGTTTTTTAATATCACT
>CM063508.1:140469481-140491981 GCA_032207245.1 Pardosa pseudoannulata
CAACTTTACAGGTAACTAATATAAATGTTTAAACGATTCCTAATATTAAAGATTTATGGTCTTATATAACGCAGGCTGAAAGCATAAAGTACAGAGTATTTAGCATATAAACTATCTAGTTTAAATGCCATGTATATTTAACTAATGCTGCCTAAATATCCTAATACCCTGGACTATCTGAATACGTAATGCTTAAACAGTTCAACACATTTCCAATGTATTTAAAATTTTAAGCATTTCAATTTAGTCTGTCTATTACACAAAAGAATATGTAAAGCGAACATATCCATTTTACTAATGGATAATGATTGGCTTATTATATAAACAGTCCTTTAATTACATATTATCCCAGAATCCAAGTCGAATATTTTAGAAATTCATGTATGTAATGTATTTTATAATGCAATATACAACCTTCAAATTTAGTCACTCGCTTTCACGATAAAGCATTTTTTAATTACTGTGGGTAAATATTGTACAGTACAGCAAACTAAAAGTAGTATTTTCTTAAAAAAATTAATTAGAACTGATTGAAGAGCTTTTAACAATTTTTGGTGTGAGGTATTATTACCATATGTCTAGAGAGTTTTGTGTACATTTATTTATTTAAAATAAATCGGAAGTAGCCATCCCTTGACCTTTTTATGTATTCATAGAAAAAAAGCAGCTGTTTTCGTTATTCATGTTTTTGTTCTTCATTTAACCAAAACAAAACAAAAAAAAAACGTTATCACAGACTATATAATTCTCAGTCAAGCTAACACATTTCTTTATGATTTTAAATATAAGCATCGGTAACCGATTGGTAAATGTAAGTAGTCAATCAGTACCCGGAAGCAACATGCATACTGCTATTTCCGGTTAACAACTGGAAGTGTTCCAAAATTTATAAAAACTCAAATTTTGCAATACGGCAATTTCACGCAGCATGGCACGTGTCAACTTATGACAGTTCTGGCTTTAATTTCAAATGGAAGGGCATTTTATTGTTTGTCTATTGGCTGTTGTAAACATGAAAATGAATGGGAAGGGAATTATAGTAGTTCGTGACGTTGCGACAAATTGCTTTATTAAGTATGTGTAACAATACACTTTTTTTACCTCTTTCTGTGAGTCATTTTCAAAGACATAACCAGATCAGAACCGGTTTGAACTAGAAAGAAACTTCAGACTTCTCCCAACTAATAGAAAGGTCCGTTGGTTAGGGGGATTTTGACCCCCCACCGCTGTTCTGGAGTGGACCCCTATTTTTTTCTTCTTGCTGCAGTCTGATTTTTTTAGAGGACAAGGTTGTGACCAGAGGTTTTGGTTTTGGAATGCTACTGTCTAACTTTGCAACACGAGGAATAATGCAACCGGCACCTACAGCTTAAAGCCGATTCCGAAAGACCACGAACATCCATGCCATAGTGGGATTCGAACTTACGATCTCCGGTTCCTACGGCCAACACCCTAACCATTCGGCCATCGTTCTACTGACAAAAGGAGAATAGAAGGCGAATGCTGGTGGCATACGGCTTGCGGGATAGACCCTTTGAGAAAAATCATCGCAATATTGTTTTTAGGAGTGAAGCCGACTTCAGAGCAGTCTTCGATATCTACAAATGATAAACTGATTCCAGTTGTATTCATTAGGCGTTTATTTAATTGTATAAAATCATTTAATCAAGATATATTTATCCATGTGTTTATTAATGAGTTTAGATTTCTTTTCTCTCAAATACTAGGCCAATGTAACATTATTTTTACAGAATGAATGAAAAATTTAAATGTATTCGAGTTACTTTGTTCACATACAAACAGACACACATACATACATAGAGCTATAATTACTAAAAGTGGTATTTGTTGATTCAGAGAAATCCAAACTTTTATATCAATTAAAATAGTGAAATTTAATTTTTTCCTATTCTACTTATAAAGAATATAGTAATTTATCTATCTGTTTATTTATAGGTGTATGTGTGTGTGCATCTTACCAAACAATTTTAAGTAAAATTTGTTTTAGAAAAGTAAAATAGTTCAAATTTTGTTACGTTGTTAAGTATAAGTTTGTGAAATGCTAATCTAATATTGCATAAAATTTTTATATTTTTAAAATGCAGTTGCATTTCAGCATTTGTGTAACTATCCATTAAAGAACTCATAAATCGTATCACACATTCAAATAAAATAAATTTAATCAAAGAGATTTAATCAATACATATTTTATATATGTATATACAGTGTCCTCTGTATATACAGTGTCCCAAAACGACCGCATAAACTCTGCACAGCTAGATTCCTCGTTGGGAATACATAAAACTACTCAAAGAAGCGTACCTGTAGGATCCATATTTTACGACAAACTTACGAAAAACAATGTATGACGTCACTTCCGGTGCAAGAAAAAACGCTTTATTGAACATATCAACAGCAGTATATGCACGGGAATACTCCCTAACAGTTCGTAAGGCATTTCCATTACATCGTCCGTACATTAATTTAGTACTTGTTTCAGTAGTTACAAACGGAATACATGGTCACCATACGAAGACTTCCGGTAATGAAAGATGCAGCATTTTAAATACCAGTGTCACGACCGCGAAGTTTAGGTTTGCCGTTTTGGCAACGGCGAAAGAGTTTTTGCTCTTTTAGAAAAACCTTTGATGTGTGTGGAAGGATGTGATGAATTAAGAACGCATTGAAACATTCCACCTTTGATTTAGATGATTTCGATTTGATGAAAGTAGATTTAGTTTTTAATGTTTTGTATGGTGTTCGTGTTCGTTTAATAAATTGTGGTGTTACGAACTTTTGAATTTAGTTGAGAACTTTCGACATAGAGAATAGAACAACCAGTTCAATGGCGGCTTAACGTCATTCCATAGCGCGCGCACATGCATTACGCGATATACGAGGCGAACGTTTTAAACGCTATCGTCTTTAAAGATATGCAAATACTGTTGTTGATATGTCCAATAAAGTGTTTTTTTCTTGCACCGACAGTGATGTCATACTTTGTTTCTTGTATTTTTCTCGTAAACTATAGATCGGACAGGAACGCTTCTTGGACAGTTTTTGTGTACTCATAACGAGGAATCTAGCTGTGCCGAGTTTATGTGGTCATTTTGGGACACCCTGTATAAATATATACCATATTCCACTGACTTTTCCAGCCGAACGATGGCCGATTGGTTAGGGTGCTGGCCTTCGGTACCGGAGTTCGTGGGTTCGAACCCCACAGTGGCATGGATGTTTATAGCCGTTCGGAATCGGCTTTAAGCTGTAGGTCCCGGTCTCATTAACCCTCGTGTTGCAAAAAGTAGACCGTAGTACTCCAAAACCAAACCAAACCAAACCACTGACTTTTCCGTAGTAAACCGTAGCACTCCAAAAAAACCAAACCAAACCACTGACTTTTCAGTGTTTCTCAAGAGAAACAAAGCTTTGGGAATTTGGATTTTAAATGCGTTATTTTTTAATTTACAAAACATTGAAGAAGATTTTGTAAATTTCACTAGAAATTAAGAAATTGAAGAAAAAAAAGAAACATTTTGATTTTATTTATCAAAGTAAAAATCCCTATAGGTTCTATAGGTGCTCGAATAATGCATGCATATGTTGTATGATGTATATTTTCATGCATTAGTTTGCCGAACGATGTCCGAATGGGTAGGGTGCTGGCCTTCGGAACTGGAGTTCGTGGGTTCGAATCCCACTGTGGCATGGATGTTCGTAGCCGTTCGGAATCGGCTTTAAGCAGTAGGTCCCGGTCTCATTAGCCCTGGTGTTCCAAAAAAATTAGACCATTGTGCCCCAAACTAAACCATGCATTAATTTATTGTGTGTAAGCATGAACAGCAATGAATAACAGCACGATTATGTTTTATAGTAGTTTGATAAATAAATACTTCCCTACTTATTTTGGAAGTGACATAAATGCTTGTTTACAAAACATAACTTTAGAAAAACATTCCCTTCTTCGAAATTCAGTTTAATTTCAAGAACGAACCCGGGGATAATTTTTTTTTATTTAATAGAGTTTTCAGAGAATAATTTCCAATGAAATAACAAATTTCGAGAGGGCGTTCATCCCATCCTCCAAAGATAACACTTTCAGAATACTTATGAATCTCATTCAATAAGTGTTATTTTGGAATGGCTTAGGGACTATTTTTCTACTTATAATAAATTTAATTTAATTCTGGATGGATTTCATAAAATATCGTAATTAAATTTGCATCCAATACATGATCAGAATGCATATTTTATTCTAGTAGATCATTGATGAAAACGGACTTAAAATGCCAAAACATATTTTATTAAACATAAAGTGATTCGTTAAACTATTATAGTTTAAACATTGTTTTTGGTCATTTTACCTTGACAGTGTTTCTCAACAATTAGTGCAGTATACTGTACCACTGTTCAGGATTCGTGTTGATTGACAGTTGATTAAAAAGTCTTAAAATTACAAGAGTTTTATTCAACGATATTTCTAGAAGATGCAGAAAATTCCAGCAACACGAGTGATAATTAAGCTAATTCAGCTAATTCAACAGGAAAACACCTTTTAAAAATAGGTCTCTAATACCGTTAACAGCTCTAGATTAGCAATTAAGGTTAAACAACAACAGCGAGAGTCGTATACTGAGCGGCTGTATTTATAAACAAACATAACAAGATTCCTCAAGAGCTAAAAATGCTACAAGAATTTCAAGCCAAGTCAGGTGAATTTTGAGAATTTCGTGAAGTTCTGGAATGTTCCAGCCTATCTCGCTTAATAATGATACTAGAGCTGCGGTATTTGAATTTTCCACATCTATACTGCAAATCTCGCCAAGAATAGCCAAATCGGCAATGCATAGCGCTTTTGATAAGCATTGGCGCATTGACACCGTTGGCGATTCGCCAATGCCACAACTAAAAATGCGGTTTTTTAATGTAAAATATGCCACAATTATTGCTCAAAATTGAGTATTTCATATTTGTCTGAGATATTTAAAGACAATTACAAAAAAGTTTTGCAATTTGTAACAGTATATTTTACTTATCAGCCTGCGATAGAAGAATATCCCTTTGGTCAGGTCTATCAAAATTCATAGTTTCAATATGCACCAAATATATATGTAGTAAGAAATACTTAAAATTGTGTATAATAAATTAGATAAAAAATTCATTTTAACCAGCATCTCCTGTAATTCTTTATATTCTCTATAGAATAAAAATTCCATTTATAAAACTATTTCAAATATTTGATTACTTTACAAAGGCATTATATTATTAAATCTGTGAACGTTTAAGAATAAAAACGTTTGTATTATTTTCCTCTTTTATGAACTTATGTTTAAAAGGTAAAACATTCTATGAAACGCCTATCTGGCCTAATAATGTTACTAGAGCTGCGGTACTTGAATTTTCCAGAAACATCTATTTTTTGGCATATCTCGCCAAGAAGTCGCCAAGTCGCCAATGCATGGCGCTTTCGTAAGCATTGGCGCATTTTGATAAGAATTTTTATAAGCATTGGCGCATTGGCACCATTTTGCGATTCGCCAATGCCACAACTGAAAATACGGTTTTTAATGTAAAATATGCCAAAACGGCTCGATCTTTGCTCAAAACTGAGTATTTCAGATCTTTCTGAGATAGTTCAAGACGAATACAAAGCAAATTTTGCAATTTGTAACAGTATATTGTAAGTATCAGCCTACGATAGAGGCATATCCTTTGGTCATGGTCTATAAAAATACATAGATTCAACACGCACGAAATATAATTTATGTAGTAAGAAATACTTAAAATTGTTTATAATAACTTATATAAACAATACATTTTAACCAGCATCTCCTGTAATTCCTTATATTATCTATAGATAAAAATTTCCATTTATAAAACCATTTCAAACGTTTGATTACTTTACAAAGGTCTTATATTGTTAAATCTGTGAACGTTTAAGAATAAAAACGTTTGTATTATTTTCCTTTATTTCCATTATTTGTTATTTTATGAACTTATGTTTAAAAGGTAAAACATTCTATGAAGCGAAGGCATCACTTCAATAAAACCTATGATTTCAGCAAGATCATCTTTTAATATTTCATCATTTCGTCACACTTACGATTTCCAAATTTCAGAAATTTCTTTCAACGGATCTTCTAGTACCAAATATTGGATGTTACCAATGTCGATCCGGCCTTATTTTTAACGCCAACTCAATAATGTAAAAGAATGTGTCACATAATTTGTGCGTCTTTTTTTTTAAATTTTTATTAATATATCAAAATTTACTACTCCAAGCAAATTATGTAACGTTAGAAATCATATGCATACAAAGTTATAAATAAGAGTTATAAATCAACAGTTTGAAAAGACACTTAAAGTCAACTGTTCTTCGTATAACTCTTATCGTAAAATCGTATAACTGTTATAATAAAAAATATTTATTCTGCAATAAATAAGAATAGTTTGTTGATTATATTACACTTAGAAGCAACTGCGAAGGAAAAAAAGAATAATTTCGAACGGCGCTTCTTAAATTATATCTTCCATGGGTGGAATTATTTATTTGATCCTATGAAATAATTTCCATAAAAAAATAAATATTAATTAAACTTGACCTGTAATTTACTTGATACAAGTTTAATCACATATTTTTAATAACGAAGATTCCTCTTGGTAAAATATGATCTTCTTTTCTCCCCCTCCCCTCTTATCCAGTTATAGGTAAATCACCTATTTGACCCTACAACGTAATGCTCTGAAGAAAGATATAAATGGAAATTTTAATGTGTTCCACCATTGGGAATAATAAACAGTGAATCATAGGGACTTTAAATTCGGGGAAATTTATTAAGGAGAGCTCACCTTCCCCGGTGTGGTTCCATAGAGATTTTTGATGGTGATTATGGGAATACTCCGCGTGCACAGGGTTTGTCGATTTGGGGAAAGCAACGGTTTTATGAGCTAAAAGGGAAATCATTAGTCATAAAAAAGAAATTTTTAAATCAGAAATAAAAGCCTATGAAAATATGCTTTTCTAACTATTAAGACTGTAATGCACAAGAGGAAAAAATTGATTTAAAAAAGGAAATCTTCATTTCACCTTGCGATTATTGAAAGATTTTTTAAAAGGTAGGCACAGATCGATAATTAATAAACGTTCTGTAATTATGAGGAAAATATTTTGATTTAATATTTTTTTCTAGGCATAAATGTAGAATATAATACAATGTAAAAACTTCTGAGATTTAAATGTGTAGCTGTTAGCTTCAGTTATCTTTACTTTTTCTTTTTGTCCTTTTGGCAACATCCTGCATCTCGAATCAAAAATTATATAATTCCATCGTTCATTTAAAATTGTAACTTCGAACAATTTAAAGTTAAAGTGATACACTATCTGCATTATTTTGAGCCAGATTAATCTTCATCTACTTTTTATTGGCCTTTTTTTTATCTACTGAACCTTAAACCCTACTTAATTTTCAGTACACATTTATTTTTCGACCATTTACTTCCTAAATTTTGTCAACGAGTTTCCGATGCATGGATTCGACCAGGAAGTGATTTTCTAGAAACTCTTTCAAGTCGTGAATAGAATCCGCTTAAATGTCTGCGACCTTTTGAAGCCGGCTCTCTGTGTCCTTTTGAAGACAGTCTTCGCTCATGATCACACCAGGACAACAGAAAAGCTGAAAAAGTCTTGCAATGCCGAAGTCAGGAAGTTATCGTCAAGAAAGTGAGGCATGTAGTTCTCTCATACAGAACCATGTATTCGACATTGCTGTTTCTCATCTTCAAACCCCTTTAATGATGATGTGCACACTCATTTTATGAATTTCTGCATGGTTTGTAATCATTCAGACTTTTAACAAGCCTATTTGAGTTCAATCGCGTACTCATATTCACACTGTTCTCTTTTCATTTCATGAATGAGTGTCCTGCTCATATGGAGTTAATCTTTCACTCTCTTGACATCGAATGTGGAGCCCTTCTTCCCCCTCAAAACAGCAGCTTTTAATAGTGTTCCACACATAAACACTTGGTGGATCTTTCCAACATATGCTAATCTTATTTCCTAAATCCTACGCTTAACAGGTGACAACTAAAACGTCAATTCGAACCTCATTTTAGCTTATAAGAAATTGAAACCAAATACACTTTGAAGTTGACCTCTGCTTTTATCTAATACGCATGGAGCCATTACAGTCTACACATCTACAGTCACATCATGAAAAAATAGGTTTATGGACCTTTTTATGTACTGAACCTTAAACCCTACTTAATTTTTGGTACACATTGGTTTTAGACCATTTACTTCCTAGACTTTTGTCAACGAGTTTCCGATGCTTGGATTCAACGAGGAAGTGATTTTCCAGAAACTCTTTCAAGCATCGAATAGAATACGCTTAGATGTCTGCGACCTTTTGAAGCAGGCTGCCTGTGTCTTTTTGAAGACTGTCTTCGCTCATGATCACACCAGAACTACAGAAAAGCTGAAAAAGTCAGGAAGTTGTTTATCGACAAGAAAGTGAGGCATGTAGTTCTCTCTTACAGAACCATGTATTCGAGATTGCTTTTTCTCATCTTCAAACCTTGTTAACGATGATGTGCACTCATTTTATGCATCCTGCATGTTTTGTAATCATTCAGACTTTTAACAAGCCAGTTTGAGTACAATCGCGTACTCATATTCATTATTTCTCTTTTCAATTCATGGATAAGAGTCCTGCTCATATGGAGTTCGTCTCACACACTTGCCACCGAATCTGGAGCCCTTTTGCCTCCTCAAAACAGCAGCTTAGCTTTTAATAGTGTTCCACACATAAACACTTGCTGGATTATTCCAACATATACTAATCTTATTTCCTACATACTACGTGTAACAGGGAACAACTAAAACGTCAATTCGAACCTCATTTTAGCTTATAAGAAATTGATACCAAATGCACTTTGAAGTTGACCTCTGCCTTTATCTAACACGCATATAGCCATTACAGTCTACACATCTACAGTCACTTCATGAAAAAATAGGATTAATCTTTGTAATATATTCTTTGCACTTAAGGATTCACCATACATATTTAATACAAAATTTTATTAAACAAAAGTACTATAAAACCGTACTTTGAAACACAGAAAATTTATAGTTCGTTTTCTAATAATATCAAATGAAATTTCTCTTTCAGTAAAGGTATGGGATGTAATATCTTCCCTGAAAGAGAATAAAAAAAGGATCTTATAAGAAAATTCACTTCCTAACTCAATACATATTACCTTCTGGCAAATACTGCAAAAAGGAAGTATTTCGTACCCTTTCTTTTCTCCAAATTGCCTTATACATCAATTTAGGAGCTGTTACTTTCTTTTCAGATGAAGAATTTCGGTTGGTATTTGGTTGTAGAATTTTTTTTTATCTGCTAATATAAATTAAGGAATGTTCTTTCAATAGACAGTTATATGGAGAATTCTTTCAACATCCTGGCTCTGCTAAATATTAGAAAATTTAAGGTTTATAGGAGCAAGTCAATGCTTTTCAGCATGTGCGTAAGCAATATTCAGTTACTATTTACTGCAATATCTCTAAATACGTTAGTTATTCAATTCCATACAAAACGGAATAAATCTACAAAATAAATACATTAGGAGTAAATTTTAGTATAAAGTGTTCCTTAAATTTTTATCGTATAGATAAAAAAAAAATTACCCCCATTTGTGTTCTTCAACACTAAAGTACTATGTCAGTATGCAAATAGACGTTAAAACAATAAAACAGCGGATTATCATTAGGATTGTCAATAAATAGTAAAACATTTAAATTTCTGGAAAGTGCGAATTAAGGAGAATGATAAAAAAAAGGGTAAAGAACGATAACAAATGTAAAGGTTAAAAAAGGTAAGGTACCAAATAACCACTACGTAAGACAGCCAGCACATTGCTGTGTAAGTCGAAGTTGAAGTTTAAAAATCATAGAGTGCTACGGTTTATTGTTTTACTACACGAGCGCTAGTGAGGGCCACAGTTTAATACGACCGGCTATCAGCATCCATGCTAGCAGGGTGATTCTTACCTAAGAACTCTGCTACAGAAGAACAGCACTCTACCAACCTGACTATCGTTTAGAACAGCAACGAAATGTACACAAAATACTGCTGGAGAGCAAAGTTATGTTGTTGATATTGTTGCAAGAATGGGTTTGAAATAATTGATATAACAGAGCAATCACAAACTTAACGAGATTTATTTGGAGCAAGCATTTTACAGTCTAATAATTTCCAGTGTATCAGTTCAAAACACATCAGACCAATCATCTATTACTTTAAGTCACGTGGGGGATATAACCCAAAAGTTAACTAACTAAAGAACACCAACTAAGGTTATCTATACTACATTTGTGTTCGTAATCGTATTTTAAATAATTTCACTTAACTTACTCAAGAAGTAAGAGCTTTTCTTTTTCTGTAAATATCATCTAACCTTAGATGTATAAATGGGGAGGGTGAGACCTTTTTTCTTAGAAATACCCAAAATCTGGATCATTCCAGATGCCAGGTGCATTTTCTAGCAAAGTGGACGTCATTCCTAATCATTGCTAATATAACCATTCCAATCAGCTTAATAAAGTGATATGAACACCCGAAATGTATTTTAGATGGCAGATGCATTTTCCAGTAAAGTGGATGTCAATTCCTAACCGTTGCTAATATATTCATTCTAAGCGGCTTAATAAAATAATATGAACACCCAAAATATCAATCATTTCAGATGGCAGATGCATTTTCCAGTAAAGTGGACGTCGTTCCTAACCATTGCTAATATAATAATTCTAAACGGCTTAATAAAGTAATATGAACACCCGAAATGTCAATCATTTCAGATGGCAGATGCATTTTCCAGTAAAGTGGATGTCAATTCCTAATCGTTGCTAATATATTCATTCTAAACGGCTTAATAAAATAATATGAACACCCAAAATATCAATCATTTCAGATGGCAGATGCATTTTTCAGTAAAGTGGACGTCGTTCCTAACCATTGTTAATATAATAATTCCAAACGGCTTAATAAAATAATATGAACACCCGAAATGTCAATCATTTCAGATGGCAGATGCATTTTCCAGTAAAGTGGCCGTCGTTCCTAACCATTGTTAATATAATAATTCTAAACGGCTTAATAAAATAACATGAACACCCGAAATGTCAATCATTTCGGATGGCAGATGCATTTTCCAGTACAGTGGACGTCAATTCCTAACCATTGCTAATATAATTATTCTAATCAGCTTCATAAAATAATATGAATACCCGAAATGTTAATCATTTCAGGTGGCAGATGCATTTTCCAGTAAATCGGACAACATTCCTAATCTTTACTAATATAATCATTCTAATCAGCTTAATAAAGTAATATGAACACCCGAAATGTTAATCATTTCAGATGGCAGATGCACTTTCCTTTAAAGTGGATGTCAATTCCTAACCATTTCTAATATATTCATTCTAAACGGCTTAATAAAATAATATGAACACCCAAAATGTCAATTATTTCAGATGGCAGATGCATTTTCCAGTAAATTGGATAGCATTCCTAATCTTTGCTAATATAATCATTCTAAAAGGCTTAATAAAGTAATATGAACACCCGAAATGTCAATCCTTTTAGATGGCAGGTGCACTTTCCTTTAAAGTGGATGTCAATTCCTAACCATTACTAATATATTCATTCTAAACGGCTTAATAAAATAATATGAACACCCGAGATGCCAATTATTTCAGATGGCAGATGCATTTTCCAGTAAATTGGACAACATTCCTAATCTTTTCTAATATAATCATTCTAAACGGCTTAATAAAATAATATGAAACAGTATAAAGATCTAAGCGATTCCATAAATGAAGATTTTTAAGATCTCTAGCAGATGGAGGTTGAACTAGCTGCTTATGAATATTATTTCTTTCAGTAACTAAATATCTCTCTAAACGACACTGAGAAACCAACTATCTTCTACCTTAATATCTCAATATACCTTGAGTCGTTACATATATACATATTTTTTATACATATTTCATGCTTCCGTACATATTATTATCTAAGTTATTTTTATGTTAGTTCTTCGACTTCTTATATCTAAAAAGCAACAAATCCAAGTGGGTATTTTTTCAAAAAACATCAAATAAATTTTACCATTAGAGACGTTATTTGTCAAGTAAATCCCCCATTAATAAGATTAATCCGTTCCCAAAGCAAAACCAATTAAATACATATTATCTTCATTGAAGTAGTAGGGAAAATTATATTTTTATAGATTTTCTGCTCCCCAAATTGCTTTTTATCTCCATTTAGTTACTATTAGTTTGGAGAAAAATAAAATAAGGAAAAAATGATTACATTTTAAGGAGTGATTACTAACAACAGATGAAAAAAATAGACTAATATGAGAACATTAAAGTTTTCTATCAATAAACTAGATATAAGTAGAAGGATATTTTTATCATAATAAGTACTCGCAAAAAACATTTTACCTCTAAAAAAATACAAACTACCGAATTAAGTAAGGATTTAAGTTGATTATTTTCTGAGAAAAAGAAGGAAATACATTTGTAGATCTCTTAAAGAAAATATGATACTTTAGCTTTTATAAAAAAACATCTAATAAGAATATTTATCATAATTGTTCCCTGAAATAAAAAAAAATGAGTAGAGAATTTCATTATTTTTGCAAAGTTATGTAGACAAAGAATTAGAAGTCGTAGGCAGATTATTTTCAAAAAAGTTTTTTTTTACCGTTATTAAAAGATTTATTATTCTTGAGCTTTTAAGATTTTGTTTTAAAAATTTTAAAGTTTTGTTTTAAATATTTATAAATAAGAGTATAAGGACTTAATACTCGAAGTAAATGTTTTTAAGCGAAATGTCAAAAGGTAAAATTTGAATATTTATAAAGAGTTTACTCTAAAGAATTATTTTAAAATACTATTTTAACATTAATACTGGGGGTAAAGAAAAACCCTTCACCAAAGAATTATATTTAAAACTTGAATTTAATAGAAAGTTGAAAATTTAAATATGAATAGAATCTGTATTAATTTAATTATGCTATAATGATTAAAGATCATGATCTAAGAAAACTTTTTAATCACATTTTTTTGTTCTCTTTTGATATGTCTTTTGCATGGATTAACAAACATGTAATTTGCATTTATAAAACAATTTCTAATAGCATGCCAATCTGCATGGTTTCAAAAAGCAATGGATTCAGATTAAGATTATTTTTTCCAATGAAGAAAGCACGAATTCTCGTATGATAATCAAAAGGTTTCAACCAATTATGTCTGTGTTGTACGTTAATTTGAATTAAAATAAATCTTTTGTTGATGTTTTATTAAAACACAAGAAATGCGCATATTCTTAACTGGAGATATGAATCGTAAACTGAATTTTAATATCGTAAAAGTTGACGTGTGATAAAGCTTTAACGTGTGGGATATTCATTACGTAAACATTCTTTTCATTCTGGCTTGATCTAGGGAATAGATTATTGATGTTTTAATAAAACACAAGAAATGACCATATTCTTCACTGGAGATATGAATAGTAAATTGAATTCTAATCGCGAACAAGTTGACGAATGATAAAGATTTAACGTTTGGGATATTAATTACGTAAATATTCTTTTATTCTGGCTTGATCTCGGGGAAACTTTTTAGTGGTCTTTCATTAAGAAATATATAAATGTGTAAATTATAAAATAACGAATCAACTGTATTGAAGAAAATAATTTCCATGAATATCGGTTCAAAATATTTTATATGATCGAATTTTGAGTAGTAATTTTAAAACATTATATTTCTAAACATAGAAATATATGCTAAAAGTATATTCTGCTATAATTTTATAAACCAAGAATCAAGATAAAGACTTTAAACATTTTCTCTTTTACAATTTGTTACATAAAACACCCCAAAGTAATTCCTTCAATTCCCAATGTATTTTATAATTAAATTTCTCCTAAAAGATATATTGAGACTGCTTCAAACTGTCATAACAGAAATACAATAAAAAATATTCATCTTTATTTAGTTTACCTAAAAAAAAGCTCTCTCTGCCTTCACTTCAAATCTCTCATCAATATACCCATGAGCAAAAGCAACTTGTTCTTTCAGTAAAGCTAAAAAAATCAGGGAAAGAACAAATCAAGTTCCGACCGCCTACGCGAACTTAAATTGAAGGAATTATTTATTGCCGAAAGCGTCTCTTCGGCTTTGAACTTAGATGAATGCTAAGTGAATTAAGTAAAAAGAATTTTACTTCTTGGGCTTTCATCACTACATAATTTCCCCCAGTCTTTTCTTTACTAGGATCTCTGTCTTAGTTCTTTACACAAAATACAATTTTAGTTTAAACAATAAAATGAATGATTTAATTATTATCATGTATTTGTTTTTTAAAGTAAGAAATACTTCTCTTTAGAAAAGTATTTATGTAATGTTTTGATTGCCAACACAAATTGAAATAATAAGAGTTAAATTTTTAATTATTTTCCGTGAGTTTGTATAAATAAAATCGTTTAAATACTGTTAAAATTATTTTTAAATTAAAAGTTTCAAAAAACGGCTATATGTAAAACTTAGAAAAATACCCTTCCAGAGTTACTTGTTAACTAAATACTAAAGTATATTATAGAAATATAGTCTTAAGTATATAGGTAGAAATATAGTCTTAAGGTGACCGACTACGTTGAAAACACTGATATTTGACCTCTTGGTCAAATTTTTTTATTAGTGTTTCTTATATAGAAATTAAGAATAAAAGGTTTTAAAATGAGTATATATAATGTTGAGAAATGTAATAAAATAACTAAACAAATTTCTGAGAAATGTATTTTTCTGTAAGGTATACAACATGTTATGGGCATCATTTGGCTTCCTTGTACATTGTATGCGTGGCATGTATTAGTACGTTTTCTGACGATTGATACTTGAGCGCGGGTTACGTACAAGTACATCTTCATAGAGGAAAATACTTTGAAAGTTACAACACTGTAAAACATTATTAGTTTTATGATTGCTCTTTTCATTTTTTATAATGTAAAAATAATTATATATAACATAATTCGAAAAAATTAAACTATATACTACTATTTCTATTTGATTTTTCATATTTACGATACTATTATAAATTTATCCACAAAAAAATATACTTTTTCTTTACAAAAATCTTATGATTGTTATTTATATATTTCTGTTTATATATTTGTTTATATATTTCAAAATAAAATACAAAAGGTTGGTTAAAAAATTAAATAATTTTCAATCTATAGAGATTTAACTGAATAACTTGATTTACGCGCAAAACGCCCTCTCCCGGTACAATTCCGCTGCAAAACGTAAGCGAGCACAATGCGTTAATTGTCGTTGCATTCCATTTAGACCATTAAAATGTTTTTAACAGACGATACAATTCTCTAAACGTTAATAAACTTCACAGTTTAGTTGCATAATTGCTGTATTATTACCTTTTATTAATATATGAAAAAAATGTGTAATAATAACTCTGCAATGAACAATATATATTAATTCAACACTGAATTCAACACTGAATTCAACACAAATGCTGCAGTTTGTTAACGACAAATCATGTTTCGAATATGTTGTATTAAGCTGTTTTCAATATACAGAGTGGAGATTACAATGAAAAAAGTTAGTGTAAAGCTAGCTGTTATCCTTTACCTATCCTCTATACCCCATATTACATATACATCTAATGCGTTTATGCTTGGGTATCCCAAGTTATGCACAATTTTCAACCCTAAGAATGGTAAAGTAGATGTGAAGCTGAAGCTGTCATTTCATGTTAAGGCTTACAATCACTATCTTATTAGTTTCACAGTGAACTAACTCAGATACGGTACTCCCTTGAATCACTTTTACCTTTCGATGCACCTTTCGTTTTACGTTTCTATTTTTACATCTGATTAGTGGCAAGGAAACGTGGTATTTGAAGCTAATAAAGTACTTAAAACTTTGCCTTTGGAAACTGTTAAAAGAGTTTTGGGGCTAGCAATCACGTTTCTATAAATATTGTAAACTATACCATACAAAATTTATATATCTAATAAATATGTATTATGTGTATACAAATAAATAATAAGACAATAGAATTTAAATTATTGTATAAAATTAATAATATACCCGATAAATAACAATCTGGAAAATGTCTTAATTTGAGGCTATTCCGACCTTTGATATCCGGACTACTTTTTAAGCGGATAGTCGGCGATTTATTTTTAACTTTAAGGTACAAAATCTTGTACATATAGAAACTGAAGCATAAAAATTTAATCACATAATTATTTTCATAAATTCAAATTATATTTTTGGATAATTTATGCTTCGGGAAATATTTTGTTAATTTTTAAAATGCTTCTTATTACAAATGCTACTTACTTTTTTGTGAGCTACGAAAAGAAGTTTCTCAAGAAGTGTATAGAAAAAACTTTCTACATTTAAGTTTTAATTGCGAAACCAGTTTTAAACAAACCCTTTAAGGACATTCAGTGCAATTCAGAACTTATGTCTAAATTATAGTAGCTTTATTACATTCATCATAATATTAAAAAAAATCTTCTTCTTCTAGAATAAATTTATTGGATTTTTTATAATAAAGCTCTAGCTTTAAAATAATTTGTTTTGTCATTTCGAGAAGTACATATATTTTAAATAACATAAAAATAGCATCAAATGAAAAGAATGAAATTTAATTACCCGCAAGGAAACATTTGAAATGTGTATGGTTGAATTTAAATTTTTATATTAAATTGCAAATAAGTATCTTTTTCATTATGTAAACCTGAAATTTTAAAAATAAATTTAATAGTAAATTTTATTAAAAACTAAATTATTTTCAAGAAATCGAAAGCTTGAAAAATTGCATTTATCCTGCGATA
Source organism: Pardosa pseudoannulata (assembly GCA_032207245.1). Classification (NCBI taxonomy): domain Eukaryota; kingdom Metazoa; phylum Arthropoda; class Arachnida; order Araneae; family Lycosidae; genus Pardosa; species Pardosa pseudoannulata. Next base: position 140,486,411 of record CM063508.1, read on the forward strand.
AAATAAAATGGATCGATTCCTTTATTATAAATATGGATCACAAAATAAGAAAGATAATTACTTTCTATTTAACATAAAGCGATAGTTAATGATTTGCATATTTTATAATTTATTTCCCGGGTAACTGTAATTCTATTTTTTAAGTTGATGTATATATTTTACTTTTTTTGTTGATGTATATATTTTACTTTTTTTGTTGATGTATATATTTTACGTGTTGTTTTATATAGTAAAATAATTACTCTTTTGTAGTTAAACTTCTGTTAACTATCTCGTAAAAAAATTCATTCCTAACATAACAGACTGCTTTGTTTAACACCGAAAAATAGATTTCTATATTTAAGGTGCCTCAGCTCAGTCTTTTATTTTTATTTATTCCTTTAGCACGGATTGGGTTGTGTTTCTTGAAAGCCTTTTTTACAATGGTAGCTTCTCCAGTTAAAAATATTAATGTAATCAATTTGCTATCAATCGTAATGTAATATTCTGTAATATCTAATTTACACCATTTCTGCAAAACACTTTCCTGTCAGAAAGAAAAATGAGATTCTCAAGAGGTGTCATGAGTTATGTTCGCAACAAACGTCGTCAGTCGAAATGTAGTCTTAAGGTGACCGTCTGCGTTGAAGATACTGATTTTTGATTACTTGGTCCAATTTTATTTTGTGTTTCTTGTAGTTCAAACCTTTTTCTTTCCAAAACAATTTTTCTTTTCTTTCTATGTAGTGTAGAAAAAAAGTTATATCCATAGTAAAATATGATGTCTCCAAAAAAATGAAATCGTAAGTAGTTGCTTAAAACCGGAAATTACTTTCAATTGCAGTACTTTACTCATTTTCAGCCCTAAAACAAATTATTTTTGTAATTTAAAGTTATTCTAATGTTTTTACAATATAAAGAAAGCGCATGTTTGTAAACAAATACGAGTGCTGACTACAACTCAACTTTTTCTCGTTGGCAAAACATTGATTGTTTTCATTGTATCAATTTACTATCAATCGTAATATAATATTCTGTAATTTCTAATTTACACATTTTTTGCAAAATATGTTTTTGTCAGAAAGAAATATTGAGATTCTCAAGAAGTGTCATGTTCGCAACGAACGTCGTCAGTCGTAATATAGGCTGAAAGTGACCGATTGCTTTAAAAATACAGATTTTTGACAACTTGGTCGATTTTTTTTATGTGTGTGTTTTTTATAGTCCAAACCCTTTTCTTTCCAAAACAATTTTTCTTTTCTTTTTATGTAGTTTAGAAAAAAAGTTATAGCCATAGTAAAATATGATGTCTCCAACAAAATGAAATCGTAAGTAGTTGCTCAAAACCGGAAATTACTTTGAATTGCAGTATTTTACTCATTTTCAGCCCTAAAGCTAATTATTTTTTAAATTTAAAGTTATTCTAATGTTGCAACAAAACTAAATTATATTTAAGGAAAGGGAAAGGAAATATCAAAAACTGGCCAAGTAATTCAAAATAGATATTTATCACTTACAAAAGTATATCTATCTATCTATCTATCTATCTATATATATATATATATATATATATATATATACATACATACATACATATATATATATATATATATATATATATATATATATATATATATATATATATATATATATATATATATATATATTTAAATTAATCACTTTACACATAAATATTAAGTATCATAATCAAAGTATAATTACTTTGATTACGTTAACAAACACAATAAACTATTATATACTATTATTACCATTATTATAATTCTAAAACTGTTTGCCGTAAACTCTCAAAGAAGAACTTGGAGTCCAGTCTTGCATTTACAAAGATTTTATCAAAAGCATTCGCAATGTAGGATCTTATCCAATTTATTCGTCTTTTTTGAAACTCTTTGTACAGCCATAAGCACAACAGCTTATTACCATTTTAAAATAATTGTCAAAATTAAAACCCCAATAACGAGCACAATCCGTAGGAAATTCAAATGTTTTGCCAACGAGGAAGTTGAGCTGCAATTTTTGTTGCACCTGACGTCATGCGTACATTCTCTACTCCTAAATGTTTCTACCGATTATATTATTTGTTAATTAATGGAAAACTTGCAACAAATTAGTTCATGTGTTTGTTTGTTTACATCTTCACGTTGATATTACTCTCTCTTTGCTTTTGCTTTTTTTAATATAAAATACTGTTTTTTGTTTCAAGTTCCTCTTTAGTTTTACGAAAAACATCATAATAAAAGGGTCACCCGAAAAATTATCTCTTAAAAAAAGCGAGAATTTACTGGAAATCAGCACATTGTTCCAATCAAATACAAAATTGTTGCAGTTGATTGCAGTGATATAACTACTGAAAATTCAACAAACCTTGAGCAAGAAAGGTGTTTCTTTGGATAAACATTCAAAGATCTTTGAACTCTGTGGAAGTAGAATAATGATATTGAAATTTTAGTTTCTTTATTTGCAATGTTATGTTGCTTAGTTTGTTTCAATAATAAACTCTCACTAACTGAAGTTCACGTTTTGGTATGTGCTCAAATGTTTTGATAATATAATTCCTAATTTCTCTAAAATTACGTTCTGGATGCAAAAAGGGTAGATTTTTAAGAAGGTTCTTGAAAATTATTGCTAAAATCCAGTTATGTTCGCAACAAACAAATGTATTAAATAGACCTTTTGAGATTAATTCAATCATTTTTAAATATATCTTCGAATAAACCGGCCGAAAGATGGCCGAATGGTTAGGGCACTAACCTTCGGAACCGGAGTTCGTGGGTTCGAGTCCCAAAATGGCGTGGATGTTCGTAGCTGTTCGGAATTGGCTTTAAGCAGTAGGTCCCGGTCTTATTAGCCCTCGTGTTGCAAAAGTAGACCGTAGTGCTCCCAAACCAAACCAAAATCCTCGATAAACCCGAATTTTTATAACAATATCAGTTTTATGGGCAAACCGCTTAATTTTATGTTTTTCATAATAAAATATTATTATTTTGTTTTATATTATCATCGCATGATACATCTTTCCCGATTCATTTATGTTAGTTTGTTTATATCTTTTGAGAAATGTCAGCTTCAAATGGATATTTCTTGAATTATATATATCTCTAAATATTTTTAATGTATTTCAGTCCAACGGACTTAAAAAATTAAGATGAATAGCATATTTTTACATAGCATATTTTAAAAAATATTTTCTTGCAAAGAAAAATTAATTTTAAAAGCATTGTTTTATTCTCTTATAAGTGTAAAAATATACGATCATAGCTATTGGTGCTATATATATATATATATATATATATATATATATATATATATATATATATATATATATATATATATATATATAATATATATATATATATATATATATATATATATATATGTATATATATATATATATATATATATATATGTATATACATATATCTATATATATATATATATATATATATATATAATATATATATATATATATATATATATATATATATATATATATATATATATATATATATATATATATATATATATATATATATATATATATATATATATATATATATATATATATATATATATATATATATATATATATGTATATATATATATATATATATATATATATATATATATATATATATATATATATATATATATATATATATATATATATATATATATATATATATATATATATATATATGTATATATATATATATATATATATATATATATATATATATATATATATATATATATATATATATATATATATATATATATATATATATATATATATATATATATATATATATATATATATATATATATATATATATATATATATATATATATATATATGTTATATATGTATATATATATATATATGTATATATATATATATATATATATATATATATATTATATATATATATATAATATATATATTATATATATATATATATATATATATATATATATATATATATATATATATGAAAAAATTAAGTAAGTTTAAAATAAAAACTTAATTTCTTTAAAACCAAGTTTTCTAATTTTAAAAGAATTATTCTATTGATATCTATACGTTCAAGTATACGTTTCAGGCATAAAAACTAACATTAAAATGCTCAGGAAGAAAAAATATTTAGATTTTAATTCTAACTTTACAAAATGAACCTACAAAATATTACATATTATCCACGCATATTATACGAAGAGGTTTTTTAATTTATTCTTTAGACAAATAACCTTAATATTATAAACAATCAAAACAGCAAGGAACAAAAATATATTAGCTATTTAGACATTAATGAAGCAGGGAGATTATAATATTTTAATAAAAAATGTCCATGAATGAGAAACATATTTATAAAATATGTTATAATTACGTATAAAAATTGTGACGACAGTAAACATGTGGTTAATTCACGAAATGTATCCGAATAGTATACAGAAAGAAAAATATATCAGCATGGCACAATGAGAAAGAAATAAATTCATTTGCAACCGACATTGACCTGAAGTTACAGCTACAATAATTTATTCTGCGGTAAATTGAGTACAGTCAAAATGACACCGGTTGCCCGCAAAAGCTATAAGTAATGATTGTTTTAATCTTTAGTTTAACTATATAATTGTATTTAGTTTAACTATAAAACCTATATAACTGTAGCTAAGAAAACAGGGATTTTGTAGTGAATAACATCTGTATCGTTTAAATTCTAAGTAAAGACGAGTTAATGAAAATTAATATAATTCATGTAGGAAAAAAATGTTTTAATAATATTACAAATTATAAAATATATCATTAATGAATATAGATTTAAAATTTAAAATGATTCCAAACGTAGAAAGTACATTGTAAAAGTTTTTAGGTAAATATACAGAAATGTTGTTTGTAAAAATGTTGCTAATATTCCATTACATTAAAAAAGAGCGACTTATATACATATTATGTCTTATTTACTTAATCATTTTGTAATCTTTATGGCATGTCTGGTAGAGGAAGACGCCGTTAAAACAACGAATGGTTGGATCATCATAAAGGTTAAGCTACTTATTGTAGTAAGCTAAATAAGCTGAGGTTTTGGTATTCTGACAATGAAATACTTACAAATAATATATTATGCAAGAATCATCAGTGCTTCTTTCTTGTAAATCGATTAAACAGAGAAATGAACGATGTTTGCAATCCCTCTTATGGTATGGCTGGTTATAGCCATTCAGAATCAAATTTTAGAAGTATTTCCCAATTTTATATGACTTTTCGAGTTGCACAAAAATAGACTGTAGAGCTCTAAATGTAATTCAAACTAATGTTTAAAGTTTTTATTGGCTTTCTGTATGGACCAAACTAAAGAATCTCAACTGCCCTTCATTAATTCTTGTTGAATACTGCATGCCACATCACCTGAAACAGCAGTTCAAAACACTTCAAAAGAATTGCAAACATCGTTCAAACATAGTTCGCTTCTTTATTTAATGGATTTACAAGAAAGAACCACTAATGATTCTTGCATAATATATTATTTTTAAGTATGTCCTTCTCAGAATCCCCAAAACTCAGCTTATTTAGCT
>CM063508.1:140496981-140509481 GCA_032207245.1 Pardosa pseudoannulata
AACAACATTTCAAATATTATATGGAATCTTCAAGTTTAAATTTTTATCTACAAAATACTGTATTCGAGAAATATTTAAAACATTTATAAAAATCCATGTATTCGTAAATATTTAAAATACTCTTTGGAATATTTCTAGAGTATAATATAAGTGCTGTCTTCTGTGTTCTGATAATAAGTTAAAAATCATAGACTCAACAGACGACTACCACTCAAATGGGTTATGTATTCTTTATTTTAACACAAATATACTGATATCATGAAACTATTCCATTCAAAAGAGTTAAATTATTTAAAATCTTTCAGTTTAAGTAAATGCATCACACCAAAGATTAAAAGAGAGGGAAACCAAAAAATATTTTATCTGCATCTTACTCCCAATTTAAATTTCTGAGTAGGGTAATTTAACGTTTGAGAAAAGAATGGTTTTTATTACTTTAGTAGAAGGGAAGTATTCATTCGCTTGCATAAAAAGAAATAAATTTGGAATAAGCTTGAATTTAAAACGTAAAAATCAGCTCGCAAAAATCCCGAAAGAAAGTAAAGTAAACAAAAATTACAAAGAACTTACAGTTACATTTTTTAAAAAAATTATCTCAGACAAATATGAAAAGAAAGTATCAGCTGTAAAAATGGGAGAAGAGAAAATTTAAAGGAATATAAAAGAATATTGATAGTTATTAAGTGAGATAGACTAAAACTGAATTAATTATAACAACGACGTTCGGTAAATATTGTGGGATATATTTTTACAAATACAGAATCTCAAATTGGTAGAGATAATTACAGAAAAGAACATGAATGTTTAAGGGATATAAAATGAAACAAAATTGTGAAAATATTAATCGAAAAAATCGTAGATCATATATATTTATCTAAAGGGAAACCACTAAGGTTTTTTTTATTTTTTAATTAAATGACTCGAAAGAGACTCTGATTTGGTTTGGTTTGGAGTGCTACGGTCTACCTTTTGCAACACGAAGGCTAATGAGACCTGGACCTACAGCTTAAATCCGATTCAAAACAGCTACGAACATCCATGCCACTGTGGTCTATGAAAAGTCTATGATTCTATTTAACAGACTAATAAATATCTAGAGTTTAAATTATATATATTTGAAAATCAAGAAGTTTGTCAGTTTTTGTTTTTGTTTTTTATACATAACCACAGAGTTTGACTAAATGAATTTAATGCGGTTTGGTTTGAAGCACTACGGTCTACTTAGCCCTCGTGTGCAAAACAGCACACAAGGGCTAAGGAAACCAAGACCTACTGTTTAAAGCCGATTCCGAACGGCTACGAACATCCATGCCACTGTTGGTTTCGAACCCACAAACTCCGGTACCGAAGGCCAGCACTCTAACCAATCGGCCATCGTTCGGCAAAGAGACTCTGAAAGTGATTTTTTTTTAAAAAAGGAAAAAAAATAGATTATTGCAAAAGCTGTGAAAGTATGAGACAGACATTTCGAAATCATTTACAAAAGTTGCCAAGAGGTAGTGTTGTCAAGACTGATAGAAATAAAATATAAAATTGTGCTCTGTAAACAGTCCTGGTACCCACATCATAATATGTCTTACTCAAAATATCCAGTTTGTATTACAGAGATGATGCAAACGAAGAATCAAGATTTCAATAATTTATTTGTTTTGTCATTGGAAATGAAATATACTGACTCACAGAATGCCTACTAACTGACATTTCCCACAAAGTGATGCTTCACACTTTTAGACCGTTGTAACTGCTCAGAAAATTAAGTATTTATTTTATGAATCAGAATTTTTAGCTTTAACCCTATAGCAGACAGTGGTTTCACAGCAAAACCATCTGTTAAACAATTTTTTTGAGAAATATAAATGTTTTATTATGTTTTTGACATTTAAAACTTACAATAAATGATAGCACTGTATTTATATTTTCTTTTGAAATATATGTATTTAAACTTGCTGTACCTGGAAAGTTAGTAATTCGATTTTTTTTTCACTTATGACCCCCAGAAAAAATTATTCAAACAACCCGTATAAATTGTTAAACTATTTATTTAGTATACTTTTTAAGAACACTTATTTATTGTTCTTCCAATATAATTAAAATTTTAAAATGTATTATGTTCAAGCTATACAAACGGATGGGTTTGTCACTTAATCCACCACCCCTAAATCTCTCTTACAGTATCCTCTAATGGAAACTTCTGTAAAGATTGTAAAGAAAAATTTTAATACATTTTGCATTTATAAGGTTCATAGGTAATATTTATAAACTATTTTCATTGAATTCCAAAGAGTTTATATAGGTGACCTTTAAGGTATCCGTCTACGTTCGGAGAACTTTTTTCTTTAAACGTAGAAACTAGTTCATGTTTTTTATATTTTTAAATTTATTTTTTATATTATTATTTTAGAGAATTTCAATCAAAATTTATTCCCTGAAAAGGTTTTATAAAATTTCTAATAAATGAAGAAAATTTAGTAAAAACCTAGGGTTTTACAAAAGATCTAATTTTTTAAAAATTAAATTATTTCAATATTTTTTGACGCAACACATCTTTTATACACTGGACTAGTGAATCACCTAAAATCTTTGCTTAATTTATATTTGGTAAAAAATGTTGGTTCTTCAAAATCCTACATATTGAGTTTTTAACTAATTTTCATTACCTTTATATCTAACTATGAGTGTAACATCATTTAAAATTATCCAAATTTAAGGCTTTTAAGTTATTCACTAGTAAATACTATCAAGAGCATTCATAATAATTTTCAACACAATATTTTAAGAACTTTTTGAGAAATCACAGTTCAAGTTTCAACATTTTATTAAAAATATTCTGAGAAAAAAGCAATTGAATTTTATGAAAGAAACTTTAACTATTAAAAAATTAAAAAACATTTTTAAAATTCCCCACACTTTCTTGCTTCAAAACATTCTAATTGACAAGTTGCTAATTATTAAAAATACTAGAAAAATGTTTAAACTAATCTTCATGAAAATTTAAAAAGTTTCGTCCAAAAAATGCTCTTTAAAAGGCTTTAAATTCACAATTTCTGGTTCCGAAGGCGCTACTTCCGTTTTGTTTTGACAGCTGTAACTGATATTTAAACAACTGTAACTTTTCTTTAAAATGCCGTAGAGACAAAACAAAAACAGTTTTAGTAGCCTAAAAGTTTAAATTTTACAATGGAGAAATAAAAAAAAATTGATTTTTGCTAAAAAAAATGACGTTTTCAACGTAGACGGGTACCTTAATGATGCTCGAACCTGCACTTTTTAGTGTAATCAGTGATTGAACCTGTAATATTCGAGTACCAGAAAAATATGTTATTCCATACAGTGCATGATTTCATTCACTTCCCTTGGGAGGAAAGAGGAGAAAAATATATCTTAATCAAAACCCTAATTTAACTTTTTGAGTAGAATAATAAACGTAGAATAATTAATCATTTTTCCAACTTTACTAAAAGGAAAGTATTAATTCATTTGCATAAGAGGAATTAATTCTGTACAGTATCTGCTTTGAAATTTCAACAATATCTAAAACAAAATCCTTTGAGGATGAGGTTGCAATGTGTTAGTATGATGGTTAATACGGAGTATGTCTCCCGGACGATGCAGTACAAGCGTTACAACGCCTACGCATGCTGAGTATCAGATTATCAATCTGATCTTGGGGAAAATTACACCACTCATCAAGTAATGTCCTCCGAAGTTCCGATAGACAGTTGGGAGGGGGTTGACGGGCTGCAATTCGTCGGCCAAGCATGTCCCACACATGCTCTATTGGATTCAAGTCCGGTGAGTATGCTGGCCAATCCATACGGGTGATATCCTCCGATTGAAGGCATCCGTCTACAATGTTTGCACGGTGAGTCGGACGTTGTCATCCATATACAGAAATTCAGGACCCATGGCGCCCCAAAACAAACGTACATGTTGTTCCAGAATGACATCCCGATAGATGTGGCCTGTCATCGTTGCACTCTGAACATGCAGGTCAGTTCTGGAACCAAGAATAATTCCTCCCCAAACGAGCCATCCTGCACTATCATCCTGTCGTTCAATGGTGTTCTCTTGGTGGTAACGGGTACCTGGCGCTCTCCATATGAAAGTCCGGCGAGAATCAGAATGTAAACTGAACCTGGACTCGTCGGAAAACATCACACAAGACCACTGTTGCGGTGTCCACAATGCATGCTCTCTAGCCCAGCATAATCACAGGCGACAGTGAGTTGCGGTAAGGGGAACACATCTGACAGGCCTACGAGCATATAGACCAATGTTCCCTAAGCGTCTGTACACGGTTTGCCTTGAAACTGTCGTACCGGTAGCTGAAGAGAGCTGACGAGACAGGTCTGATGCTGTGCTCCGTCTGTTTATTTTGGCAGTAACTGCCAAATACCGGTCATCATTCGGCGTAGTAACTCGGGGGCGACCTGTGCTGTAACATCTACTCACATTACCATCATGTTTGAATCGTTGCCAAAGCCTGGAGATGACACTCTGGGCGATTCCAAGTTCCTCGGATACTTCCAGCTGGGTACGTCCACATTCCAGTCGTCCGATAATTCTACCACGTAAAAAATCATCCAAATGCTTCCTTTGTGCCATAACTATGCGGTTATTGCACTGAAAGGAATTTAAAGCGCTTGTGAACAATTGTACTTCTTTGCTACCATTCCTTATATACCCCTTTTATACACTCTCATCATTGTGACGTACTATCCGCGCCATCTGGTGGTTTCCTGCAATTTGCATATTCTTCTGCAAGATGTGTGTGATAATTCTACAGGTGAAAGTTTTATTTTAGAGCTAAATTTCTGTGTGATTCTGAATTATCCTTAATTTATGGACATGAGTGTATATATATATATATATATATATATATATATATATATATATATATATATATACATACATACATATATATATACTGTTCATAGTTGCTTTTCAGTCAAATCAAAGAACCTTATATTAAAATAAATAAATCGGACAAACATTCTTAAAAGCAATAAAATAATAATATCGATTATTAAATTTGCTTAGTCTATTCTTTCACAGTATATCACGGCTGAAAAGCAATGATCATAGATCACTTCCCATACATTTTAAATACATAGGAAAATATTGTGAGTGGTGTAGAACGATTTTAGTAGCTGTAACTGTTGAAATATATAATCGCACTCAAACTTAACGACTTGGCCAAATATTGTTGTATTTAAGTTATAGCTTTCTTGGACGTTCGATGTTTTCTTTAGTTGATCCAGTAATAGCTTTCTTGGACGTTCGATGTTTTCTTTAGTTGATCCTGTTGTGTTTTGATTGGCTGTGTTTAATTAGTTTTGTTTGTGCCAGAAATTTGATTGGCTGGGCGCAGGATCTTCTCAAAACTATAAAAGCCCAATGTACCTCGTATTTCTTGTATTTTTCATTTTGGTGTTTGCAATAAAATGTATTTCCGATCTGCGGCTTTTTATTGTGCTTCAACAGTAACGAAAGGTTGGATTGACTAGATATTATATTTTAATAGAAAAATGATAACAAATCATGAAATCTCGATTCTTCATTGCATATTTTATTCTATATAAAGCATAGTCATCTTATTGTTCAAAGATAAACAGCTTAAAGGAATACTGAATTTTATCCGCCTATTCGAGTAACAATTTTTTATAACACTGAATGAAAGTGGCTAACGGTTCTGAATTATAAAATAATAATATATATAAAAATTATGCTTCCAAGTTTTATTAATAGTGGATTTACAAACTGAACTTCGGTCGCAAATGCTTTCTGATTAGTAAGCATGTAATCAAACTGTTACAATTCAAATATATAACAACATAAACGTTAACACATTGCATTCCTAGGAATGATTTCAGAGCTACAGGCGATGAGAAAGATTATGTCAACTAAAAATATAAACCGAAAGTATTTACGAACTTTAAACACTGAGAACAAACATTTTAAAATATAACATCATACATTTTACAGTTATCGCCAGATAATCCAGATTCTTAAACTTTTCAGCTTCGGGGAGAATAACAAATCATGAAATCTTGTTTCTTTATTGCATATTTTATTCTATATAAAGCATAGTGAACTCATTGTTCCAAGTTAAACAGCCTAAAGCAATACTGAGTCTTATCTGCTTAGACGAGTAACAATTTTATAACACTAAATTAAAGTGGTTAACAGTTCTGAATTATAAATTAAAAAAATTTATAAATTTAAACTTCCACGTTTTTTTAAGAGTGGATTTACAATAAAAAGTTTAGTGAAAGTAACCTCGTATCTGAAGTACATTCAGTGGTGTAGAATGATTTTAGTAGCTGTAACGAAAGGTTGGATTGACTAGATATTATATTTTAATAGAAAAATGGTAACAAATCATGAAATCTCGATTCTTCATTGCATATTTTATTCTATATAAAGCATAGTCATCTTATTGTTCAAAGATAAACAGCTTAAAGGAATACTGAATTTTATCCGCCTATTCGAGTAACAATTTTTTATAACACTGAATGAAAGTGGCTAACGGTTCTGAATTATAAATTAACAAAATATATAAATTTATGCTTCCCTGTTTTTTTAACAGTGGATTTACAAACTATAAAAAGGTTAGTGATAAAGTAACCTAGTATCTGAAGTACATTGAGTGGTGTAGAATGATTTTAGTAGCTGTAACGAAAGATTGGATTGACTAGATATTATATTTTAATAGAAAAATGGTAACAAATCATGAAATCTCGATTCTTCATTGCATATTTTATTCTATATAAAGCATAGTCATCTTATTGTTCAAAGATAAACAGCTTAAAGGAATACTGAATTTTATCTACTTATTCCAGTGATAATTTTTATAACACTAAATGAAAGTGGTTAGGGTTCTGAATTATAAATTAGGCTTCCACGTTTTGTTAACAGTGGATTTAAAAACTATAAAAAGTTTATTGAAAGTAACCTAATATCTGAAGTGCATTGAGTGATGTAGAATGATTTTAGTAGCTGTAACGAAAGGTTGGATTGACTAGATATTATATTTTAATAGAAAAATGGTAACAAATCATGAAATCTCGATTCTTCATTGCATATTTTATTCTATATAAAGCATAGTCATCTTATTGTTCAAAGATAAACAGCTTAAAGGAATACTGAATTTTATCCGCCTATTCGAGTAACAATTTTTTATAACACTGAATGAAAGTGGTTAACGGTTCTGAATTATAAATTAATATATATATATATATATATATAAATATATATATATATATATATATATATATATATATATATATATATATAGTATATATATAAATAATGTTTCCATGTTTTGTTAACAGTGGATTTACAAACTGAACTTCGGTCGCAAATGCTTTCTGATTAGTAAGCATGTAATCAAACTGTTACAATTCAAATATATAACAACATAAACGTTAACACATTGCATTCCTAGGAATGATTTCAGAGCTACAGGCGATGAGAAAGATTATGTCAACTAAAAATATAAACCGAAAGTATTTACGAACTTTAAACACTGAGAACAAACATTTTAAAATATAACATCATACATTTTACAGTTATCGCCAGATAATCCAGATTCTTAAACTTTTCAGCTTCGGGGAGAATAACAAATCATGAAATCTTGTTTCTTTATTGCATATTTTATTCTATATAAAGCATAGTGAACTCATTGTTCCAAGTTAAACAGCCTAAAGCAATACTGAGTCTTATCTGCTTAGACGAGTAACAATTTTTTTATAATCGCATACTCCGATTAAACAACGCTAATATTTTACATTGTAAATTGTTTTCGTTAGTTGCATTTTAACATTTTAACATGCGTTTTATTCCTGGAAAATTGAAATATACTTTTAATGTGTGCATGTATAAATGTATAAATCTATAGAGTGAGTTCCATTTATCATCTGTGGTAATGCACCGAGTACAAAATGAATATTCTATTTTTGTTCCTGATTATTATATAATGCTTGTATACTGAATTATATTTATTATCTGAGCAATGTAAATTATAATGTGCAAATTAATTATTCAATTTGGTGAGGATATAATTGTTTATATAATTTTTTATATGAATTATGTTTAACTCAATATATTTAGAATATAATCTGCGTTGTGACCAATTATGTTATTCTACATTTATTAAAGACTAGCATACAGCCCGTCATATGACGGGATTAGTAAAATTTTAATTTTCCTGAATTGTAAATTTCATCTATGACGCAAATAATAAAATGGTTTGTTTTTTGTCTGAGAATTATCTTGCAACAAAAAAATAATAGATGTGCACCAATTATGTTATTCTACATTTATTAAAGACTAGCATTAGCCCGTCATATGACGGGATTAGTAAAATTTTTAATTTTCCTAATTGTAAATTTCCTATGACGCAAATAATAAAATGGTTTGTTTTTTGGCTGAGAATTATCTTGCAACAAAAAATAATAGATGTGCACCAATTATGTTATTCTACATTTATTAAAGACTAGCATATAGCCCGTCATATGACGGGATTAGTAAAATTTTTAATTTTCCTAAATTGTAAAATTCCCCTATCACGCAAGTAATAAAATGCTTTGTTTTTTGGCTGAGAATTATCTTGCAACAAAAAATAATAGATGTGCACCAATTATGTTATTCTACATTTATAAAGACTAGCATATAGCCCGTCATATGACGGGATTAGTAAAATTTTTAATTTTCCTAAATTGTAAAATTCCCCTATCACGCAAGTAATAAAATGGTTTGTTTTTTGGCTGAGAATTATCTTGCAACAAAAAATAATAGATGTGCACCAATTATGTTATTCTACATTTATAAAAGACTAGCATATAGCCCGTCATATGACGGGATTAGTAAAATTTTTAATTTTCCTAAATTGTAAAATTCCCCTATGACGCAAGTAATAAAATGGTTTGTTTTTTGTCTGAGAATTATCTTGCAACAAAAAATAATATTTTTGTACCAATTATGTTATTCTACATTTATTAAAGACTAGCATACAGCCCGTCATATGACGGGATTAGTAAAATTTTTAATTTTCCTGAATTGTAAAGTTCCCCTATGACGCAAATAATATATTTTTTTTTGGCTGAGAATTATCTTGCAACAAAAAATAATAGATGATTATATATAAAATTATCACATTTGTACCCAATCTATTATTTAAACCAAATATAAAAGAAAATTATTTACGTAATATCTACGTTCAGTGATAAAACGTATGAAAATAATGCAGATGATACTTAAATAATTTAAAATAAGAAATGATTAAATGAGATGGTTAAAGGAATAACGTCATAATTCTAGATAAAAATGTTATTTTTACCTATTTATTATGTGATAAATTGATAAATTTAATCACCTGCTCTTAAAATGGGGCTTGATATAATAAAAGTAAAGAGGGGAAGGGAGGGACTTCGAACGGTTTAAATACGACAGTATTTTTCACTGCTATATGAAACATATTTATATCAATTTATTTTAGAATTGATAGTTTAGGAGAAGGTAAACTTTACTCGCTTTGAATTTTGCTAACCCTCACTCGTCAAGAATCCAATATGGATGCCCTTATCCATTCGAGGTCTAACCGTTTCATAAATTCGAGGACAGACGGACAGATAACTTAGGCTATTATTATATAGGGGATTTAATTTTTTTATATAATGATTATGTACTAAGTTATATTTATTATATGTAGACATGTATATTACATTGTCTGCAAATTAATTATATTTTTATTACGGACTTAATTGCTTATAACCTCATAAGGAGTGAAGATACTGATATAATCGAGAAATACTTTGGTTTAGATTGAGATATTTAAGTAAAGACATTATTACAGGTCAATATATGTAAGTTGAAAATGCAATAGATTCAGTTTAGAATTCCCGTTGAAGAATACTGAGATTTCTCGTGTGAGAGCGGTATTTTAAAACTTATCTCAGTCATGCCTAACCAAAATATATCGATTGAATTTTTTTTCTCTCTTTTTTTTTTTTTTTTTTTTTTTTTGTTTATTTTTTTTTTTTTTTTTTTTTTTTTTTTTTTGCTGTAACACACGAAATACGCCTAACTTGTGGATTCCTTGTGTTACAGCAAAGAATTTTACAACAAGAAATGTACAGAAAAAATTTTCTACTCCAAAGTATGTTACTGAAAGAAATCAACTCAATGTGCGGATTTTTTGTGTTACAGCAAAGAATTCTCAACCCATTTATTTTAGTTTAGGCTCACGTGCGAAAAGGATTTTAATTGGTTGAAAATGTTTCACCCTCAAATGAAAAATCCGCGTATTCTTCAATGGGAAAAGGGATCGTAAACTGAATCTGTTGTTTTTTCAAAACGTACACGCGGGATAAAGCCTTAAGAAAAGTTTGTCATTTTGAGACTTCTTGTAATGTAAGTCTCACTTCCCTTTTATTTTTAAAGTTGACTACGAGTTTACCGACGACTTTTAATATAAGTTTAATGCAACAGAATTTGTTTAGATTCTAAACATCTAATATTTCCAAATTCGAAAGGCGACAATATTCTTCAAATTATGTCAGGAGGACATAGGAACAAGAATATAAAATAATACGAGTAATTCAATTTAATAAAGGCGTAAATGAGTTTAGTTGCTTTAAACAACTGGAATTTCTTGTGTTACCAATACATGTCTATTTGTACATTTTAAATTCCCCTATATAATAATAGCCTAAGTTATCCGCCTGTCTGTCCACATATTTATGAAGCGGTTTTACCTGGAATCGAAATAGTCATCCATATTGGATTCTTGATGAGTTATTGTTAGAAAAGTTCGAAATTCTTTCTTTCCCTTCTTTCTAGCAGTTAATGCCTTTATTTCATGACCTATTTTCCCCGGTTAAGAGCAGGCGATTAAATTTATCAATTTGTTACATAATAAATAGGTAAAAATAATTTTTTTAGCATTATGACGTCATTCCTTTAAACATCTTATTGAATCATTTCTTATTTTAAATTATTTAAATATCGTCTGCATTATTTTCATACGTTTTATCACTGAACTTATATTACGTAAAATATTTTCTTTTATATTTTTCTTAAAAAATAGATTAGGTATATATATGAGGATGTTAAATTTAATCATCGATTATTTTTGTTACAATGAAAATTTTATCACAGTATTACGTACCAGTGACAAATGAACGAAGACTTACCCTTTACAATTCTATTTTTGATGAAGAACAATCTGACTCAAACAAATTAAGCATAAATATGGAGTATCCATGCCCTGCTGGAAATGTTGGACCAACTTCCTGCCTCTGATGAAGTTATCCGTTCGCTCTGTCTTGGCCTGTTTTTTCCCTGAAGGAGCCTTCAAATCTTCCGAGCAAAATACAATGACTACTGCTACCAAAGCTAAAGACAATTAACCTGCATTAGCAACCCCTCTTGTCTACTGGGGTCGACGGGGGTGTCACTGGCATCGCTTTTGTCCTTCGGTCAGTCTCCCGCCCTGGCGTTGTCAAGTAGTGTAACTCATTGTTACACTCAGGTATTAACAACAAATTCTATCTACCTCCAGTGTAGTAGAAATGATAATTTCATTACTCTACATCCATTAATTACTGTAGCAAAAAAGTGAGAAGAACTTAACGATAATTTCGGCGTAGCTAAGAAACCTTTGAATTATATTTGTAAATAAATTCAACGTGAATCTGAACTGCATTCACAGTATCGGAAGACTTTAGAGGAAAATGAAGATAAACAAATTATTAGGAGCATACCAGATAATTCTGACCTAGAATTTACCTCAGAAAATAATAAAGTAGGTTTAGTCCTTTTGCAACTCGAAATTTAATAAGACTACTCAAAATCGTTTTCGAAAGCTTTAAAGCCCACACTCTAAGAAAAGAATTTGAACCCAAGCATGCCAAAGCTGACTACAAATGTCATGCTCAATATATTTCCTTGATTAGAATAAAAGCTGTTAGGATATTACTTTAAGAGGTACTATAACATTTAAAGTAGTGTTGGTGCATGTTGAAAGTGTGTATGTTTCCATAAATCTATAATTACTTATTAAAATTAAACAAAAAAATTGTGAAGTATTTAAGATACCTTTTCAACACTTATAAAGTTGTGAAATAATTCCTCTCATTGTATTACAATTCAGAACAATATATGCATTAGACTTTTGAAAAGAAAATTCTTTTACTGATCCCGTCATATGACGAGCTATATGCTAGTGTAAGAATAAACACACGAAAGTATGATATCAAAACAGAAAACAGGCTCTTATAAAATGGAAGAAAAATAATTGCAGTGTTCTAAAACTAATTATCTTACACATCTGATTAAAAGAGTACAGTTAAAAATAAACAAAATGCTATTATAGCCATCAAAACGTGTATTCTGAAAAAAGATGAATCAAATGGTTAGTTTGTTTGAATAAATACTGACAAATGGCAGAAAGGAAAAAAAAGTACCTAAAGACACCCAGAAATTAATAATGTAAACGA
>CM063508.1:140514481-140519481 GCA_032207245.1 Pardosa pseudoannulata
TTATATATTAAGAAAATCATTCCCATATAATAATAGTCTAACTTATCTGTTCGTCTGTCCTCCAGTTTATGAAGTGGTTGTACCTGGAATGGATAGGGGCATCCATATTGGATTCTTGATAAGTTAGGGTTAGCAAAATTCAAAGCAAGTCTTTAAAACGTTCGAAATCACCACTATCCCCCTTTCTGAGCGTTTAAAGCCATTATTTTAGCCATATGAGGCTATAAACTTTATCACGTAATAAATAAGTAAAAATACCATTTTTTTCTAGCATTATGACGTCACTCCTTTAACCATCTCATTTAATCATTTCTAATTTTAAATTATTTAAATATCGTCTGCATTATTTTCATACGTTTTATCACTGAACTTAGATATTACATAAATAATTTTCTTTTATATTTGGCTTAAATAATAGATTAGGTACATAATGTCATAATTATAAATTCAATCATCGATTATTTTCTGTTGCAATGAAAATTTTATCACCGGTATTAACAACAAAGTCTATGAATCTATTTCACGGACTAATATATATATAACTTATATATCTTTGAAAATTAAGAAAAATTGTAAATTATTCCTGATTAAGAAAAGAGATTAAGTTTATCAATTTACAACATAATAAATAGGTCACAATAACATTTTCTTCTGGTATTATGACATCATTCTATTAATCACCTTGTTTAATAATTTCTTATTTTAAAATCTTTAAACAACATCTGCATCATTTTCATAAGTTTTATCACTGAACTTAGATATTACGTAAATAATTTCCTTTTATATTTGGCTTAAATTAGGTACATATGTGATGATTTTAAATTTAATCATCGATTATTTTTTGATACAATGAAAATTTTTTCACCGGTATTAACAACAAATTCTTTTCATTAAAGTGTAGGAGTCTATTTCACAGATTAATAAATATTTAGCGTTTAAGTTATATATCTTTGAAAATTAAGAAGTTTGTTTTTTTGTGTGTTTGTTTTTATATATAATCACAGAGTTTGACTAAATGAATTCAGTGTTGCTTGGTTTGGTTTGGTTTGGTTAGAAGCGCTACGGTCTACTTAGCCCTCGTGTGCAAAACAGCACACGAGGGTTAATGAGACCGGAACCTACTGTTTACAGCCGATTCCGAACATCTATGTTGCAGTGGGATTCAAACCCACGAACTCCAGTACCGACGATGAGCGCCTTAAACCAATCGGCTAGCGTACGGATAATACAATGTGATTCTAAACTGCATTCACAGTACCGGAAGACTATAGAAGTGTCTGAAGATGAACAAATTATTGACCGTGTACCGCATAATTCTCAGCCAAAAAACAAACCAATTTTTACCTGCCTTATAGAGTAATTTGCAATTCTGCAAAATTAAAAAAATTTATTAATCCCGTCATATGACGGGTCGTATGCTAGTTTATAAAGATTATCATTGGTAACATCTGCAGTCTCCTTACAAATAAAACTTGCGCATGATCAAATGCTTAAAGGATTATACTAATGATAGAAACAGAAAGTACAGGCGCAACTGCTTTCTTTATATTCAGCCCTTCTCGAGTAATTCACTTTGCATTTCATCAGAAATTTGAAGATACAGTCGTGTTTTTGTTGCGATAAATAATTCCTGGGGCTCGTGTGGGCGTACAGCTGCGAATATTTCCCATTCGTCTCCCAGTTTTATTTCTTGGCACAAATCAAATGTTATTTCTCTTCTGAATGCAGGTGCGTGCTCTGAGGAAGTAAAAATCGAAAATACGCAAAGGCTGGTTTCGAGACGTACCGAATTGGAGGCAATTTTGCATGAAGAATTAGAGTTTACTTTGCAAATGCGGGAAACACGTATATTTTCTATCATACTTTATTTACTGTTAGATGCTGAATTAAATGTTTCATTGAATATCGAAATGGAATTTCATTTCTCACACAGGTTTTATTCGGATGCATATTTTTTGTATTAAATATTATTGCAAACTAATATTTACCTTGGAGTCGTTTCTAGTTTGTTAAGGGGACACACCATCCTTAAACCTTAAAAAATTCTTTATTTCTATTTTTTTAATTTCTGAACAATTTTGAATCGTTTAAAACAATCCCCATTGAAGTATTCGAATACGAAACTGTAAAACTTTACAATCTTTGCATTTAAAATCATAGCTTTTAAGGAAACTTTAAAAAAAAACTTGAAATGCATTTTATGGTGTTTTTTCAACTTTAATTAAAGAAATGTTGTACATTTCGATTTCACATTTTCACAATAAATACATTTTAGACCTGAAATAAAACTCCACCTACAAATTTCATTGCTTTTGTATTTGCTTTATTATTTATAAGCACATGAAATGGAATTTTTAAATATTATTTTCAGTTTAAAAAAATCAAACGTTTCGTGTAATATTTTAATACTTTTTAACCGGCGTGTGCTTCTCAGAGTTACTCGAGTATGGGGCATGTACGAGAAAAAGTTCCACTAGGCCTCGGAGGACCGGTGCAGCTTTTATGAACAAAGTACCCACAAACTGGATTTTGATGATGAATAGAAAATTTGTAGTGCCGAATATACATTATTAAAAGTTTAAGCCTTTAACGAACGGTGGTTTTGCAGCGAATCCACCTGCTAAAAGTTTCTTTTTTCTACTTTTTAAAGACATATGAATGATTTTAAAATCTTCTATGTTTATGACATTTCAAACTTACAGCAGATAAAAATACTACACTTAATTCATTTTTACATTGGAAATATGCATATTTAAACTTGCTTTACCCAGAAAATTCAAAAATTCGATTTATCTTCCTTGTGACCCCAAATACCTATATTATTCAAATAACACTTAAAAACTGTTTAGCTATTTTTATATTCTACTATAATTCTACTATTTTTATATTCTACTACTATTTTTATACTCTACTATAATTCATTACACTATATTTCAGTATAATTCATTATAATTCATTCTACTATATTCATTACACTCCCACCTTAATAAAAATTTAAAAGAAGGTGTTAGCTTCACACAGTACAAAGGGGTGGTTTTGCATTTAAACCAGGCCTATAATATTTCTTCACCTCAATGAATGCACATTGTTTCCATATATTTTACATTTATAAAATTCATAGGTAACATTTATAAAGTAATTTTATTAAATCCTAAAAAAATTATATTAGTGGCTTTTAAAGAGTTAAAATATAATATTTGAAATATTAATTTTTACAAGTTAAAAACTTAAATGACATCTTTATATTTCCTCATTTTTATCATATAACTATGTACCATTGACAAAATCCCTCCCCCGATCATAAACTCTAAATAAAAATGCAAAACGTATGCGCACACTTGGTCTCTTGAACCCAAATAAATTAAAACAATCTCTTTCTGAGAAAAATATTAATAGAAATTTTCTAAAATGCATGTTATTGTTATCTACCAGACCAATAAAACAGCTATTGAAAATTTGGGAAATTTATTTCCATTGAGTGATTTGGTGTGGAATGTTTTTTAGCGCTCGAGCTTTAGAGGCCCGCGAGCGTCGAAGAGAGTTAAAATTGTAATAGATTGAAGCATTCCTAACGATTATTTTTGTACAAAAAAGCCAAAATTATTTCTTTTTGGTGTAAGAGTGCTAGCAGTGTGTCATAAAAATTTGAAAACTTCTTAAACAAGTTCTCACTTTTTACTTTATAAAAACGTTTTTAGGAAAAAGGTATATTGAAAAAACTAATTTAAAAAACTTACAAGAAATGTGGAAAATCTCATGTATTTATAATAATAATTGTAAAAGGTATAATAAGGTGAAAAATTAGAAAATATTCGTTTGAAATCAAAATAAAGGCTCTATAAAGGTGATGTGTCTCCTTAATATTGTCCTCTTAAAATAGAGATAGATGCAAGGAAAGATCAGCGATTTCCGAGTAATTTATTTCACTACAGAAGATATCAGAAATACAACCTGGACCAAAAATATTGAGTTAATTTCATGTTTGAAAAAACAGAACAAAAGGAATTACGTACATATTTTATTCTTCAAATACAATTTAAAAAATTTTACACACAAATATTTTAGACATTAATTCCCAAATGGGCTCTATTGGTTACAGGAAAAATATCCAACCTATATTTAATGTCTTGCGTTTCAAGCGTTTAGTAGCATTTCAGCAGGTATTCTTTAAGTAATTTTAGCGATTTGTCGTATTAAGCCATCGTAATCCAGAAAGAGAGTTGCTTATTCACGTTTCTTAATATATTACCAAATGAAAAAACTCAAGGAGTGTAATGTTGAGGAATTTTGGTGGCCTTGGTATTGCCTTTCCACACGCGACTGATCCAATGATGCGGAAATGCTTATTACAACTCCCTCCGAACTTTGGAATCCGAGTGTGGTGAAACGTTGGCTTTAAATAAGGAATAACTTGAGAATGAAGTAAAAAAATTGAGAAAAATCATACCATTCTAGCATGTCAAAATATGTAATGCTTGTCACTATCTATTCTATAAATAAAAATGGTCTGAAAACTTCATCTACAGCCATTGCGCATCAAACATTCATTTTCGGTCTACCATGCGGTTTTTTATCTTTATGCATCAAGAGATTCAGTTCACCAATTGACAATTGACATTACCAGGAACAAAAGAAAAAGTACTTCATCGGAACAGATGACTTTTTCTTATTAAGGCGTAAAATTTTATGTTTAAAATTTTGTTTTAAACTGTCATTCCAATAACACAGTAATTACTTTAATTTGTTATCTAATATTTGAAGAAACAACGATTTTAGAATCTCTATTAATACAAGGAAATGCCTATGCTACAGAGTTATTCTAGATATAAGAAGCTCAGTGACTATTTGAAAGCATATAGAAATGCAGGCCTGGGAATGCTTTTCTCATGCGGTTGAGAGCTTAATACGACAGGCCGCATCAACATCCTCCCGCTTTGAGTAGGCCTATCCTAGCAGTTACATTATGTGGCAAATTGAAAAGTAAGCAAACAGTTCCAAAA
>CM063508.1:140524481-140534481 GCA_032207245.1 Pardosa pseudoannulata
TCTTTTAATCCAAGTATATTTCGTATGCTAATTTATTAGTATTAGAAACAATTAAATTTAACAACTGTTTAAGACTTTATAAAGTTCCTTTTTATATCAAAAATTCGATTGAAAGAAGAAAGTATATTTTTTAAGTATAGCATTGTAGACGTTAACTAACACTCTAAATTTCTCCAAACTTTAATTATAAGATAAGTGAAATTGGAACTGTTGATAAAAGGAAAAATTAACAAAAGCTAAATATTTCCATTAATTGATTCCATATACACCTGAAACAATCCTAAAGATCTCTTATCGTGTTTTTTCTTATTTTTGGGATTCATCAAGGGACTATAACGAATTTTATTTCTTTATGACGAATAAAATATTTTCTTTCATACCTTAAAATAAAAACTATTGCAAAACTTTTATGCCAAGTAGTTGCTATTTGTATTAAACTATACTATATCACTTTGTCCAATAATTTTAAAAGAGTAAATAAAGCGGATGCTATAGTTCTGTTACAAAAATAAAGGTTTTATCAACAAACAAACTGAACCTAAATAAATCTGTTTGAAATTTTACAAGCAAGAAATCAGCTGATTTTACATTTAAATGCATTCTAATTTATGTGTGGTCTTTAGTATAACAAAATAAAATAGAATCTTTAAAGTAAATGGACAAAATGTCGATTTTGAAGTAAGCTTTGGAGATTTTAAATCAATCTTGAGCAAACGTAATATAAATTCATCATTGGCATATTTCAGACGAAATCAAATAATGGCAGTTCATTTTGACAGATATGTATGTATATATATATATATATAATATATAATATATATATATATATATATATATAAATATAATATATATATATAAGCTAATATATATATATATATATATATATATAATATATATATATATATATATATATATATATATATCATATATAATATATATATATAAATCAAATAATGTATATATATATTTTGATATATATATATAATATATATATATATATATATATATATATATATATATATATATATATATATATATATATATATATATATATATATATATATATATATATATATATATATATATATATATATATATATATATATATATATATATATATATATATATATATATATTTATATATATATATATATATATGTATATATATATATATATATATATATATATATATATACATATATATATATATACATATATATATATATATATATATATATATATATATATATATAATGTATTGATCTGGCCACTAACGTTATTCAGGAAAAGGATGAATTTCAAGAATGGCATATATTAACACCAATATTCTTTATTATCCAATCTCATAAAAGAAGATGAACACGAACACATTTTTTAAACAAGATGAATTTAAAGAGTAACACATTTTAATAGCTATCTTCTTTATCACACAATCTCATAAAGGAAGAAGAACGTGAACACATTCAGGAACACGATGAAATTAAAAAGTGGCACATTTTAACACCAATCTTCTTTATTACCCAATCTCATAAAAGAAGATGAAAATGAACACATTTTTAAACAAGATGAATTTAAAGAGTAACACATTTTAATAGCTATCTTCTTTATCACACAATCTCATAAAGGAAGAAGAACGCGAACACATTCAGGAACACGATGAAATTAAAAAGTGGCACATTTTAACACCAATCTTCTTTATTACCCAATCTCATAAAAGAAGATGAAAATGAACACATTTTTAAACAAGATGAATATAAAGTGTAACACATTTTAAAGCCTATCGTTTTTATCACACAATCTCATAAAGGAAGACGAACACGAATACCTTCAGAAATATTTTGAAATTAAAAAGGGGCACATTTTAACACCAATCTTCCTTATCACCCAATCACATTAAAGGAACACGGACACATTCAGGAATTCGATGAAACTGAACAGTGAAGCAGTGTAAGAAAAATCTTCTTTATCAATCAATCGCACAAAGCTTTTATTGACGAACTCAGGGAAATAAAACAATGGCAATCTTCATTATTGCACAATCTCACCAGGCATTTGTTGAAATTCATGTGCGGTACGGTTAGGTTAAATAGTTAATATTCTGGATTTAAAAGATTTGAAACATACAAATCAAATAAAGATACAATCATGCCTAACAATATCTATTTTTTAAATTCTTGGATATTAAAATAGTCTTGCTGAATGATGCTTGATTCTCAAAAAGCATACTATGGAGGAAAACTCCTATTGCACTGCCTCGATTCTGCCTTTGTTTAGCTGGAATTGTGACAAAAGATAAAAATTTTGTTCGCTCTTAACTCTTTTTTCGTTCTCTATTCCAAAAGGTTTGGTTTGGTTTGGAGTGCTATGGTTTACTGTTTTGCTCACGAGGGCTAATGAGACCGGGACCTACTGCTTAAAGCCGATTTCGAACAACCACGCCATAGTGGAATTCGAACCCACGAACTCCGGTACTGACAATCAGCGCCCTAACCAATCGGCCAGCGTTTGGCCTATTCCAAAAGGAATAAGTTCGATTCGGTAAGGGGTGAAACCGGTTCTGGCCAGGCTTTGGAGCTTCCGAAAGGAACTCTCTGGTTGATATTGTGTAATATTTCACACCAGATGATTTTATAAATTAAAAAAATATGGTAAAAATAAGAAATCACAGAATCATACAAAGTGAACTTTATAATATCGGTCACTGTTTTTCACATGCAGGTGTGAATTTTAAGTAAAAACCAATATTCTTGCTTTTCAAGTGGTAAGATATTCGAATCAAAAATTTTCAGAATTTTCCATTAGAACGTATTCTTTTGTATCTCTCTGATTTCGCAAAATACTTTCACGATGATGTCGGATTGTCATGGGTTAGCCATGATACTGGAAGTTTCCTTATTGGACTGTCTAAATTTCCGCTTCTCCTCCAAATAAGAATAGGGGAAATGTGATGAGGGTTTGAATCGGTTCTGTGATGACTTCGGAAGCCCTGTTGATCTGTTTTTAATTCTATGTCATATTTCATCATACATCTTTCCGTAAATACAATATAGTAAACGTTGTTTTTTATTCTTGTTAAAATGGTAAATAACCCAACTGATACAGTCTCTTAACACTTAATTATTTTTAAAATAGATATCAGTTCTATTTTTTTTAAATTTTTAATATTACACAATAATAAACTGTTGTGGTGAGGCGATTTAGATCATTAATGTAATTGATAATTTTTATAATTGATATAATTAATATGATTGATTAATTAATATAATTACTATTAATTAATACTAGAAGTAAAATGCTTGGGATCTAAATCTGACCTCATCACATCTTTTGTAAAGGAGAGATGACAATAAAAAATATTTCAACGGTTTTTCGTCTTGTTCGGGATTCTCGGGCGTGGTTCTGATCCCAGTCTCAGATTAGAATCACGTCTCCGAACATGACACTAATTAAGAATGTACCTTTGTGGGGTTATTTATGAATCCCTAACGGACAGTTCCCAATTTGAACGGACAAGGTGTTCCCATTTTTGCGATTTCAAGGCGGTCTAAAGGAGACCAATAGATTTAGACAACTCTCCCGATTGGACGAAAAGATGTAAGAAAGGACAATAATACAAAATAAGAAAGTTTAAGAGGGAGGTGAGGGTTCGGCAGTCGAGGAAAGAAGTTGGACTGTCAGAGTTCGGAGGTCGAGAGTACGACGGCAAATGTTCAGGACTCAAGGACAGAGTACGGGTTACCAAAGGAGATTTGGGTCCAAGAAAGACTCCGACATCGCATACCGTCCAGAAGTTTCCAGCTTTACAGAATCATCCCAATTTATTTAGAAGGCCCCATACTATCGGTGAGACTGGAGTCCACATTATCATCCCGTCAATCGAAATAACACGCAAGGTATCTATAAGAACTCCCAAGAGTGCAGCCTTGGCACATCAAATATATCCACAAAAGTACTCATTTTTACATATATTTGAGATTGAGTTTAAATCCTCTTTCCTATATATATATATATATATATATATATATATATATATATATATATATATATATATATATATATATATAGTACCGGGTGACCGAGCTCCGCTCGGAGAAAACAGGTATCGAAGCTAACTCGAAGATTTAAATTTTCAATTGTGATTTATCAAAACAATACATGCCATAAGAAAATTTGTGAAACCATTAGTGAAAAGATAACCGGTTAAAGTGCACCATTGTAAACTATTCTAAACAAAGTTGTTTGGAAAGGGAACTATTCTATACAAAGGTAAAGTTTGAAAAGTCATAGAAAATAAAATGTAATTGATAACAAAAAATTATACAATTAAAGAAATGGTACAAAGTGAGCAGTGTAAAGATTGAAGTGTGTTGAATGGAGAAGCATTCTGACAATGACGGTATCTTCTAGTTGTCCATTTGCGGGTATAATTGAGTTGATCGCTTGTTGTTCCAAAATTCCGGCTCCTTGAAGCATTTCATGTAGAGGTGCGTTCTGCATGTTGAAAATGTAGCTTGAAATCTGATGAATGTTGAAATGTCGAACTTTGTTGACGGTGATTTGAAATCGAAATCAGTTCCTTAACACGTTCGCTGCCACCGACGCACTGGCGCGTCAGAGCGGCACCTCCTGGTATGCCGACGACGCACTAACGCGGCGACGGACTTTGATAAGTTATATGCTCTGTGTTTAGTGTGGCTTTGGAAATTGAACGGCGAGGTTGTTTCGGCACGTTAGTGAAGCATTATTTTTTAATTTTTTGTGGTTGGTTTTCAAAATTTTTGTTTGCATTATTTTTTTTTTACTATATCGTTTATGTGTTATATATACTTTATATATGAGTTGATAGAAAATAAAAATGGAAACCGATATCAAGGAATAAAGACAAATCAATAAAGACTTTTATTATTATTATTATTAATTCGTCAGAACTACAGCCAATCGATTCCTCGTGGTCGAAAACCCCCGGGTACCAATTTTCACTTGGTTTGGACGCATGAGAAAAAAGTTTGCCCGCACCGGGGTTCGAACCCGGCCCTATCTGTAGCGCCGAACTACGTGACCTTAGCGCGTCAAAACCGATGCCAATCGATTCCTCGTGACCAAAAACCCCAGATCCCCAAGTTTACTACAGTTTATTAATTCTGGGGCGATTTTCGACTTGACAACTATTCCTCGTATTATAGTATAGGATATATATACACATATATATATACACACATATATATATATATACATATATATATATATATAGTTACCTAAGTGATAGAAATTTATTATTGTCAAATCTTAATTAGTGTGGCACCTAACTGAACGTGTTGGAAAAGTAAATCTTATGAAACTTGATCAAATTTATCTATATTAGTCATGTATGTATCATTATAATAAATTAGCTTATTTTCATTTTAAACTGATTTCAGTTACTCTTTAGCTTATTGGTTTGTTTTAAGTCTGTAGTCTCTCAGAACCTGTGTTTGAATTTAAACTTACATAGTTTACACAACGCAACCCAAATAATATTTAGTCATCGTGAATAACAAAATAAATAAACCCTATGAATTTAATCATAGGTAAATATCTTAATATTAAACGAGAGCTACATGACAACTGTTTTATATTTGTTTATTTAAATAAAGGACATTCAAAATACTTATTTCAAAAATATACTTTTTAAAATGAGATATAAAATAAATATGCTTTAAGATTTAGTTACACAAAAATTTATTTTTGAAAATTATAAAACCAATAAATATTTATAAATACAAAACGCTAAGAAATATATACTCTCTAGGTATTATGTTACGCATCTGACTCTGAGGTATATCCGTCAAAGAAATGCACAAAAAAGGTAAAAAAGTATGACGAATAAAGACTGATCCGCTTAATGGAAACTCGAGAATGGGAGTATTTCTTCACCAGAATGAATATTTATGAGTTTATTGAGATATATTTATTGCTGGAAGAAAAAATAGTTACAAAAAGAAATATGATTTGTTGTTGGTAATAACTGAAGATAATACCCGGATGAAGAAATTTATATATTAAACTAAACATTTTTTCTATATTAATACAAGCATTAAGTATTTAAAAACTTTTATAGGATAATACTCATTGCATAAAGATATGTGTTTTTTTTTTTAACTTTTTACGTCAATCTTCGAAGTTGCTTAACACACTATATACGAAACATGTACTAACTAGCATACAGCCCGTCATATGACGGGATCAGTAAAATTTTTAATTTTCCAAAATTGTAAAGTACCTTATGAGGCAGGTAAAAAAAATGGTTTGTTTTTTGTCTGAGAATTATCTTGCAACAAAAAATAATCGATGATTCAATTTAAAATTATCACATATGTACCTAATCTATAAGGCGATTTCACGCAGTAGGGCAAATCTCAACTTATGGCAATTCTGGCTTTAGTTTCAAACGGAAGGGCAGTTAATTGATTTTCTATTGGCTGTTGTAAACATGAAAATAAGAGATTTGAAAAAAAAATTTCAATTTTACAACTCCTCTTCAACCTCCACTCAAAATACAGTTTTCTTTTTTTTTTTTTTTTGTTTAAATTAATTTTACAATTTACACTAAATCACAAATTTGTGATGAAAATCACACTCAGTTTATTTAATTTGTGATTAAGTGAATGTTTCAGTCTATTTAGTATGAATGTTATGTGTTTCCTTTGTGTTTTCTTTGTTAATTCAATTAGATTTTAAATATTCAATTTTTGTAAAATTTTTCCTCAAAATGTTGTTTTTGTTTATGTATCAATTTGTTGAGTTACGATCCCTTCGCCAGATTTCAAACGCCACGCTGCAAGCACGCCACGCACGCAAGCTGCAAGCACGCCAATTTCGCCAAATGTGGTTGAAGCACCAACAAGATCCATGATTAGAAACAGGAGAGTGGGCTAAGAAGAGGAGTTGAATGAATGAAGGGCATTATGGTAGCTTGTGACTTTGTGACAAATTGCCTTATTATTTAAGCCAAATATAAAATAAAATTATTTACGTGATATCTAAGCTCAATGATACAACGTATGAAAATAAGACATAATTTAAATAATTTAAAATAAATGATTCAATGAGATGGTTAAAGGAATGACGTCATAATGCTAGAAAAATGTTATTTTTACCTATTTATTATGGGATAAATTGATAAATTTAATCGCCTGATCTTAACTGGGAAAAATAGGAGTTAAAATAATGGCATTAAAAGATCGAAAAGAGGGAAGGGGTGGATTTCGAACGGTGAATTTTATAGACGGCAACATTTTTCGCTGTATTATGAAGCAAATTTATACCAATTTATTTTAGAATCGAATCGATAGTTTAGGAGAAGATAAACATTACTCTCTTTGAATTTTGCTAACTATGGATGCCTCTATCCATTCCATGTCCAACCGCTTCATAAAATCGAGGGCAGACGTACAAATAACTTAGGCTATTATTATATAGGGGATACGTTTTCTGACGATTGATACTTATGTAGAACACGTACTAGTATATTTTCTGACTATTGATACTTGAGCGCGGGTCACGTACTAGTACGAGTTAGTGTAATAACATGGTTTGCTTGTGGGTACAAAAATAACGGTATGTACAGGAAAACGAAGCCAAATGTTCTTGTCTACTACATAGATTCTGGAAAAATTTAGATAAATAAAAACTAGTTTTTACATCAGTCGATGCGGAACCACAAATCGGTAAAAATTAAAACTATATACTATATATTTCTATTTGATTTTTCATATTTACGATACTATTATAAATTTATCTACTAAAAATATATGTTTTTTTTACAAAAATCTTATGGTTGTTATTTATATATTTCTATTTATATATTTGTTTATATATTTAACCATTTATCTGGTCCCAAAGATTAACTCACAGTTTTCAATTATCCAAGAGATTATTTTCTGTTCCTTACTGTGCAGGTGTTTGTTTGTATGTAATAGCTGGAACCACTTCTACTCCTCTCCTGTTGGAGAAACTTTTTAGGTGAAAATCCTTTTCGATTACAAGAGAAATGGCAGGGCAGAAAACTTCTGCCCCGATCAAACATGTAGTTTAGAGTCTCAGTCAACAGATGGAAACGAGAGAGATATTGAGAGAAATGTCCAAGTCCCGTTAGGAGAGCATCTACATATGGTTAGATAGATAAGCGGACTGGGTCAACCTTCTTGAGAAAATTATACCTTCTTCTTTCTTGTTTTATTTTCTGTATAAAGAATATGTCAGTTGCTCGGTTTTAACACATTGTATGAGGGACACGTACTAGTATATTTTCTGACAATTGATACTTGAGCACGGATCACGTACTAGTACGGGTTAGTGTAATAACATGGTTTGCTTGTGGGTACAAAAATAAAGGTATATACAGGAAAACGAAGCCGAATGTTCTTCTCTACTCCATAGATTCTGGATTCCATTTAGAAAAATAAAAACTAGTTTTTACATGAGTCGATGAGGAGCCACAAAATGGCAAAAAATTAAAACTATATACTACTATTTCTATTTGATTTTTCATATTTACAATACTATTATAAATTTATCTTCTAAAAATGTGTGTTTTGTTTAGAAAAATCTTATGGTTGTTATTTATATATTTGTATTTATTTATTTGTTTATATGTTTCAATATAAAATACGCAAAGTTGTTTTAAAAAATTAACTAATTTTCAATCTATTGAGATTTAACTGAATAACTAAATTTACGCACAAAACGTCCACTCTCGGTACAATTCCGCTGTATATACCAGCACAGAATGTGTTGATATCATCGTGAATAGTCTTAAAATCAGTCTAGAAAATATTATGCATTTACATCAAAGAATGACATATCACTAGTAAGTCAAAGTTATCCCTGTGAAATAATTTTAATCCAATTTTAGATATATATAACTATTTTATAGGTTTATTTAAAAAAAATTCTTTAACATTTTAAATCATAGAGTAGATTTGAAACTGGAAATTTATTGAAAATTTATTTTCAATAAATTCATCTTGCAGCTATATATTCTCTTTAGTAAGTAAAATCAAAATAACATTAACAATACAAAGCAGTTTTGTCTTTTAAGCTGGAAGGACGCTGAATTTAAATGATTATTTATTTATTTAATTTGCTCTAATTTTCCATTGCAGATATAAACATACAGACGAAAAATATTAGAGCAAACATTACAAATACACAGTGTGTTATTTTATTAATTTGGGATTATTGTATTGGTTACACATTTTTACTTTATTTATTTGTGAATCAAAAATTTAATGAGATGGAAGAGAATATATTAATTTGCACATTGCGATTACATCAGATTGGATTATAGATAGTTGCAACAGAAAATCTTTCTCTGCATTAAAATTTCTTCTACATTTTATTTTGTAGCAACAAGCTGACACATTGCATGTGACTAGAATTTTAAATAATTAAATGTTTCACCTCACCGTTGATAAATAACTTATACTCGATTTTTCCTAACACACCTCAAGCGCAAAATCTCATGAAATTTATATTTTTTAATCTATATGTTCGTGAAAATTTTCTTATTTTTACTAAGCTTATAAATATTTTTTTATTTTAAACATTCATTCAACAACATTAAATATTCATTAGATAACAACATCAACACTTAACAGCATTAAATATCCCACTTATCATGGAACACTATTTAAGAAACTCTGATTTATATTATGGAACTTCAGAAGAGTGTTTTCAATATAATATAGTCAATGAAGTAATAACTGAAATTTACGGCCACATAAGGATGTTTTCTTAAATATATAGGTGTAAATTATACGCAAATTTAAATACTTTTAAAATTTATATATATTCTAAGTTTAATCTTACAAAGGAAGGTCTAAATTTAGGAAATATATACTATTAGACAAAAATCGATAGATGGATTTACATGTACAGAAAAATAATTGATTGCCGTTTGAGAAAAATTCGATGATTTATGCAAGTGATAGAGCTTTACAAAATAAAACACTTAATAACG
>CM063508.1:140544481-140556981 GCA_032207245.1 Pardosa pseudoannulata
ACTGTCTGGTGTATCCTCAAACGGTCGATGCGTGGCTACAAAGGTTTGTAAAATTGCAAGGTAATGTTCATTAACGATCGTTTCGACAATGTAAAAAGGAATGCTTTAAGAAGACTAGTGCGTTTCTACGAAAATTCTGCACTGGAAAATGGCCTGTTTTAAACTGAATATGTAATGATCTAACTTAATAAAAATGTATTTAATATATTTCTATAGAAGCAATTCATTTTTTAAACTAATTTCTGATTTTTTAGACTTTGATGCCATTAGGGTGTTCAGATTTGCCGAGAAAATGCTGATGTGCCGTGGAAGGTAAAATTTTGCAAAGCACTCTTCTACATATCCCTTATGAAGACCGAGGAAATATTTTCTTTGCTCATTTCCAGGAGCTTCATAGCCTGGAGGCCTTGTAATTACGTCTTCAAACACTGAATCAGGGATTATTAAAATGCTGTTTTAGGATCATTTTCCAGACACACAGCTTATTACTAACATCTGAGGTTTATTTACGATTATATTGAGCAGATAACTGCTTAAAATATGCCAAGATGTTATGAAAGGGATCGCGAAATTTTATCGTAAGAGCTTACTCTTGGAATTTTCATTTAAAAACTTTTCAGAGTAAACTTTTCGACATATTCAAATTTCAATTTCGCAATTCATAAGCATATTAAGGCTTTGATGAAGCAATGTTATATTTTCCTGTATTTTCTTTGTTGAATATTGGCATAATATAATCAATTCAAATTATGTTATGCTTAAGTTAAGTATTCGAGTTAGGTAATGGTTATATAGTTTTGCAAACCTTTTTTAACATATTTTATACTACAGAACATACGTTATTAAATTTCTAATATTTCATAGATTTTTTGGGGGAAATTGCATGCCACAATAAAAATCAACACATTTTTACCATAAAGAATCAAGTACCAATATTTCACTTATATCACCATTGCTTAACAGAAAATAGTTCATTGAAAGTTACCTAAAGTATATTTTGTTAAAGTACAAAATATTTTCATGTAACTGTGTTTTATCCTCAAAATAAAAATACCAAAATTTCAGCTAATTTTATAATGGAATATTTTCAACTTCTTTAACAATATTCTAACTTAGAAAAAATTATATACTTTTGTCATTTCAAGTAGTTTACTTTTAAAAAATAATATAAGAATTAAACACAAAACAAAAAATATGCATTTTCTTACTTGCCAGATAAGTTTTGAAATATGTTTATTAGAAGCTGAATTGTTATTCCAAAATGAAGTGATATTTGTTTTATTCTACAAACTAAAGATATAAAGATAAGGGATTTTTTATCACAAAGTATGTTTCAGAAGTAATGAAAAATTTTTTTGGTTCGTTTCTGGAAAATCACCAAGAACAATAAGTAACTCAAAACTGCTAATTGGTATGTCAGTGATGTTTTCCATTAGTTGTGAAACTTTTACTAATTCACAGGACAGGCTCAGTAGCCTAACAGTGATCCGTTGTAAGCATAACTCGTTACGCTTAAATTTGAACGATCTATTAAGCTACGCTTTGCGATTTCTGCTTAGGTGGTTCACAGAGTTTTGTCACAATTATATTTCTTCAAGTTGCACACTGCATTTAGAAATAGCCAATAGAACATTGAAAATTATTCTGCGTAGGACATCCATCAACTACGAAAAAATAGATGGAAACAAACGCGTGAGGAATATTCTTACCATCGATTGCCAATTAAGTTTATTTTCAATAAAACAATTTGTCGCAACGTCACGAACTACTCTAATGCCCTTTCTATTCATTTTCCTGCTTACAACAGCCAATAGACAAACAATAAACTGCTCTTCCGTTCGAAACTAAAGTCAGAATTGTCAGAATTTGTGAATTTGCATTACTGCGTGAAATCGCCTTATTGTGCAATTTTCAATTGTGAATGCGCAATTTTACTATAAAGTGGATGTGTGCTTAAAGAAAAAAGATTAACGACATCCGTTGAAACATATCTAGCAGTAGGAACGTCCACCAATGATCGGCTGTTGGTTGACACCGAATGTCTAACCCAAGAACATCTCTGTTCTCCCCTATCTACCATACAGTCCAACGTATCCTCTGTACCTTTAAAAATCCTTAAGGCTCCATGACATTTCACAAAATGAGGTCTAACAATGCTACAACAATTGTCAGCATCAATGGATTCTTTGTATTGCTACTCAAGAAGCATATTTTGAAGATTATTTACTGTTTTCTTAATAAGTACGATTATTTAATTTATCTAATTTTTTATCATTATATTTTGGGACAGATTTTGTATCAAAAGAACATTAAAAATTGTTAACTGAAAATTGAAAATATTTGTCATTTATTATGCTATAAAATGTTATTAACTTCATTGCTCGTAATATAACTTCCTTAAAATGCTTCTATATTAGTCCATTGCCATGATTCATTCTTCTCACTGGCTACCATTCGCTATGAAGACTGCTATATTATAGATTTAAAGACAGTCTACTAATATGACGCCTCCCAATTCTCTCTATGTAAGATTCTGACTAATGTTGCGATCTAATATTCGTGTTTGATGTTAGAAAAATAACCATAGTGTGGATTAAGTGTTTCTTGAATTCTATCTCCTTTGACAATGAAGAAGATTTTTAGTCTTTCACAAGTGTTTTATAATCAGAAAATCTTGCTTTATTAAGTATTTATAGCATTTAAAGACTTAGTAAAACAGAAACAATCTAGTATATTACATTTCATTATGTAATATATTGTATAATTTATTATATTAGTACATAATATTTCTATTTGCTCGATAGATGACAATCTGAATTAATTCAAAGTGATTCAAAAATTCAATCTCTCATGTTCTCAATACCATAAAGGTATAAATTTTAATTAATTTGAAGCAACAACGCTAGCTTTTGGAAGTTACAAGCATTTTAAATTATTTTCATGGGAAAGGGATATTAAAGTTAATAATAGTTAATAATCCTTTCGAAAGATAACCTTGGAAAAGTTTAGGGATAATTTCCCATCCTACCTTATGTTATCGCTTAATTAATAGAAGAGTTTCATAAGGTCTTCTTAACGTAAGATTATAAGTCTAAATTCCTTAAGAATTTCAGGATAGGGGATTTCCCTTTAAGTATTTAAAAAAATACTTTGACTAAATAAATCTTCCTGGTGAAAGAAATTTGTTTATCAAACTCTCCATGTTTGAAGTTACACTTTAAAATTTAAATATCATAAACATGAATTATTAAGGTTTCTGATTCAAGGAATTATTTTTACTCAGCATTTTATAATTTGTCAATGCATATAACTATTTATACTTACAAATTTTGTTGATATGTTATCATCTATTTAAATTTTTAGAGGTTAAAATATATAAAACATACATTGCTTCCGATAAATTTTGGAGAGAATATTTTGCAATTCCTTTCTTTAATATTATTAAGTAAAACATAGAATTTAGAATCATTAAATTGATGTGTATAAATTTAATGTATGTAACTTTTTCATTGATTGATATAAATTTAAATAAATATATATGAAATATAGTATACATATACGAATATTAAATTCTGGCTTTTCATTTGTTATTGGAATTTAGTTCTGAAAATAAAGTAACATTTAATATCTACATTTTATAATTTTTTATAGATTAATTTTAAAATACATTGGTGAAATATATAAAATAAATTAAAATATATTTTTGATATTTATTTTTTTGAATTTCCTATACATTATACACCGTCTACCAATAAGTATTTGGACACCTGTGACAGGAAAGAAAAACTAACTTATTCAAAATCAATAGTTGGTTGAGCCTCCACGAGAGGCAATTACATCGTAAATTCTCCGGCTCATACTCTCCACAAGTATTTGGTTTGGTTTGGTTTGGAGCGCTACGATCTACTGTTTTGCACACGAGGGCTAACCACAAGTCTTTGTATTACAGCTAGTGGTATTGTCTTCTACTCGGCTTGGAGTAGACATACAAGTACCTTCACCGATTTTGGACGGGTAGTGAACCTCTTAATTCGGCGATCCAACTCGCCCCAGAGGTTCTCGACAGGGTTTCTGGGCAGTCCACTGTAACAAAGAGTTACAGTTGGACAAAGCAAGAGTGAAACCAAACTAGAGGTGAAAGCGGAGTGACCCTCCTTCGACCCTATTGGTCAA
Organism: Pardosa pseudoannulata; assembly: GCA_032207245.1. NCBI lineage: Eukaryota > Metazoa > Arthropoda > Arachnida > Araneae > Lycosidae > Pardosa > Pardosa pseudoannulata. Next base: position 140,548,655 of record CM063508.1, read on the forward strand.
GAGGGGTTGCTAACCGCGGAGTAGTCAGCTTCGGCCTAGCAACGCTACCCAACGAACTTTTTTAGAGAGATCTGCAGGCCCCCTCGGAGAGAGAGCAAAGGAGAAGGAGCTTGGATTTTTGGATCTTCTGCAAGAGTTCGAGCACCATTTTTTTTCTGATCAAGGCGCCATGTTTGTTAAATCTTCGACCTAGTGTGGTTAATTTGGCATCATAGCCCTAAAACCATTTTATATATCTATTGCCATTTACATCTTTATTTAACATTTAATAAACAAAATTCAGCAGGAAGAGTTAGTTAAAAAAACAAAAAACACTAGACTCACGGCCGGCCTTGACGCTATGTCGGCCTACCATTAACATCCAGTCCATTCGATAACTCCATTAGCACCATACCAAGCCTTGGTTGACCTCGAAACATGACAACTGGCATTGTCGCCCTGAAAGTAACAGAGGTTCAACCCGTAAAACTGCCACAATGTAGGAAGCACATTATCATCCAAACTAGTGCAATAGGCATAGGCGTTGAGTTACCATAAATGAGACCAAGGGTTCCAGTCCATACCAGAAGAATTATTAATTAGATTGATATCTAAATCTAGAAAACTGATTGGTTAATTAACATGAAAGTTATCTGTCTTTTTTAATTTCATATATCTAGAATATATGAACTTATCCAATTTTTCAATTTACTGTTTACAATTAATATGCCATCAATACAACACAGTGAAACAACATCAAAACATATATATTATATATAATATGTGTACATATAAATTTGGATGTGGACAAATATCTTAGTTATATTAAATTAAACAAGACAGATAATTTTGATATTCATGAAAGTGTCAATTTTCTAGATTTAGATATCAGTCTAATTAATAACACCTTATCAATAGTATGATATAATGTAGTTTATATAAAAACTATTAAATAACAGCTGTGAAAGGATCTGACTTATATCTAGAATGTGTTTTCGTTATGTAATATATATGTGTGTGTGAGTAAACAAATTTAATCGTAACAACATTTTCTGTATTACGCTGGCGAATGAAATATATAACTATTACATAACGAAAAAACGTTCTAGACATAAGTCGGATCCTTTTATAGCTGCTGTTTAACGAAAGAAAGGGGAATTACTGCGTACTAAATTTTATCCGTTGTCACAAAATGCGATAAATAGTATTGCAAGAATGCTTTTGAAGAGCATCCGGTTGTGACGTCAAAGCGACCTTATTGGAGTAGTTATGCGCTTTTATGTTAAGGATAGATGTCTGTTTTCACTGCGAGGAGAGTTACGAGAGATAAAACTGATAACGGCATAAAACACTCGGTCCTTTCTTTTTTTTCCCCCGCTGGTAGTTAGTTTTATTTTTTAAACCACATGAATGAAAGTCGGAGGTTTACTCAGCCATAATTTAATTGTGCTAAATTTATATATTTTTCAAGTCGCAGTGTAATGTGCATCCGACCTTTTGTTTTTCAGCTTATATATTTAATAGTAGACGACCCGACACACTCTGTCCTATTTAAACGCTGTAAATCCAAAAATTGTAAAATGTTTTTTAAATAAATTATAAATTCAACCTTTTTAATGGAAAAATAAGGAAAAAACAATATTTTAAACATTCTTGACACCAACACGTGTACAGTCTTGACTTGGAAACAACAATGCCCGATCAAGGCAAAGTTGGCCCCAGGACCTAGCAGTATTTCAGACCACCCCCTACCCTCCTTTCAAGGAAAAAAAATAGTTTATAAAAGAGGATAAAAATGAATATTTTTGGAGGAACGTTTATATTATTTTTTTATGTTTGATAGTCAATCTAATTTGGTCAAACTAAAAATTAACCCTCTAAGCGGTCCGCACGTACAATTCCGCCACACCGACGATGTCTTCAAAGCGGTTGTCACGTACAATTTTCGTCCTCCAAAAACGTTCCGAAATTGGATGTGATGTACATTTCTGCCAGTGTTTTCCCCCATGGAGTTTTGAGGCAGGAGGGTCAGGTCGATTGTTTAGGAACTGCACCCTTCTTTGACTGACATTTATTGAGGGATGCACCCCTACTTCCTGAGGCACAAAGACGCTGATAGCTTTAGATGCATCTCTAATTGCTCCATTTAAATATCTTGGATGACTTTCGTAAAAAAATATAAATAATTCTATTAAAGAATATTTTTATTTGTACTTTTAGAATCCATTATTTCTTATGGGATGATTTCTAGATTTGACGAGCTTTATGTGCATTAAAAATTAACAATCTATAATATCTATTTATATATAACCGGAAGTAAAGGGTCAATAGCGAGAGTGGGTTTCCCGTATTCCATTCTAGTCGACAAAGGGTGAAGTAAAAAATCACAGAACGCTTTGGCCACTGACACAGTATCCCTTTAGCGTATTTTTGGAGACTTTTTTTCCTCGGTGTGTTCCACTCGGAGGGTTAAACAGACCTCTTAAACAATCTTAAATTTAAAAAAAATGGAATTGTAAAAGTTATCGTTGCAGAGTATCAGCAATGTGTTTTAAATGTAAATGAAATTAAACAAACTTTTAAAAATAAAACTAACGTTTAATTTACTTAAAAGATATAAAGAAAAGGTTTAAGGCAAATAAACATGGTATAGAATCCATTAAACTGGTAACTTAAACTGTTAAACAATATTACTACTAGTAAAAGAAAAACATTGAAAACGATTACAAAAATGAATATATTTGAACTTACTAAAACTTAGGCTAACCCAGAACCAGGAACGAGCAGAACCTCATAAAACGAAGTTATTTTGCACCCCTCATTACGCAGATCGTCTTCTCAAGCAACAAACAAGTTAAAATGAACCGCTTAAGTAAGAACTTGTATTATTAAATTCGTTGGGATAAATTTCCCTTACCCAATTAGAAGCTGACTATTTTATGGAGTTCAGCCTGGCCAAAGGTTAGATTAAGACACGTACTTTTGACTAGTATTTTGTGCATGAATGAACAAACCAAGGTGTTTCATTTGACAACAATGTTTACATACCTTTGTATTACAGTCGAATGCCGAAAATTTGTATATCCTCAAGGATGTAAGCTGCAACGCTTGCAATTAAGTTTTTATATAAAGAAAAAATGGAATAATAGCATATGTAAATAAAATAGCATATGTAAGATTAACAAATAATAGCTATTCGTGGATTTTAAGACAAAATAAATGAGAGAAAAAAATAATAATATAATAAAATTCTTAAGCAATAACAATTGTATCTAAGTTTCAGGAATATAATAAAAAGTGCTAATATTTCCTTATAATTGGCTGAATTTTTTAATTTATTACTAATTTATATTATATAATATATAAGATAAATGCATTTTTCCTTTAATATTTTGTAAATTATTTTCTTAATGATTCATATTATAAATGTTGAATGTAATAAACTGTTATTCCAGTATTATGCTCCTTAAACTACTGCAAACCATAATAAATTTCTTTATGTGTGTACTATGAGCTATTTAGAAATATATACTAAAAGTTTAAACTGAACATTTGATTTACTTATAGTTTCTAATAAGAGAATAAAATCTGCAATAATAATTTTTAAATCAACAATCCTTTTCTTTATAAAAAAAATTACAATTTTATAAAAAGTTATTTTTATTTTATAAAAATCCATTACTGCAAAAACCAAGAGACATTAAATTAATGCTTACTCACCTTAATTTATAAAAATTTCAAGTTTCATGAAGTATTACTTGAAGAATTAACAAAAAAACATTTTAAAATTTTGCTAATTAAATTATTTAAAAATTAATAATTAAGTACCAAATTTTAGGGGGCTCCTAAAATTAGGGGCCTCCTAAAATTGACTGGGCCCAGGGCCTTGGCCCAGTCGTCCCGGGCTTTAATTAGGCCCTGGGAAACGGAGCAATCTATGTTGGCAGATGCAAAATACAAAACGTCTGGAGGAAAATAAATGTTGCCAACAAATGTCTACAAATATATTGTAAAAATAAAATATAACTGTTAAAAGTTATTGTTGTTAATGTACTTACAACACTGATAATAAAATTTAAAAAACAAACCACTTGCCTTTCATTTAGGTAATCCAGGTTAGTGAATATACAATTCATGCTTGCGTAAATTAAAAAGAAAATAAATATAAATAAAATAAAATAAAAGTAGATTTCGGAACGTTATTGACATACTGAGGTCTTGTCTAAATATTTGGTAAATAAATGTTATGGCTGGGCCGATGCCCAAAGATTAAAAAAATAAATTAATTAATTAATTAATGGCGGCATGTCCACTCTATACCACAAAGGACGCCGAAGAAATTACAGTACAAGTTTGAATTATCCTCTTAAAGCTCCCGCGTAATTCTCTCATTAGCCGCTGCCAGGTCACGTGGCACGCGTCGGTACAAAGCCTCCTAGAGAAGAAAAATAACTAATTATGTTGTTAAAATGTTATTAGTTAACATTTAACAATTGTCATTTGGCAGTGTCTGTTTAACCATTACATTTATGCATATACATTTCAACACTGTCGTAAATAAGTCTGATAAAACTCATTATTTCATATTCTGATATATAATTAAGTAAGAAACTAAAACCTTTAGGATTCAAGCGTACTGTCGAAGATTAAATAGAAAATGCAGAATGAACTGCTATTTAAAAAAAAAAAAGATTTAAATGCAATTGGCATAAGCACATAGCGAGATCACAAAAGAACTGGGAAAAGCACACCGTCTATACTTGGACTCCACTTGTGACGTCACAGCTACTCGCCAGCAATACATTACTGATTGTTATAGCTGCCTAGGAGGCTTGGTCGGTACCGAATATGGAGCGAAAAGAGACATGCGTGAGGATATGTGACTCTGAACGCTACCGGTGGTAATCTGAGAAGGGGAAAAGTGAAAAGGGTACCAGTTCTTATTCGATGTACATGAATAGTAATTATATTAAAAAATGCATTAAAAAAGGAAAAAAAAAGAAAACATGTATTGCAATGATACTATATGGTTTATTGATAATGTCTGAATATTTGTCAGTTCCTGAATTGATATGCTTGATATTTAATAAGAATAAATATTAATAGGTAAGATATAGACAATTATTGAATTGTGGTTCTCATATCAAGACCTGCGAGAAGATAGAATGTTGAGGCAAGAATAAAATATATAGTATAAAAGAATAATAATAATGATAAAGAAATTAAAAGAGAGAGAAAATGCGTATGTGAGTACTAACGTAAGGAGAGTATTTAACTATTACTATTAAATGCATTCGAGGCCTAGGTAATTTATTGTGAATTTTGTTGAGTCTAACCTCACAGGTCATGCTTCTGGTGCAGTTTCTGCTGTGCTATCTGTGTGCAGTGCCAAGCCGAGACGACTGTTCAAGAGTGTGACGTCAACGTTAGCGGAGAGTTCCAGTTTCCACCCCGCCAGCGCCGGATCGTAGGAATCCTGCAGTCACCGATCAGACTTTATGTGGATCAATCAGATGGACCCATCGTCATACTGCAAACAACGGGTAACCATACGAATTGATGAGAGATATTTTAGTGCTTCCAGATGATGAGTGTCGAGTGATAAAAAATGAAGATAGTCTTTTCAACAATATAAGATGTTTGATCATTACAAGAATAATACTTTTTTATTATTACATTATATGGTTTATTTTCTGGTTAATTTGTATTGTGTGTACAGATAATGTTTTGTTGTGATGTGTATTCCTTATCAAGACAGTTACACCAGGTTATCTTTAAGCCATCCGTAACATTCGCGTTATGATGCCACCGTGGTCTATTTACCTTTAAGTATATGTAAAAAAAATAATTTTTTTCAGTGGATGGGGCAGATATGAACCGATGAACTTTTCCACAAAGGTCAGCACTTGCATAAACATCTGTGGAAGAAATTTCCAAGAAGAATTTAGGTTCAGCTGTTGACTTCGAGTTTTAGTGAAAATCCCTGCGGCAGAGATAGATTACGAAATGGCACAAGCTTAACGGTCAAGATTAACGATCAGACAGTATTGTCAGCTTTCACAGAAGCAGCTATTTTAATGAGACGACCTGCACGATCGAAAAGGGTGCACATGTGGAAAATTTCACCAAGAAGCAATTGGCAAAGAAAAAAAGGGCCGTTAAAACCGAGGTGATGAATTGTGGAAGAGAGTGAAGAAAAAGGAGTCGATGCCAAAATTCAAGAGTTGCTGGGCATCCAGAAAGCCCGGGCCAGCAGTCGATTCCCTAACCAGCATGCATATGAACGGCACGTCAGCATAGACATCCAACAAAATCACTGCCGCTACGCCAGTACGGACGCCCTTTACGCCCGACGTCCAGCCTGCCTGTTGCCAGCCCCAGCGTGATCCCTTGTAATTACTGGAGGTAAAGAGATTTAACATATTCATGATGGCTATTAAGGCCTTATTTATATTAATGCAATATTTTGATTAAGGAATAACGTATAACAAAAAGGAAAGTGTAATAATAATTGCCTATTGAGGAAAATATAAATTCAAATAACTGCTGGTTATGTCACTGTAAGGAATTTTGCACCCACGGCTCATGTGTGCCCTTCACGCTATTTACAAAACCATCCCATTGACTCCTTCCACTCGGCATTCCTTAGGGGAAATAAGAAGCCGGCCGGGAAAGGGGGCTGATAAGGTTTTTCGGAGGCGCTTATTTATGTTCTTGTAGGGCCTCGGAAAAGCAGGATGTGCTCTTTTCGGAAGGGCTCAGGTTTCCTGACACCCCTGTAATACTAGTTTCCAGACTCGAGTTGGTGTTACATGGGCACCTTTTTTTTTTTGGCTGCCGAAGACGGACACCCTGAGAGAGGGTGGACAAGCCCTGTTCCAGGAAGGTGAAAGTTGAACAGGAGGGGGCGACGGATGCCACTTCGCCCGAGACAGCTGAGGAGAAGGACATTTTTCCCAGGGAGGCGAAAGCTTAAACAAGAGGGGGGATTCCACACCGGCCCTCGCGAGGAGGAGTGGGGAGATGCCCGGTCGGAAGGACGGAGAACGGACAATTCTTCTGGAAAGAGCTGAGACCGAGAGAGGGGCTTTCGCTTGGCACAATTTATTTTATTCCTCTGTCTTATTTCAGCCATGTTTAGGAGTAATATGTTGAGTGTACATATATTTTAACAGAAATCTTTATAATATTTTGTCGATGCAGTACTTAATTGTCGGCAATATAGGTTTTCATCGAATCCACGATACCTTCTCCAGTAACAATAGGCGAGCAGGTACAGAAAAGAAGAGTGCGGTCATCGAAAAGGACAGCCATGGACGAGCGAGACTCCTTTTTACAACCCCCCCTCCCCGAGGAAGGGAGAGATGATCTCAGAATAGAGGAGTTGGATTCGAGCCGGCGACCGACACACATCCCTCTGCTTTGAAGGGAGAGAACTTTATTCCTTCTTTTTCTCCTCGGACATGTAAGCTCGGTCATGCAGTTTTGATTGTTGACAGGCTCTGAGACTCACAACTATGATATTTCAATAACTATGATAATTCAATGGTGTCTTAAATGTTGTAAATATGTTTTGCCCGTCCAAGCTTTTAGAGGAATTATTTTAATTACATGCATCCAGCGACAGTGAAGGAACATACCTACCCCAGTACAGTAGGCGAGCAGGTCCCACGCAAGTGTAGCGCAACAGAAAGGGGGTGCGCTTACAGTCACATATTAATCAAGTAATCTATTAATTTATAAATACAGTACATAATAAATATTTTGGTCCAAATATAAGGTATTATATTTTTACTGTGATTCCACTTTGTAAACGAACAATGGTGTTAGTTTTGTAAGTACATTACAACAGTTATAATATGTCTTTTAAGTAAAAAGTACCTATTTTACCCCTCCAGACTCTATCTGTTGCGGCTTTCACGTCAGTGTGACGTCATTCATTTTTGGGGACTTGAGCTGTTGTAAATTGTCCCTGAATTTCCCCACCCTTTTTAATCATGAACTTCAGTTTTAGCCTCCTTAATTAATATTTTATATTTTAACCTGAATTTATATTTTATGATTTGATTCATTCACCTGATTTTATATTATGTCACGTGTTGAAATGAAGTTAATGCAAGTAAATTGGTAGATGCTATAAAAAAACAGTAGTGTAAATATTGTTATGCTTTTTGAGTTGAATTAAAGTTGTTGTTTTGATATATTCCGTGCGTTTTATTGCTTGCTTGTTCAAACACTGACAACCGTTAAGCATCGGGTAGATGCACCGAGCCCCTATTTCAGATTTTGGTTTGGTTTGGTTTGGGAGTGCTACGGTCTACTTTTTGCAACACCAGGACTAATAAGAC
>CM063508.1:140561981-140566981 GCA_032207245.1 Pardosa pseudoannulata
ACGAATGATAATAATAAATGAATTCATAATAATAAATAATAATAATCATAATTATGCAAACATGTTAAAAATAGTAGGTAAATCACCAATTATTTTAGAGCTATTGATTAATTATTACAAAAGAGATTCATATCCAAAAGAGATTCATATTCTCTAATTTCGAGAATCATATCTTATATGAAGTGCAATACAACTAAACTCAATTCATAGTTTGACAATTAGGTATAATTGTAAGTAATTCGGGCGCATGAAATTCAAGTAGTTTTAGTCTTTTATTAAGATCAAAATTGTGCTTACCAAAAATTGATTGCGATAATTATGCAACCCAGTTAATTTTATCTCTTTCTAAAAATACAAGTATGAAATGTTATAAAAGCTTTGAATCAACTAAATGCATTTTTACTAGAAAGTAGACATGCGACAACTTTTCTGAACTGGAGCCTGTCGGTTTGAATGCCACTTCCGAAATAGGTCTCTAGCGGACCAGTAATTAGCTTAATAAATTTTCATGTTGCAACTATTGATTGTGATATGGATAATCAAATCGCTATCGGATAAAACAGTTTGTGTTTTTATAGTTACTATTTTGTAAAGGATGTTCCTATACTTTTAAATTCAGTGTGAAATACAAGAAGCTATTAATAAGTAAGGCAGAATTTTTAAATAAAATAATAAAAAAGCAGTTAATAAAAATTTGAAAAAAGAAATGAATGCTTTAGAAATTATTATTTTTCATTGATGTTGAATCTTTTGTTCTTATGTAAATATGTGCTTTCAGTTAGATTTGTGTAGAAATCTTAACCTTACACAGGTGTTCGAGGGTAAAATACGATGTAAATCTGCATGAATGTGAAATATAAATATGTAATGTGATTCTTGTATTACATCTCTTTATTGTAATGTAGCAAAATGCTAATCAGACCCCTAATCAACTAGTTTCGCAAGTCTTTTGAAGCGCAATATTTTAGCCTACGGTTTCTCAAAGTGTGTTATTCGGAACACTAGTGTTGCTCCGGAAATGTTTATAAGCCATCGAATTTTTAATGAAAACTCGTAGTTCATTCTTTTTTTCCTGTAATCTATTATATAGCATTGATAATAGTAACTGCTACGCCAGAAGTGCAATAATAGGGAAAACAAAAGCCATGTGATACCATTAAAACTGCAAGCGACAGTTCAGCACAAGTAGAGGTGAAACATTTATGTCTGCATCATTTTACATGTATCATTTCATTCAAAAATTGCATGCTTCCAAATCATTCAACTACTTTATATTACTCAGTTTTATGTTTATGTCCAATAAGTAGTAGATAATTGGCCCTTCATTTTTCCTTGAATAACATTCATTTATCTAGCATATAGCCCATCATATGACGGGATCAGTAAAATTTTTAGTTTTCCAGAATTGTAAAGTACCCTATGAGACAGGTAAAAAAATGGTTTGTTTTTTGGCTGAGATTTATCTGGTACACCCTCAATAATTTGTTTATCTTCATACTTCTCTAAAGTTTCCTGATACTGGGAATACAGTTTGGAATCACGTTGAAATAATTTAAAAACATAATTCAAAGTTTTCTTAGCTACGTCGAAATTATCGTTAAGTTCTTTCCATTTTTTTGGGGAAGAACTAATGGAAGTGAAGGAATGAAATTATCATTTCCACTACACACTGGAGGTATACAGTTTGTATTTATTGTGAATATCGGTGATAAAATTTTCTTTGCCACAAAAAATAGTCGATGATTAAAATTAAAATCATCACATATGTACCTAAACTTTTATTTAAGCTAAATATAAAAAATAACTAATATCTAAGTTCAGTGATAAAAAATGTATAAAAATAATGCAGACGATATTTAAATAATTTAAAATAGGAAATGATTAAATGAGATGGTTAAAGGAATGAACTCATAATATTTTTAAAATGTTATTCTTACCTATTTATTATGCTATAAATTGATAAATTTAATCACCCGCTCTTAACCGGGGAAAATAGGGCTTGAAATAATGGCATTAAACGTTCGAAAATGAGGGAAGAGTGAAATTAGAACGTTTTAATAACGACCGTATTTTTAGCTGTGATATGAAGCATATTTATACCTATTTATTTTGGAATGGGATCGATAGCTTAGGAGAAGATAAACTTTACTCGCTTTGAATTTTGCTATCCCTAACTCATCAAGGATCTGTTATGGATTATTGGTCCAACCGCTTCATAAAATCGAGGACAGACGGACAGACATACGCTATTAATGTTTGGACAGTAACTATCGGCAAGTTTCCACTAATGATGAGCACAGTAGCATGGCTTAACTGAACACTGAGTTTCTTTAAAGAAGTTACACCAAAAATATAAAAACATCAAAGTTTATTTTTCCTTTATCAAAAGAATGTAAATAAAAAAACAGTTAAAAGAAACAACCAAAACAGTTGGCATATAATATAAAACTAATTTGCAAATTCAACATTCTGGCAAGTGATTATATTATGTAATTTATCTGATGGGGAAAAAACTATATTGAAGGAAAAACACGACGAGCAACAGGAATCACCAGGTAATAACAAAAGCCACAAAAACACAGGAAAAGCTAAACGTAAGGTGCCCCTTTTATACTCCTTGGGGCTTACTCTGGACTTTGCGGTTCGTTTCGCACCTTCGTTTGTGACGTCACTTTGACGTCAGCTTGATCATTTGCTCACATAATGTCCTCAGGCTGACATCAAAATGACGTCACAACGAAGGTGCGAAACAAACCGCAACGTCCAGAGTAAGGGCCCTTGATTTCGTAACCTCTACAATTATTCACATGCAAAAAAAACCACGCAGCATACAAAAAACGAGATCAAGTAACCAAGATTAAATTATGATTAAAAGTTTAATTACAAGGAATGGGATCTGTGTATTTGGTAACAATTATTATATAGGGAATAGTTCGTTGTGTTGTATGGAGTGAAAAAACTGCTAAATGGGATAAATATTTTAAGAGACCACTACTTTAGAAACTAATATGGAATTTACTCGTGTCTACGTTACGAATATACGAAATATTTCAACGAAGAGGATGCATTAATTAAAACTGGTTAACTCGTTCAAAAATGTATACAGCAGCACAACAGTTCAACACTTCCCGCAAGTAATGAACTGCATCTCAGCAGACGGCAATATTCCGTGCGTCATGGAAAATGAAGATCTATTTTGCAACTGCAAAACCGGCCTTCTCATTCCGGTAATGGTTTTAGCCCCGTCATCTATCAAATCAGTTCGATATTGATTTCCCTTTATAGGCTTTATAAAATTTTCTTTACAACAAAAAATAATCGTAGATTAAATTTAAAATCATCACATATGTACCTAAACTATTATTTAAGCTAAATATAAAAGAATTAACTAATATCTAAGTAGTTCAGTGATAAAAACATATGAAAATATTGCAGACGATATTTAATAAATGATTAAATGAGATGGTTAAAGGAATCACGTCATAATTCTAGAAAAAATGTTATTTTTATTTACTTATGAGATAAAATATAAACTTAATCGCCTGATCTTAACAGGGGAAAATATGGCTTGAGATAATAGTATTAAGTGAGCAAAAATGGGGGAAGGGTGAAATTAGAAAGTTTTAAAGAAGACAGTATTTTTCTCTGTGATATCAAGCATATTTATACCAATTCATTTTGGAATCGGATCGATAGCTTAAGAGAAGATAAACTTTACTGGCTTTAAATATTGCTAATCCTAATTCCTCAAGAATCAAATATAGATACCTCAATTCATTCCAGGTCCAACCACTTCATAAAATCGAGGACTGAAGTAGAGATAACTTAGGATATTATTATATAGGTTTGGTTTGGTTTGTTTTGGAGCGCTACGATCTACAGTTTTGCACACGAGGGCTAATGAGACCGGGAACTACAGTTTAAAGCCGATTCCGAACGGCTACAAACATCCATAGCAACGGATGAATATTCATAAAGCAGCGCAACCACCATTCAGTTTTTAGGCTATTATTATATAGGAGATAGTATTTTTCTCTGTGATATGAATCATATTTATACCAATTTATTTTGGAATCGGATCAATAGCTTAGGAGAAGATAAACTTTACTCGCTTTGAATTTTGCTAACCTAACTCAAAATTTAATCGGCTGCTCTTAACCAAGGAAAATAGGGCTTGAAGTAATGGTATTAAATACTCAAAAATTGGGGAAGGGTGAAATTAGAACGTTTTAAAGAAGACAGTATTTTTCTCTGTGATGTGAAGCCTATTTATACCAATTTATTTTGGAATCGGATAGATAACTTAGAAGAAGATAAACTTTACTCGCTTTGAATTTTGATAATCCTAACTGATCAAGAATCCACTATGGATGCCTCTGTCCATTCCAGGTCCAACCGCTTCATAAAATCGAGGACAGACGGACAGATAACTTAGGCTATTATTATATAAGAGACCACAACTTTAGAGACTAATTTTAAGAGACCACTACTTTAGAGAGTAATGGAGAATTTACTACACTCGTTTCTACGTTACGAGTATACGAAATATTTCAACGAAGAGGATGCATTAATTAAAACTGGTTAACACATTCAAAAACGTATACAGCAGCACAATTGTTAAACCCTTCCCGCAAGTAATGAACTGCATCTCAGCAGACGGCGATATTCCGTGCGTCATGGAAAATGAAGATCTATTTTGAACTGCAAAACCGGCCTTCTCATTCCGGTAATGGTTTCAGCGCGGCCATCTATCAAATCAGTTCGATGATGATTTCCCTTTATATGCTCGCGCTGTCATTCCGCGTAAGTTTCCTGATTCTTCACGTTAATGGCTTCCCTCCGTGCTCCTGTGGATTGCCGTAATTATTTACCATATTTTGAAAGAGCGATGACAATGGTCCCTCTACGGCGCTCGACGATTATGCGCCGAAAACATAGCGTGTGATATAAATATAAACGACTTCCCGGTAATTATCTTATCCCTCCTTCTCATTATACAA
>CM063508.1:140571981-140581981 GCA_032207245.1 Pardosa pseudoannulata
TGTCTTGTTGTTCATTCTGATGCCACTTGGACAAACCAAGCACGGATGAGCCATACGCTACTCATATTAACCCTCTAAGCGATTTGCACGTACAATTCCACTGGTTCTCACGTACAATTTTCGACCTCCAAAAACGTTCCGAAAATGGATGTATTGTACATTTCTGCCAGTGTTTTTCCCCATGGAGTTTTGAGGTAGGCGGGTCAGGTCGAACCCCTACTCCCTAAGGCACAAAGACCCTGATAGCTTCTCATGGCTTTGTTAATCTCTATTTCGAAGCATTTCGTTTGCGGTAACAGATCTATCTCTAATTGCACCACTTAAATATCGTGGATGACTTTCGTAAAAAAATTAAATATTTCTCTTAAATAGTATTTTTATTCGTACTTTTAGAATCCATTATTTCTTACGGGATGATCTTCGAGACTTGACAAGCTTTATGTGTATTAAAAATTAACAAACAAAAATGTCTATTCATATATCTATTTATAACCGAAAGTAAAGGGACAATAACGAGGGTGGTTTTCCCGTATTCCAATCTAATCGACAAAGGGTGAAGTAAAAAATCATAGAACACTTTGGTCACTGACACAATAAAAATTTTTTTCCTCGGTGTGTTCCACTCGGAGGGTTAAGGCAAAGCTTTCGTTTTAATGAGCACTATGAAGACCCCCCCCCCCTTTGTCCAGAACTAACTACCGAAATCAGCTGATTTGAAGCCTCCTGAGAATTCAGCTAAAAAAAGGAACTAGCTGTAACCTTAAGAGTTCCCAGATAACTTTAACCGTAACTGACCCCGAGGTATAAAAAGCATAGATGTATCCATTAGTTGTGTGTTAAAATCCCTATGTAAGTCAGAACTAGAGGGCTAAGCCCAGGAAGTTCTGTGCAATCATTTTCCCCGTGTCACTGTGTGACTCGGGGCTTTTCGACATTTTACTTAAGTAAGAGCTTTGACCTCGTGGAGGCTTTCTCGTCTTTTGGTCGGAACCAGCTTTCTAGTAATTAAGTTCCGGAGATTCGTAATGTCCGCTCATATAGGGAGCGGCAGAGTCTCGGATACCGAACGGGGGATAAATTGGGTTTGCATTTCACACTGGAAAAGCGTCCCCACTTGTGTGAGATTATTGAATCTCTTTTCTTTTGACTGTGATAGTCGTGGTCATGTTATGCAGACGACAATTCTTTGCATTTCGACTTGTTTTGGCAGAGTAGATTCCCCTTGTATATAACCGTATTTACTCAAGAAATAAAAGTGATTTCCAATTTTATCGTGACTGTGATCCTTCTTCAAGCTACCTCTTCACTCGAGAACACTGAAGTTGTCACAGCACCGTTAAGGTGAAAAAGTGACTTTGCTCAAGTAGTTCCTCGTAATTTTGAAGCAGGTACCAAATAGAAGACCCATAGGCTTAGACTGCCACCTTCAGAGATATTGATAGATACCTTTAACCCATTCCGGTACGATTTAATAATGAAAAACTGTGCGTGAAGTAACCATTTATTTTTTTATTTAAAAAACTTGTTTTATTTTACAATTCTTACATATTCTTAATTAAAATCCACTTTTTACATAGTGTTACGAATCAGAAACGGTAAAATTAAGATAATAGTCTTCAAGCTAGTGGTACTTTTCAAAACAAAGTGCAAAGGAATTCTGAATTGTTTACATCGACAGGGAGTCTCACTTCTAATTTGATTCTTGTAACACTCACGGCATTTCTTAGTAGGTTTTCTTCTATTCTGACTCATTAATTTGGCAGTGACTTGTACCAAGAAACTTTAAATAAACAATATGTAATGGTGACCTGGGATTTCCCCAAGTAACAAAAGTGTTGCTAAATTCAGTACACTAGAAATTTTAAACTAAATTAATTATCATATTTAACAGTAACTTTAATCGCATGACGAGTGTAGCTCGTCATTGTGCGGTATGGAATGAAAAACTAATGACGAGCTAGACTCGTCATTTTACCGGAAGGGGTTAAGGACATTGCGTCCACGAACGTATTTTACGTGCTCCAGTCACCTTTAACGAACACTTCGGAATTGAGGCCGGCTAGATCACTGAACTCGTAACCTCTCAGTTACGATATAGCTGCTTTTGCCGTTTGGGCTACCACAGATTTAAAATTTTTGTATTTTTGTAATTTACATTTGCACTTTTTACAATAGAATATAAGAAATAGAATCTTCTATATAAAATATGCAGCATCGTATTGAAGTGAAACCGTAAAAATGTTCTGTCATCATGATTATATTCTATTCTTGATACATTTTTTATCGTATTCCACGCTTCGGCACACTACGGAATCTTTGTTTGGGTACTTTTAAGTTTCTTTTCAGCAGTCATTTAACGATAATTTTACATTTTTATGGAGTTGAAATTTACATTAAGGCTGCGGAATTATAATAATTTTAAAAAGTTATTTTTTCTAATTTACATTTTTATTCACAAAATCGAATGAAATAATAAAATATTTAAAAACAAAACTCAATAAACGTTGTATTTAAGTCAAACCTTAAAATTTCTCGTTGTCAGAAATAGCTTTCATTGTCGATATTTTTTTAGTGAATCCCATGTTTCGTCACGTTTTACATGGTCTTTTCTTGAGTACTCTTAAATTTTCCAGCTGCTTTAGAGACTACTTAACGATTATGCGTATGCAAATAGCGCTGTTAATCACTTAAGTTTGTTTTTTTACGGAAATCTGAAAAAAATTAATGTGATAAAAATGTGAAAGTAACGAAAACCTCTATGTCATTTGAATAAGTAAATATTTGTCCTCTGCAATTCCCAAGCAATTAAACCCCAGGACTTTTTAAAAGAACATTTACATTGTTTCTTGATAAGGTCTTGTGTACACAAAACATAGTGATCATTTAAGGCACTTTTTAAGGGAACACCTACCATGTTTCTTAATGAATTTTTTATATTTAAAATACAGAGAATATTTAAAGAAGTTTTTAATCATACATCCACAATACTTTTAAGAGAACTGTGTACAAAATATAGTGATTGAAGTGATTTTTATATTGATTATATACATTGTTTGTTTAAGAGTTCTTATTTACATAAAATACAAAAATCATTTACTTGGATATTACATCAGAGTATCTATGTCACTCAGAGTAAATTCTAGTTTTTATAAAATACAGTGGTATTACACTATGTAAATAATTGTTTTCTGCATTTTCAATCGTTTAAAGGAAGAGACATGTTTTGAGAGCATTTCAGTTATTTATTTATGGACACTTGTTTATATAAAATACAGCGATTATTCTAAAGGAATGGTTAAACGAATATCTACATTGCTTATGGATGAGGTATTTATTTAAACTAAAGAGAGTTCATCTGGGATCACGATATTTACAAGAAAATATTGATAAAATCGTTTTTGGATACGATACAGTGATTATTGTATCATTAATGCCTAGCGTCACTTATAAGCGAAAGCTAAAAAGAATTTGTAGAATTTTTTCGGGCAGAGTTTTTCTTTTGGGTGAAGAGAGATATATAAACAATCTATCTAAATTTTGAGTATATACCATGATTTATGATTTTATTAATTGGTTTGTCATCGTAGGGTTTTTTTTCTAGTTTCTCATATAAAATTTACTTTTTAGAGGGTAAATCGACTGAAATTATGACAAACTTTTATATATTTTAAATCATCACAGTTTTTCAATACCGGGTTTATATGTGACTAAGGTATGTCTGTATAACTTGTTAAAATGGCTACTGTTATAAAATAATACACTGGTGTCCAAAATTAAAAATAAAAAAAATTAAATATTTCGATTAAAAAGGGATTTGATGCAAGAAAATTTGTCACATCAACAGTTCAATATGTGAGGCATATGTTTTTTGATAATAGTAACAAAAAATTTACTTTGGTTAATATACAAATGAGGACAAAATAGGATATGCCATAGCTCCTTAACACTTCTTCTCATAGGCGGGGTCTACTCGTACAGATATACAAGTGTCATATCAAGCCTTCATATTGTTAATGTAGCTATTGGTCAACGATTTTAGAAGTCATTTCCATTCTTTCAAAAGCGCTGATATGAATGTCTTATGGGTCCTTCGATAGTGTTGTCGACATGCAATTGGTGTAAGGGATTAAGAATAGCAGACCTAGTTCGGACCCATGATTCCTTCACATATTGCTAGTGTCACCAACGTGATTTCTATGGTGTTTGTAGGATTTTAACATCTATAAGTTTTCTCTAAATGAAAACTCAGAAATAATTGCTTTCTGTTCTGAATCTCGACACTTCATTTAAAAGAACTCAGCGGATATCCTCCTCTGACCAACAGTGGTGTTCACTACTTCACTACTCTAAGATAAACGGCATCTCTTGTGGAACACAAACCACTGTTTCCGGGCAAAAATTCTTTTTCAGCTTGTTGTTTACACACAGTTTGTCTCTATAATATTGCAGCAGGCACAGGTGGAAGGTCTTGCGACAGCTGGTTAAAAGTCATATCTGTAAAATCCAATCCACACTATGGCCCATTGCAAGCCATTACTACCGTCTGGAGGGGGCATGGCTTATCGTGGTCGATGGTGGCAAACGACAAAATACCATTGGCGGACGATGGTTTCGGAGGTGTTTTTTCTCCAAAGATTAAAGGCAGCCAGATGAGCAACTAAAGTGCGCAATAGACCCTATGGACGAATCCACACGCTCGGCTCATTTAGTGGCCCAGAGTGTGGATGAACCCCAGAACTATCGTTCAAGGTTACCATCAGGAAGTGGTGAACAGTTGTGGAACAGTGTTGTAACAACCATACTGTGGAGGTTTCATAAGAAACCGTGCATTTAAAGCCACATATTAATCCTCCCAGGGTGTTGGGAGACATGGTTGATTTTGTCCAGTCCTGTTAGTGACACTACTCGCGTTGTCTGAAACTGTCTGAACTGTTGTCATAATCTGAAAACTATTAAAAGCGCCACTTTTAGCCTACGAGCTACTGCTCATCCAGCTTCTGGCCTACCAATGACACTCCATTGTAAATTATCATTTAACGTATTATATCTAGTCATATTAATATGTGCGGATTATGTAGATTTCTTTGAAAAAAGAATCTCACTCCCAAACTCAGCAGTTTGAAAGAACTTCCACTTTTCAACAACAAATTTCGCTTCCGTAATTTTCTAAACCCTCTTTTCACTGTCATACAGACACTAGGAGTATAAACTGTAATCATTTCCCAAATTACATTATATAGCATCAGTTTTTAAAATAATAGTGGTACATATTTTTATTTATTTGCAAAAAGAAAATTTGTTTGTAATTTTAATTTTGAATTCCAGTAGGTATAATTTATATAAAATCTATACATTTTTAATGAAATTAAAAAAAAAACATTTGTAATAGAAACTTAAGTTATCTTTTTATAAATTTCTTTTTCGATATCACATATCACAGATTTATTGTCATAAATATAATCAGTACCCGACTTTATCAACAAAAAGTGCACTATCTATACCTTTTATTTTTATCTAGGATGGCTCGTAAAATTCCCACCGAATTCCACTCTACTTCACCGTCTTCTTACACAAAGATTTGATTAAATATTGATTTGGAAGCAATTTCGAAACGTCTTATCGATTTTTTTAGTTCAGTACACGTACTAACAAGGAAGAGAGATAAATGGACGCTCATCAAGGACGAAAAAGGTTCTATTATTCGGTCGAGTAATAACGCGTTGTGACCATGAAAAAGATTTTGTTTCCAATTTCCTTGGTAACAGAGTTTTTGCCCAGTACCTTGACTGATCTCTCACGGTCAAAGCCGACTATTATTGTAATGGTAATTACACGGCTGCTCATATATCTAATTCTTCACCGACCGCTGTACATTAACTTAATTATACCGCTTGCTAGGTGACAATCGAATGCGGTAGCAATGTTTTTTGTTATTTATCTCAAGAATTGGTTAAAAATATATCTTTATATTTGGTTTAAGAGGACAGAGTGTGACAATATTTTCGAAAAGTTTTTGAAAATATTATATTATATTTGAGATTGTATACAGTTATAATTATATAAAACACTAAAAGTTTTAAGACTCATTTTCATTAAGTTCTATTTCTGAAAACATCCGTACTTAAATTATTTAATTTCATTTTCATCCTAATTTTATCTTATTATTTCTATCAAAATTCTGATGGTTACACTACATTACAATCTAGTACACCTATTAAATTATATGTATTTTTGCTGCACTTCATTTAAAACTATTTTATATCAATCTGGGATTGGGTTTGGTTTAGTTTAGAGTGCTTCGGTCTACTTTTTTGCAACTAGAAAGCTAATCAGACCGGGATCTACAGTTTAAAGCCGATTTCGGACGACTGCGAACATTCATGGCCCAGTAGGATTCGAACCCACGAACTCCAGTACAGAAGGCTAGCACCATAACCCATTATTTTATCCTAGAGTTCTTTGACAAGATAATTTAACAACTATCTTGTCAAAGATAATTAAACACACACACACTTATCTAAGTTATACGGTACCCACAATTCTTTAATAAAGATGAAAATTACGCATTTGCTAAAATATTACCTTTTAATATCATTAAAAACTTAAAATAGTAATAGTAATAAATAGTAATTCCATATTGAATAGAATTGTATTTAATAATATATAGTGTATATTAATTCAACAATGACTGGAGCTCAAAAACCGACATTTGACAACATTTTTTTTTTTATAAATTTGAACATTAAATAATCATACTTTGATATTTTAATCAAAATATTTTAATGTTTCTATTCTTGAATGTCTCTTCTGTAAAATAAAACTTATACAAATTGTACACGTGGTTCGTTTTCATGGTTCCGTGCGGGACGAAGAGTCAAATGTTCTCCACCATTGAACTAGGGTAAAAATTCGAGAAAACTAACTTTTGGAAAATATGTGCGATGTAAACAAATGTAAACATCTGTCTCTAAATTTTCAATAGATCTCTTTGAATTTTACCCTTGAATCGTTTGCAACTGAAGAAGATTGTATGCAAAATTAAAGGAGATAAACATGTATTAAACAGTTCCAGAATTGTTTTATGTTTTTATATTTTATTACTAATAGGCTGAAACAGAGTGAAACCTAAGTATGACAATTTTGTCCCTATTAATAAATCAATCATTACTGTATTTTATTTGATCCCACGGAAATCCTTATTTACTCAATGAAAAATCTCCATGAGGATAGTAATTGCTTTATAAATATTTATATCTAAAAATGTTTAAATAGATTAATGCATTTTTAAGTATAAACCAAGATATTATATGCATACTACACCCGTAAACATTGCGTAAATAATTAAATGTCTAGAAGGATATCCTGTCTTATAGAAATATTTTTCTAGACCTTTGTTTATTACGCAGATATACTTGTCTATAAAATACTTTTGTTGACTAGAATTTCTGTATAATAAACAAATGTTTACGAATTTGCGTCAAGGTTTACTATACTCATTTTACTTAATACAGGATACCTTTATATATTTTTTATTTTGTTTTTATTGCAAATTGTATCCTAAGAATGATTATTAATTTCTGTATTTGTGGACAACCCTGAATATTAATCCCCGAACCCAAAATTACATATAATCGAAAGTAAACTTAAATTTTCCGTTTTATAGTTAATATTTTTCAAATATTACATTTTACTTTATATCTTCTTTTTATTATCCTTGTGTATTCAATATTTAACACATTTGAAGTTTTTATACTCTTTTCTAATTCTTATGCCTTTAACTGTTTTAAGATGCAATTGGATATTTCTTAAATTTTCTAAACTCGGACCTCGAAACTCAGATCCGCTTATTAAAAATTTTAATAACAACAAAACGAAAACATTTTCTTGACACAGTACTATAGTTTGTTAACATTATTTATATCTTCTTGGTGTTGTAGTACAATTTTTTTCAATTAGAACTTCATAATCTCTATCATACGTTAAACATTTTACCAAGACTACACCTATTTCTTTTGAGGACAAACGTTACAGCAGAATACCTAATATCTTGACTAGTTATTACATTTATAAAACGAGTGATTAGCGTAATAATAATAACTAAAATTGTTTAACCCATCCACCGACCTCCCTCCCCACCTTTTTCCCTTTCAAAACAGTCAACCTTTTCGTAAATTCCAGAAGGAACTTATCGTACCATACTAGAGTTGCCGATTTAAAAGTTGTCAGGCTACTTTTAAGTTATTTACTTTTAAGTTATTTAAGTTTTAAGTTATTAAGGTAAAGGAGTTCCGTTACGCAAAATTAGTTTCTTTCATTTATTATCGTTTTGCAATATTTTTTTTCCTCAAAAATGTGTTATACGACTGCGAACGAGAAGGGGACGACAGGTCCGTTTTCGAACAGGAATTTGTTGTTGAACCACCATCGACGCGTCCGTTCAGTGGGTTAAGCCAAGATTGTTTAATTGTAACAAAGATTGATTTTGTTATACCAAGATTGTTTAAACAGCACTGTTATACATGAGTTGATTTCAATCTATTTTAATAAGAACTAAACCACCAAAAAACAAACCATTTTTTATTTGCCCTATAGAGTACTGTACAATTCTGGAAAATCAAACATTTTACGGATCCCGTCGTATGATGGGCTATGTGCTAGTTTTAAATGAGTATTTTGAGATACGTATACCTGTATTTGACTAAAATCCAGATATACATGTCCTTTTAATAGAAAAAGAGGATCTCAGGAAATTTTTTTACTTTCTTATAGACAGAGATCCAATGTCATGTGTTATTAGCAGGATGCCAGATTCCAAAGGGTTAAAACTAAAACTTGTTTCCAAAACTCACCAAAGAGTCTTACATTTCGAGAAACAGTGCAGTAGATGTAAATTATTTTCCTCGATCTACTAAAAATTTGCGTTTTCTTAAGGTGTAAGAGACCCCTTGATCTAAGTTATTCCCCATGAGTAACAGAAAAGTACTTACATATCTTCTCCGCGTGATAAGGAGAGAATCCTTTGCTAATTTTGCATCTTAACGCGCACTCAGAATAATGGACCGGAATTACGCGGTACCTCATAAGTTTGAAAACCTATTATTTGATGCCTAAGATTTTAAGATCAATATATCTACATAGAATGTCTTTCTCTTTTAACCCTCTCGCTGCACATCCCGCGATTTCCACTGGCAAGATAGATGTAGCAAAATTTGCGCAACCCGCGATTTCCGCGGGCATGCATTTTAGCAGTCTATTTATCTGTGCAACCCGCTCTTTCCCAGTTTATTCTTTCATTTTGACTTTACTGTGATTTTTAATTGTTATTTATCTTTAAACTAGCAGATGGCTTTAACTGTCCACATTTCTGCAAATATAGAAGAATATTTTGTAGCATTTTGAGAGCGCTGTTCATAGCTGAAAGATGTCTGTCAGGAAGCGTTTCGCGAGTGATATAACCTATACTCCTGACGATATTTCCGCCACTGATATCACTTCTGACTCTTATTTCAAGTATATTGAAGATAGTTATAGCGAAACTGATGAGAATTTCTCGGATTCCTCTGCGGATAGTAACGAATCTGAAAATTTATTTTCTATTTAAAATGTTCGACAGTGATGCAAAATAATCCACCAGCTCCTACTTCATTTCCTTTCCTTAGCAATCTCACACTAAATTCCACTATGGCAAATAATGCAACTGCTTTGGACTATTTTGAACTTTATTTTGACGAGGTTATGTTGCAAATAATAGTAAAAGAGACCAACACTACATGAGTGTAATAGTCCCAGGAGACTAACTGCCCGACACTTTGCTAGCCATATACACCCAAATCGCATCAAGAAAGAGCCTCGTAGATAGTGTGCTGTCTGTTTTTAAAAAAACTGTAGGTGGAACAAAAAAATCGAAAAAAAAAACTCGAATTTGGTGCAAGGATTGCGAGGTAGTAATTTGCTTCGAGCCTTCTTTCGAAATTTATCATAGAAGGCTTCATTTCTAATA
>CM063508.1:140591981-140594481 GCA_032207245.1 Pardosa pseudoannulata
TTTATTCTTAATTGCAGCTGTAACATAAATCAAATTTTCCAGTTTCATTCAAATTACAGGTACTGGTATTAAAAAACGTAAAATTCTAAGTAATACATTTATTGATAACTGACATTTGAACATGTAATTTTTGATAAATATCGTACCGCAATATCGTATCGCTGTAATAATGCTTTAAAATTACTTGATTCAGTTAGCACATTGTATACGGATTACATACTAGTACGTTTTTTAGAATTAATACTTGAGTGCGGGACACTTACTAGTATATACATAGTGTAACAACATGGTCTGTTTGTGGGTATAAAAATAACGGTATATAAAAGAAAACGAAGCCGAATGTTCTTGTCTTCCATTTTTTTAAATGTAAAAGTGTTTATATATAACATGATTCGAAAAAATTAAAACTATATACTACTATTTCTCTTACTATTTCTATATACGATGCTATTATAAATTTATCCACTAAAAATATATTTTTTGTTTACAAAAATCTTATGGTTGCTATTTATATATTTGTTTATATATTCCAATATAAAATACGAAAAGTTGGTTAAAAAATTAAATAATTTTCGTTCTATTGAGATTTAACTGAATAACTAAGTTTAAGCTCAAAACGCCCGCACCCGGTACAATTCCGCTGCGATACATATGCGCAAACAATGGGTTAATTGCCGTTGCATTTCATTTAAACCATTTAAATATTTTTTAACAGACGATACAATTCTCCAAACTTCATAGTTTGTTTCCTTAATTGCTATATTATTACCATTTATTAATATAAAAAAATGTGTAATAATAACTCGGCAATGAGTTAATTCAACACTGAATGAACGCAAATACTGCAGTTTTGTACAATTCCTCTGCGAAATGTGCCCTCCATCAATGTGTTAATATGAGTTTCTTGCGAATAAATTTATTATAAACCAAGTCAATTTATTTAATATTTTTTACATAAAAGTGATACAAAAACTGCAATTATAATATTTTTAATATGTTATAATAATAAAATTCAAGTATAAATTTAAAACAAATATTGAGTGTGTAAAAAAAGAGTAATGTATAAACCAAATATTGCTTTTTATTAATGCTTAAAATTTAAACTTTTATGAAATAGTAATAGATTGCAACATCGTATAACAATAAAAATCTCTTGAAATGTATTGCTTCAATTAATGTGAGTTTCTTCTGAGTAAATTTATTCTGTGACACATTAGTGAGAATTTTTTGGAAAAAAAATAACTAAGAAAAGCAAGTTATTACTATTATAAAATAATGTATAAACCAAATATTGCTTTTTATTAATGCTTAAAATTTAAACTTTTATGAAATAGTAAAAAATTGCAACAACGTATAACAAGAAAAATCTATTCAAATGTATTGCTTCAATTAATGAAGATTGTTTCTGTGTAAGTTCATTGTGTGACACATTAGTGAGAATTTTTGGAAACAAGAGTAAATAACTAAGAAAAGAATGTTATTACTATTATATAAGTAATGTATAAACCAAATATTGCTTTTTATTAATGCTTAAAATTTAAACTTTTATGAAATAGTAAAAAATTGCAACATCGTATAACAATAAAAATCTCTTGAAATGTATTGCTTCAATTAATGTGAATCGTTTCTGAGTAAATTCATTGTGTGACACATTAGTGAGATTTTTTGGAAACAAGAGCAAATAACTAAGAAAAGAAAGTTATTACTATTATGAAAGTAATGTATAAACCAAATATTGCTTTTTATTAATGCTTAAAATTTAAACTTTTATGAAATAGTAAAAAATTGCAACATCGTATAACAAGAAAAATCTCTTGAAATGTATTGCTTCAATTAATGTGGATTGTTTCTGTGTAAGTTCATTGTGTGACACATTAGTGAGATTTTTTGGAAACAAGAGCAAATAACTAAGAAAAGAAAGTTATTACTATTATACAAGTAATGTATAAACCAAATATTGCTTTTTATTAATGCTTAAAATTTAAACTTTTATGAAATAGTAAAAAATTGCAACATCGTATAACAAGAAAAATCTCTTGAAATGTATTGCTTCAATTAATGTGGATTGTTTCTGTGTAAGTTCATTGTGTGACACATTAGCGAGATTTTTTGAAAACAAGAGCAAATAACTAAGATAAGCAAGTTATAATAATATAATTCAAGCATATTAAAAAAACAAAGATTAAATATGATAAAAGTAAAATGATGTGTAAATTAAATTTTTCTTTTAATTAATGTCTCAATTTAAAACTTTTGAATTTTCACTAATATCGGGTCCAGAAATTTATCTTCGACTAAAATTCCTCCAAAGCACTCAGGTAATTAACTACAGAATTCTTTATGATGTTAAAAACAAGGAATTCCCTCCGCAGAGTCCTTATCAGAGTAATTAACTATTTTTTAACAAAGTAAAATTAAATTTTAATGAATTCACAGTGATTACAAGACAGTCTCCTTCGTGATGTCATGCACCGACAATTTTAATGAAAAAAAAAGATGT
>CM063508.1:140599481-140601981 GCA_032207245.1 Pardosa pseudoannulata
GATAAAACGTATGAAAATAATGCAGACGATGTGTAAATAATTTAATATAAGAAATGGTTAAAAAAATGACGTCCTAATGCTAGAAAAAAATGTTATTTTTACCTATTATGTGATAAATTGATTCACCTGCTCTTAACCGGGGAAAAGAGGGCTTAAATAATGGCATTAAAATTTCAAAAAGGAGGGAAGTTGTGGATTTCGAACGTTTAAGAGAGGACAGTATTATTTGCTGTGATATGAAGCATATTTATACCAATTTATTTTAGAATCAGATCCATAGTTTAGGAGAAGATGAACTTTACTCGCTTTGATTTTTTCTAGATCAAACTCATCAACAGTTTAATATAGATGCCTCTATGCATTCCAGGTCTAACCGCTGCATAAATTCCAGGACAGACAGATTGGATTGGTTTTGGAGCGCTACGGTCTACTTTTTGCAACACGAGGGCTAATAAGACCGGGACCTACTGCTTAAAGCCGATTCCGAACTCGCTACGGACATCCATTAGATAGTGAGATTCGAACCAAAAAACTTCGAAACCCCTGGTCCGAAAGCCAGCACACTAACCATTCGGCCAGCGTTCGGCACGAGGACAGACGTTCAGATAATTTAGGCTATTATTATGTAGGAGATAATATAAAATATATAAAAGCTCATACAATTACTTTTCCAAACAAATGATAAACATTATATATAACTCCGACCAGCTGTAGTTCAATACAATATCTATAGAAATGGAATCGCCTTGGTCAGTTTTGTACCATTCTTTTACTTATAAGCTGAAACTCCTTAGCAAGAAACGAGATAACGTCTCATGTTTCTGTTCCTGAAAATAAAGTCACAAATAGCCTTATAAGGTAAGGCTGTACTATATCTGACACTACTGACTACTCTGTCAATTTATAGAAGTCTTCTCCCTGAAGAAAAGTAGCGACGAGTAAAGTTTTTGTTTTAAGGTTATATTGTCTAATTCTTTGTTTTTTGCTATTTTTTATAGTGAAGTACCGTTTTTTGTAACTTTTGGCTTTTTTTTCTATTAATTTTTCATTTTCCGATATTTTGGGTATCGTATCATTCCGCTACTTTGCTTTCGTTTATTTTTTACTTAGCGTAATGTTTTGTCTTCTTTTATGTTTATAAAAATTAAAAACTGAAAAAAATGCTTAATAAAAATTTTTAAATTTTATAAAATTCAAAAATATCTTTTATTTAGTGTTATCACTTTTTGTTTATTTTTATTTGCTGTACCAAGCTGCAACTTTTTACTGTCCCTATTTTTTATTATTGTAATACTTTTTTATTATTTCTGAGCTTCGTGTTGTTGAATCCATGCATTGATGTTAACCATACCGAATGGTCATTGTCAAGGTAGCTGACGCTAGTTCCAGAGGGATTAAAACATGTTTAACTTTTTTCAAGTTTTGAGAAAAATGTCATTGCTTTGTTGTATGATAAGCCAGTGTGAAGCTATAAATTTGTGATTAATTAAAGTGTTTTAAAATTAAACAGCGGAGTGATATGTTCAAGTTACGTGTATTTCAGTAGTCAACAAATAGGTAAGAATTCTCAATTTATGACAATGTGAACATAAACAGAGAGTATGTTAACTAAAATATAAAATAAGAGTACATTTAGAGAAATAAATCAATTCCAAAATATTATACATGAGCAATTTATTTTACAGGATAAATTTTTTTTCACAAATGTGAAAAACTTTTATCCTGAAATATTATTATTATTATTATTATTAATTTATTATTATTTAGTTTGAGTTTGCTAACTTTACTAGTCGTTATATCATATTGGTGTAAGAAAGTGTTATCGGTAATAATGACAACAAGCAAACGCAGGAAAGAAACTCATAAAAGTAAAATAATAGTTTATTAATATAAAATAAATGATTACGATGTAATGGTTTCAAAGTATAATATAATATAACCAGTGACCACTGCGTAACGGGTACTACAATCCTTTCCCACATACATCAATTGAAAATAAAATTCTTTATATAGAGATACAGACACATAAGGTTGCATATATAGACAATAGGTACAATACAAGGTTCCAAACCATTATACATAAACAATTTATTTCACAGGATAAATTTTTTTCCAAATGTGAAAAACTTATTGAGTTTGCTAACTTTACTAGTGGTTATATCATATTGGTGTATGAATGTATTATCGGTAATAATAACAACAAGCAAACGCAAGGAAGAAACTCATAAAAGTAAAATAATAGTTTATTAATATAAAATAAATAATTACGATTTAATGGTTTCAAAATATAATATAACATAACCAGTGAGCACTGCCTAACGGGTACTCCAAACCTTTCACACATAAATCAATTGAAAATAAAATTCTTTATATAGAGATACAGACACATAAGGTTGCGTATATAAACAATAGGTACAATACTAGGTTCCAAACCATTATACATAAACAATTTATTTCACAGGATAATTTTTTTCCCAAATGTGAAAAACTTATTGAGTTT
>CM063508.1:140609481-140614481 GCA_032207245.1 Pardosa pseudoannulata
TATTTAGAGTTTGAAATTCGTTTCTAGGCTCGATGCATTGTTACATAATAATATTGTAGGTCTGTAGATTTTCAGCTTGTAAAAGATTTTTAATTAAATTATTATCAATGTGTTTTGCATAACCAAAAGGGTAATTTTAAAAATTGCATTTGTTAAAAGAGGGTAGGTAATACAATAAAATAATGTAACAATAATATTAAAAGACAAAACTATTTTAAACAGTGGCGTGCGGTAGGTGTTCATGTAGGGTGTGCAGAGAGCAACAACAACAATAATAATAAAACCATAAAAATGTACATTAAACACTTCTTTAACGTTTATTATTCAGTTGTACACAAAATCCATACGTCTATCCGTATTTTTAATAAAATAACGAAAAGCTTATATTTCCACGAAAAATTTATATTTTCAGCAAACGTAGCCCCACACGGCGCCTGTCGCTGTGGTGCCTCATCAGGATGCTCATTGGTGCCGACAATCCGAAAGTCTAGTCCACGTGCAGAGGATTTCACTGCACGCTGGCGCAATAGAACGAACTGTTTCTCGTTCGGTCAGTGGATTAAATTATATTTATTAATTGTTTTTAACATTTGGAAACCATATATTCTGCGAAAACTATCTTGTCAATTTTTAAAAACCAAACCAGGGATAGGGTGTTACAGAAATAACTTATATACTGTCTGTAAGACACAATGAGTGGTAAAATTTGAACTGTTCGGTTAGAATTCGTTTCTTTTTTGTCTAACAAAACAAAATTGTTTGTCAGCGAATTATTTTTATAAATATAATACATCACCGAAATTACCTAACCACACTAAAACATTTCCCTTTATATTGATGAAATACTTCTTTTATATTTCCATGAAAGCAAAATTTTACAATATATAAATTTAAACATTAACCGTCTGCAAAGTCTTATGGCCAGTTAACTAGCTACATGGTGCAGTACCTAGTACCGCACGCACTGCGAGAATACAAGCAAGCAAATCAACATAATATTTGAATATATTATAAATAGTATTTATTAAATACCATATAAAGATAGGTAGACATAGGTGCAGAAAATTGTCTGTCATAATTTTGCTAGGGTGTGCAATGCACACCCTACACATATGGACCGCAAGCCAGTGCTTTTAAACTTTTCTTTTTTATATAAAAGAAAGCTGTATTTCTTCACTTTTGCTAAGCATCCAACTTTAAACGCTAAAGATAACCTTTATTGTGATTTTTTGTTTTTTATTTGTTATGAGAGAACTCTTTTCGTTTATCAGATCAAAATTAATGATTTCTGTTCGATCAAATATTTACCAAATATTTGACAATCTGCTAATATATATAATTTTCTCCTTTTCATCAACTCTTTACGAACATTTGAAACTACAGTGACCCCTCGTTTTTCGCGGTTAATGGGGACTAGAACCTTCCGCGAAAGCTGAAAAACCGCGAAGTATTCGTCCCTAGGAATTCTTGTGTATGTGGGTACACAAATGTTTTAAATATGTAAACAGTATTTATATTGTATACATTTAAAACAAAAATTACAGCAGTATATGTATTTACTTAAATGTGCCAGTGGTAAATAATAAGGTTAATCACAAAACCTTATAGAGTAATAAACATTAATCAACATTGCTTTTTGAGGGAGACGAAGAGTCTTGTGTTGGTAGCAGAAGAGAGGCTCTCACTTGACTCGTAGAACTTTTAGGCTCTTCTGCTGGAGGCTCTGACGGTAGAGCCTGGGGGATTTACCTTGGAGTGAAACATGGTGATGGGTAGTTGTTGTCTTTGTTTTTCCTTCAAAATTCCCCTGTAGAAGGACATGACCCCGTCAACGCGATTACTGAACTCGACAGCTCGAACCATATTGTAGTCAATGTCTTTGGAAATTTTCGCCATGTTGCACAATTGTTGTAGATTCTGCAGGGTAAGACCACGCTTTTCAGTTTGTTCTTCGTCTTCCTCTTCATTTTCTTCCTCAATTGCAGACTTTATCATCTCAAGATCCCGTGGTGTGTAATCTGAGTCAACTCATCTCTTTGTTTGACATGCAAGGATCCTTCTCTATCGCGCATCAACATAACACAACGTTCCTTTCTGCTATGTGGCTTCCGACATGGTTGTAGTTTTTCATATTTATTTTTTGATTAATATATTGGAAAAACACTGAAGCCGCAAAACATGAAGCACGAAGTAGTGAGGGAACACTGTAAAGCAAAGCAGAAGCGAAGGCGAATACTCTGTGAACATGATCACTTGAAAACCCGAAGAAAAACGAAGAAATAGACATATTTACAAATTTTATAAAAATAGCATTAAATAAACGTTTAGATTTCTATCAGATCCTATGATGAGTTTCTCTAAACTCTTTTTATATACTTTAATATGAGGTCATCGTATTGTATTGTAAGTTACTATAGCACAGAGTATTTCTTGGTCTTTCCTAAATTGCACCTGCAGTTGAACGTATTTATCTCCAACCCATATATAGAGATAAAAAGGGCCAGAATTTCATGAAAGATATAGTTGTAATTTTTCATTTTTATATTTTGATGAATATTTTTGAAAAACCCTCAATCCACTGAACACGCAAAACATGAAGCGCGAAGTGAGGAGGGAACATTGTATCACAGACATCTCTGATTCCAAATAGCTTTACAGCTGCACTTTACAGTACTGTGTGTATATGTGATCCAAAGTAAATCTTTTATCACAAAGTTTTCTTTATAAATGACATTTTGTATTATATTTAAATGAAAACTGATCACTAATGGTGACTAGCTATAAAATTGAAAGTTGTTTTTATTTCACGTTTGCTTTACTCTATATCATCCAAAGTAACTTCGATTTAATATATTCACTAATACATATTTGACAGAAAAGACTTCCTTTAAAACTGTTGCTAAATACTGTCAGGTTGTAAATGGTTCAACTCCTCGTAGCAACCTTTCTTCCATCGTTTCCTGGTACCGGCTCTCTATCTGGCTTTTATATGTGCTATATCATATGGAGGTAGTTATGTTGCTCTGTGGATATGAAAACACCTTTATTTAGATTATGTTGATGATGATGCAACTATATACAGGGCTATAATATTTATTTCCAACTGAATCTCGTTCCAAAAAGAAACGCAACACCACGACTTGCTTGATAGCAGAAAAATTATAGAGTGTATATTTCTGGCTAGTTCAACAATATGTTAGCAGATCTTATAAAATGGTGATAAATAGTTTGGTCAATCATATCTCGTAGACCTTTCAGGACTCAATGCTGCAGACCCTTTTCTAAAACAGAAATTTACCCGATCATCTGCTTTGGTATTCTAAAACACCATGTTTATGCTGGTTGCTCCTCGAGCTAAAATTGGACTCCTGAGTGACACTCTTAAAAGATATCACTAACTAGCACCTCTCCGTATATTGCTTTTAAATGAGCTTGATGTGCGAGTCTCTGATAGCCACCAATCTACACATCAATAGAGCAATTTGTCGCAGTGTCCCTAACTACTATAATGTCCTCCCCATTCATTTTCAGGTTTACAACAGCCAATAGAAAAACTATAAACTGCCTTTCCGTTTGAAACTAAAGCCAGAATTTTCATAAATTGACATTTGCCGTACTTCGTGAAATCGCCTTATATTTCTTACCTGAAAAAAAAAGAAAGAAAGAAAGTCTCGTCCAAAGTGAATGGTAAGAACCCTAGGTAATTGCTGGCTTATTCAAAATTTTACGTCTGTTTCATAAATTTTTTAGCTCTGTGGAGATACACAGAAGATGAATTTTCAACGGTCCGAAACCCGCCAATCAGTTTGTCTTCTTGTTGCAACGACAGCTGCTACTGGAAGATTCAACAAAGGAAGACAGGGTTGAATATTTGAGTATGGACCAAACACCGCGAACTAAGTTGAGCTTCCATTAGAAAGGTTAAAAAAGCAGTAAAGTTTGCTATAACTGTCCTGAGAGAAGAAGAGCCCTGAAAGAACTTCGAATCGTAGTAATGTGCTTTGGACAAAAGCCTTGATGGAATGATACTACCCAAAAAAAACTGTTATATTATAGTATTAAATATAATTTTAAAGCATCCGTTAAAATGTTAGCCATTCAAAACCATCCCACTGTCCGTCTTGGAGTTTTTTCAGCGTTACTCTTTTTAAAATGTATTCCAAATGTTCATCACTAAGTCTGTTTCTGTATTTATCTTTTAAAATTTTGGTGCTGGAAAATGAAACTTAACACAAATATATAAAGCTGAAAAGTTATTTTAAGTTTAGATCAACCTGGACCAAAATTTTGTATTTGTCTTTACGAAAGCGTGGCCCAATATATTTGGAACTTAGAAAAAGCAATTCTAGTCAACATTTTTGCTTAAAAGTAAAATATAAATCATTTTGAAAAATAAACCATCATTGCAGTCTAACCAACTTAAATATGATATCAACGAAACATTTCCCTATAATCTACTAGTAGTTTGTGATCGATAGGTTAGCAAACTCAGACCTGCACAATATTCAACGTATCACTCCAGATATTTAGCATTTTGCTAGCAATCACGGATGTGAAATAAAAAAAATTACATTTCCCTTGCGATATATTCTAAACTTTCTACTTGGAAAAATTCAAGCACTAGTAAAAATTTGTTCTTTAAAAATTTGGTGCTGGAAAATGAAACTTAACACAAATATATAAAGCTGAAAACCTCTTTTAAGTTTAGATCAACCTGGACCAAAATTTTGTATTTGTCTTTATGAAAGAGTGGCCCAATATATTTGGAACTTAGAAAAAGCAATTCTAGTCAGCATTTTTGCTTAAAAGTAAAATATAAATCGTTTTGAAAAATAAACCATCACTGCAGTCTAACCAACTTAAACATCATATTAACGAAACATTTCCCTACGATCTACTAGTAGCTCGCGATCGATAGGTTAGGAAACTCAGACCTACACAATATTCAACGTATCACTCCAGATATTTAGCATTTTGCTTGCAATCACGGATGTGAACCT
>CM063508.1:140619481-140621981 GCA_032207245.1 Pardosa pseudoannulata
TTAATTTATGGATATGAGTGTATATGTATATATATATATATATATATATATATATATATATATATATATATATAATATATATATATATATATATATGTGTGTGTGTGTGTGTGTGTGTGTGTGTGTGTATTCATAGTCTCATTCTTGTGTAGACTAGCATACATCATTAAATTCATTTATAGTGGTTTTTGGATGCACTAGAAATGACATTTCACACGTGAGGACAAGCGTTAGGCATCTGAGGCCCGAGCATTATAAAAACAATCCACTCAAAATCCCCTAATACAAATAAACTTCCCAAATTTTCAGTAGCTATCTTATAGGTCCTCCAGACCCGAATAGCAGGCATTTACGAAATGTTCTATGAATATTTTTCTCATAAAAAGATACTTTTAATTTTTTCGAGGTCCACAGACCCAGTGCACGCGCATGTACTTTTGCATTTTTATTTCGTGGTTGTGGTCGGAGGAGAGATACTGTCAAAAATACGTTATTATAGGATTAAAATGATGAAATACATATAAAGATGAAATATAAAAATGTTATTTATGTTTTTAACTTGTGTGTGTTTCATGTTTAACCTTTAGGAATACTAATAACCAAAATGTACATTTTAAAACACTTTTAAAATTTAATATTTCAAATAATCCGAAATATATTTTAAACTTCCAATAAAGTATATTTGGCAATACAAATTTCACATTCATCATTTTCTATTCAAATGCAATTTTCTTTGTATTTTGTTAAAAAAATGTTGCACTGGGGCTCCGATTTCCGGCGCGCTTTCTGCCGTAACTCCTGGATGCACTCGTCCTGGCGGGTTAAGTAACAAATCATATTTTCTCTTATTATTGAACTATCTTCTACTTTATGCATATCTTTCCATTTTCATGATGAATATTGCATAAAATGGATTGCTGAAATAGCTTTCTGATTACTATCTAATTAATTCACATCCAAATTTTCTATTCAAAAGTAATTTTATTGGCATTTTGTTCAAAAAAGTTGCACCAGGATTCCAAGGCCCGGCGAGCTTTTCTGCCGTAACTCCTGGATGCACTCGTCCTGGCGGGTTAAGTAACAAATCATATTTTCTCTTATTATTGAACTATCTTCTACTTTATGCATATCTTTCCATTTTCATGATGAATATTGCATAAAATGGTTTTGTAATATAAGTTTCTGATTACCATTAATTAGTTCCACATACAAATTTATTTTCAATTTAAAAGCAATTTAGTTGGTATTTTGTTTAAAAAATTTGCACCAGGACTCCAAAGTCCCGCGAGCTTTTTTGCGTAACT
Source organism: Pardosa pseudoannulata (assembly GCA_032207245.1). Classification (NCBI taxonomy): domain Eukaryota; kingdom Metazoa; phylum Arthropoda; class Arachnida; order Araneae; family Lycosidae; genus Pardosa; species Pardosa pseudoannulata. Next base: position 140,620,786 of record CM063508.1, read on the forward strand.
CCTGGAAGCACTTGTCCTGGCAGTTAAGTAACAAATCATATTTTCATTTATTATTATTGAACTATATCCTACTTTATTAATATTTTCCCATTTTCATGATGAATATTACATAAAATGGTTTTGTGATATAAGTTTCTGATTACCATTTAATTAATTCCGCATACAAATTTTCTATTCATCATTTTCTATTTAAATGCAATTTTGTTGGTATTTTGTTCAAAAAGTTGCAGCAGGACTCCATGGTCCGGTGCACTTTTTCGTGTAACTCCTGGAAGCGCTTGTCCTGGCAGCTAAGTAATAAATCATATTTTTGTTTATTATTATTGAACTATATCCTACTTTATTAATATTTTCCCATTTTCATGATGAATATTACATAAAATGGATTTGTGAAATAACTTTCTGATTACCATTAATTAGTTCCACATACAAATTTTCAATTTAAAAGCAATTTAGTTGGTATTTTGTTTAAAAAATTTGCACCAGGACTCTAAACTCTGTCGCGCTTAGTAAAAATCATATTTTCGTTTATTATTATGAACTATATCCTACATTATTAATATTTCTCATTTTTTAATGATGCATAAAATAGTTTTGGCTCCTGATTACCATTTAATTAATTCCACAAACAAAATTTTCTATTCATAAAGCAAATTTAAATTTTGTTGGCTTTGTGGCACACCCTCCCAAGGGCGAGTTTTAAGTAATAAATCATATTTTTGTTTATTATTATTGAACTATATCCTACTTTATTAATATTTTCCCGTTTTCATGATGAATATTACATAAAATGGTTTTGTGATATAAATTTCTGATTACCATTTAATTAGTTCCAAATACAAAATTTCAATTAAAAAACAATTTAGTTGGTATTTTGTTCAAAAAGTTGCAGCAGGACTCCAAGGCCCGTCTCGCTTTTTCGCATAACTCCTGGAAGCGCTTGTCCTGGCAGCTAACTAATAAATCATATTTTCATTTATTATTATTGAACTTTATCCTACTTTATTAATATTTTCCCATTTTCATCATGAATATTACATAAACTTGTTTTGTGATATAACTTTCTGATTACCATTTAATTAATTCCACATACAACTTTTCTATTCATCATTTTCTATTCAAATGCAATTTTTTTGGTATTTTGTTCAAAACATTTCCAGCAGGACTCCAAATCCCAGCGCACTTTTTCGCATAAC
>CM063508.1:140629481-140631981 GCA_032207245.1 Pardosa pseudoannulata
CATACTTTCCACAAGTCTTTGTATTACAGCAAGTGGCATTGTCTTCCACTTGGCTTGGAGTAGAAATGTAAATTTCTTCACCGATTTAGGATGAGTAGTGTACTCCTTAAATAGGAGATAGAACTCGTCCTAGAGTTTCTCGTTAGGATTCAGGTCTGGGCTCCGGGCAGGTCAGTCCATTCGAAGAACTCCGTTGGTACCATACCAAGCCTTGGTTAGCCTCGAAACATGACGACTGGCATTTTCGTCCTGAAAGTAACAGGGGTCCAACCCGTAAAACTGCCACAACGTAGGAAGCACATTGTCATCCAAAATAGTGCAGTAGGCATCAGCGTTGAGCTTGCCATGAATAGGGACCAAGGGACCCAGTCCATACCAGGAGAAACACCCCCAGACCATAATTCCACCTCCGCCGAACTTGACTTTTGGCACAATGCATTCTGGCAGGAGACGTTCTCAAGGCAGACGCCTGACCCAGATCCTGCCACCCGAATAGTAAAGGGTGAACCTTGATTCGTCGCTCCAAAGAATCCGTTTCCACTGATCTACGGTCCAATTTCGATGTGCTTTGCACCATATTATTCGAGCAGCGGGATTGGACTTTGTGATCAGGCTTATGGGCATCAGCCCGACCATGAAAACCAATCAGATGAACTTCCTTACGGATAGTATTCACTGAAACAATACTCCCGGATGCCTGTTGAAAATCCTCGGGGATGAGGACCATCGGTTGGGTACGATTCTTCCGAATTTCTCTGGACAGCACCCAGTTAAGAGTTCTCTAGATATGTCCCTTAAGGATTGGCCACATTTGTGATACTGATAATTATACTTTTCTCGAAATCAGAGAGCTCCGAACTGAGCGGCGTCTTGCATGCGACTAATACCGATGCTGTTTCCTACACGATGTATACCGGCGAGGCCGTGACGTACCTCAGGATCACAGATATCGTCATTTACATAGGTGTCCAAATATTTATTTTTTAGACAGTGCATATATGTATACATATATACATACATATATCTATATATGTGTCTGTCTATGCAATTATAAATTATGAGTTTTTCAATTATTCAATAGATATAATTTAACTCAAAGAGAAAATAATTATGTACTTGCATGTTCCTGTGTACTCCTAACATGGTATTTTCTGGTGATATATCTTGAGATATAGCATTTAAAAGACGTCATCATTAGCTAATTATGCATATGAAATGGTCTTGAAAATGGTCTTCAATTCATTGAACCAGTATTTGTGTACGTGAAATTAAAAGTATAAAATATATTTGAGTTATCCATATTGTAGGTCACTTTGAAATTATTTTTTCTAACTATAGACACAAACCTATGGAACAGAGTTACGGTAATACCGTCGAAGCAAATAAGTAACTTTTAGTGCTTTGGCCTTAAGTTGCTAATTTAGATTTGACACGTTTGATAGGCTTATTGGAAATCGTTATGTCTGCAGCACGGTGTTATCTCTCCTACACTTTCACTTATCGATAACTCAAAACGGAAAAGAAAGTGAAATTGGATATGTAATATATTTACAATTATGAACACGAAACATGCAGTATAGGCAGTCGAGTTATCATTACTTGATAACAATAATTTTACGTGTCTACGCAAGATTTATGTTTCGAAGAAATTAAACGAAAATATATTTTCGAATTATAACTCTTGCATTAATCCATATTGTACCACACCAACTAAATATTTCTGTAAATTATTAAAACTTCATAAGTATCATTAATATGGTGTAACTAAGCATATAAAACCAATATTTTGAAAAAATATTTTTAATTTAAGTAATTGTCTATTTTATAAATAGGACAACGTTCCAATGCACTACTAAAATTTAACAAATATCACTTACATTACATTAGGTTGATTCATAGCTGAAATTTGGAGAAACAGTCAAAACAAAGTCCAATATTACATTTTAAGCAAACTGTTGTTGGTTTTCTCTTGCAGTTCTTGAACTGGCATCTTTGGTAAGGGATAATAGAATATTTTGAAATCTTCAGATTTCTTAAATAGAATAGACATCTATTTACCCCTTGTTGTCCAGGTGTGTAAACAGGTCTTTGAACTGGTTTTCATTGAAAGATAAGAAAAGAATATGTGCTATGAATGCAAAATTTATATTGAAATAGCCAGGATTGGACTGTCGTCCTAATTTTAGGATTCCTTTCTTATACTTACAAAATATACATGTAAAATATATTTTTGAACAAAAACTTTCAGCTACATTATTAGCTCCGTTTTTAAACTAAAAGTAACCTCCACAATGTTTGAAAAAATAATAATAATAAATAGAAAATTAAATATTAAAAAATGACAAACTTTATGGGTTTGCTGAAAACAAATTTTACACTACAATGTAATTTGATTTCTCATTTTTTTGTTACTATGCTAAAGTGTGTCTATTTCGTGATTCATCCAAAAATAGGTCATGCCATTCGAAATTTCATCACCATTGCAAACGCATGTCTAACG
>CM063508.1:140646981-140659481 GCA_032207245.1 Pardosa pseudoannulata
TGGTTCGACGCATGCTTCCTTTTGGTTTCGGCGCTTCTTGTATTTATGTGTGACCTAAAATGACTTTCCATATATTGCTGTAACATAAAAGTATCGAATAAAAATTACTCAGAGATACTGTACAAATATTCTAGAATTTTAAATACTGAATACCTAATCTCTCAGTTTTACCATGACCTACAGCTTAAAGCCGATTCCGAACGGCTACGAACATCCATGCCATTGTGGTATTCGAACACACAAACTCCGGTACCGAAGGCCAACACCCTAACCAATTGGCCATCTTTCTTACATTAGGGTATAAATGGTTTAAGAAAAATGAATCAACAGACTATAGGTAAATTAAGAAAACTGAGTCATTACAACTAATTTAATGGATGTTATATAGGTATGGTAAGTTCTTCGTAATTAACATCAAATTAATTTCCGTATTCTCATGGTTTAAGAACTTTCACATCCTACTTAGGCTTGCCACAGGTCTAACGGAAATTCTATAAAGATTATGTCATCTATATTTTTGTTATATATTTAGATTCATTTACTTGAGGAATTATTATAATAAAAATGGATTACCTTTTCTATGTTTTTCTTTCATTTGTGCCTGAAAGAGATCGTACAATGAGCCAGATTTAGGAATCAGTCTGCAATTATTTACCATCAAAGTCTCAAGAGGAATTTCGTTGTAAATGGTTCTTAATTAAAATGCTTATCACTTGGTAATCCATGTTCTTTTTAGCATGTACAACTATGCTTACTAATTTTTTTAACCTCTTATTACAAGATTTATTTCACATGATATCGTTCAGTAAGCCCAGATTTAGGAATCAGTCTGCAATTATTTACCATCAAAGTCTCAAGAGGAGTTTCGCTGTAAATGGTTCTTAATTAAAATGCTTATCACTCGGTAATTCAGGCTCTTTTTAGCATGTACACTATGCTTACTAATTTTTTTAACCTCTTATTTCATCATTTCATCATTTTTGGTCAATTGCTTTTTGTATGAAGATTATTTCATCTATATTTTACTATATATTTAGATTCATTTACTTGAGGAATTATTATAATAAAAATAGATTACCTTTTCTATGTTTTTCCTTCATCAGTGCCTGAATGAGATTTACTGACATGAGATCGTACAGTAAGCCAGATTTAGGAATCAGTCTGCAATTATTTACCATCAAAGTCTCAAGAGGAATTTCATTGTAAATAGTTCTTAATTAAAATGCTTATCACTCGGTAATTTAGGCTCTTTTTAGCATGTACACTATGCTTACCATTTTTTTTCAACCTCTTATTTGATCATTTCAGCATTTTTTGTCAACAGTTTTTTCTATGAAGATTATGTCCTCTATATTTTTCTATATATTTAGATTCATTTACTTGAGGAATTATTATAATAAAAATAGATTACCTTTTCTATGCTATTCCTTCATCTGTGCCTGAATGAGATTTACTGACATAAGATCGTATAGTAAGCCAGATTTAGGAATCAATCAGCAATTATTTACCATCAAAGTCTCAGGAAATTCATTGTAATGGTTCTTAATTAATATGCTTATCACTCGGTAATTCAGACTCTTTTTAGCATGTACACTATGCTTACCATTTTTTTAACCTCTTATTTGATCATTTCAGCCTTTTCGGTCAACAGTTTTTTCTATAAAGATTATGTCATCTATATTTTTCTATATATTTAGATTCATTTACTTGAGGAATTATTATAATAAAAATGGATTACCTTTTCTATGTTTTTCCTTCATCTATGCCTGAATGAGATTTACTGACATGAGATCGTACAGTAAGCCAGATTTAGGAATCAGTCTGCAATTATTTACCATCAAAGTCTCAAGAGGAATTTCATTGTAAATGGTTCTTAATTAAAATGCTTATCACTCGGTAATTCAGGCTCTTTTTAGCATGTACACTATGCTTACCATTTTTTAACCTCTTATTTGATCATTTCAGCATATTTTTTGTTAACAGTGTTTTCTACGAAGTTTCTATCACCTATATTTTCCTCTATATTTAGATTCATTTACTTGAGGAATTGTTATAATCTAAATTTAATATGACTTTAGTTATAAACATAATAAAAGAAGATTAATTTTTTTTAAGTTTATCTTCACTTATAAGTACATTACTGTAGTAAGTTACGATGGTTAGGACAGTCTGCAGCAAGGCCGTAGGCAGGGGGAGAGATATGGGGGACTGCCCCCCCCCGAAATTTTGAAAGACCATTTTGTAGATAGACATTGTCCCAATTTTGTGTGTGTGTGTGTGTGTGTGTACTATCTGCTTAGCTGTTCATGCACATGGACAGTTATTCTCTTTAAAAAACCGCTGAGATCATTAAAGTCTCCTGGGCTGCTGACCGGAAATACAGCACTGTATTTCCGTCACTGAATTCCGGAAATATAGTGTTTTTACTTTCATCAATGGAAGTATCATTCACAAATAAAGATGTCTTTCTCCCTTAAATAATTTCTTTTTTAATAATTCTCCGAAAATAATTTCTGGCAATATCCCTGGTCTGCAGCTATTTGCCATTGAGATCTCAAGAGGAAGTTCCTTTTTTCTCTAATAAAATACTTATTACTTGATCTTTATTCTTGGTATTGCAGCATGCTTGTTATGTGCATTTTTTTCACATTTATGCATCATTTCAGTTATTTCCTACTTGTTTAATTCAGTATTTTTGCTCAACAATTTTTACTGTATCAAAAATAATATAATCTATACTTTGCTATGTTTTTAATTAAGTTTTTAATTTTTAATTTTAATTTTTTATGTTTTTAATAAAGGCATGTTTTTAATTAAGTACTGTTTTGTAATAAAAAACACAAATTGTTACTTTTTTATTGATTTTATTTTTACATAAAAGCCTGGACTTTCATCTGCTTTTAAATGTAATTACCTCCTCTGTCACAGAACTTATCGTATGGTAGAACCTGCTTATAAGTTCTACCCTAATAGAAATTTGACACCAAGTCATAAACTGGTTTAACGTTTGGTTCCTCCCCCCTTAAATTAATATTTTTGATAACTACTACAAGACAAAGTTTTAATAATTAAATGTTTTGCCAGAATTCCATTCAAGGCACATCTTAAATCCCAATAAAACTCATTTAGTAAAGATGAAATCGTAAAGTGTCTCTTTACACCAATGTTTAGCCTATGCGTAGTAAACCGGCGGATTGTTTCGAGATTTGACTTCAAAATCTAATTCTACGATAGAGAGCTTTGATACTGGTTGAAATTATGTTAAAAAGTAGATAAAAATACACTTTCATTTAAAAATAAAATGGATAAAATATAGTGTACTTGTATCTTTTAATTGCAAAACGGTACTTAAAATAGATGCCTCATATTTATATTAATTTCTCTGAGGAATTACTTTAATCTGAATTCTCTCATTATAAACTATTCGACTAATTAAAGCACCTTTTATGTGAAGATGCAATATTTCTCTCTCTACTATTTTATTGGTTTGACTATGCTATTTTTTTATACTAAAGACTATGTCATCTATATATTTTTATATAATTCGCTTTGTTTATTCTGGAAAGTAATCTAAACTTATCTAAAATAACATTGCATCATAAACTGTTCGGTTCTTCGCAACACTTTTTAATCTGAAGATATGATAGCTATTTCACATGTATCTGATTGCCTATCTTAATTTTCTCGACTGAATCTATACGTTTTTGTATAATTTATTTTATTTCTTTTGAAAGCTACTTTAATCTAAACGTACGTATTATGAACTGTTCGGTGACCTGCAGCACTTTTTTTGTATGAATATATGATATTTATTTCACTTAAAATTTGTTTGACTGGTTAATTTTCTTTGACTTATCTTTCTAGATTACAAACTATGTCATCTGTATTTTACAATATAATTCCCTTTATTCTTTGGGAAATTACTTTGATCTTAATGTTTTTATCATAAACTGTACTGTTGACAAACAATTTCCGATGGGTAGGGGGTTGCTGTTCGGAACCGCAGTTCGTGGGTTCTAAATAAATGTTCATAATCATTCGTAATCAACTTTAATGAGTAGGTCCCAATCTCTTTAGTCCTCGTGTAGCAAAATTAGTAGACATCAAAGCTCCAGGAAATAACAAACTGTTAAACTCCTTACTAAAGCGTTTTTATATGAAAATAAGATTTTTTTTCATAACTATTTTATCTGACTGGTAATTATAACTTTCTATATTAAACACTATGTTAGGTATAATTTTCTTAATTATTCGTTTTATATCGACGACGAATGATTTTTGTCTAAATGTTCTCATAAACTTTGCAGCAGCTTTTTATATGAAGATGTGATATTTGTTTCATTAATATCTTCTTTATGTGACTAAATGTCTTTTCCTAGTGTCTGGTCTCAAAGACATTAATTTTTCTAAATAAAAAATAATGTCCATAGTTATATAAAAATACATATTTTTAGTAAGAAATTACTATTTTAGCCAGCGAAATTAATCAATGTACATATTGGTCAGGAAAAGTATTATACTTTTTGATAAATGTAATACATAATTAAAAAATCAAATAGTTTCCTCAATATTTATATCCTTTTACTAATCATAAAAAAGCTGAATATAATCATAGAAACTCACATTTCTTTTGTATCCCTTATAGGTTTTTTTACTGGAACGAATATAAGACCAGAAAAAGTAAAACTTAAGAGGAAATAAACATTGCTGTATTTCATGATAAGTAAGCTGTATGCATTGAGATATACATAATATTTGGGAAAATATTGCAATTTTCATAGATATACTGAATAGCAAAATTAGACCAGAAAAAGGTAAAACTTGAATACAAAATAAGCATTTCTTTATTAATGATACAAGTAAACTGTACATATCAAAATATACATATTATTCTGAAACGTTTAGCAGTATTTTTATAAACGTAATGCTAATGTGTTGTTAAAAAATCAATAGATATCTTTAATAATAATTTTTATTAATTATAAACTATATATAATCATAGAAAATTTTTGATCATTTTCTTTTGTATTTCCAATAGCTTTCACTCTTCCAAATAGAAATCCAGAAAAAGTAAAAATTAAGTAGGAAATAAACATTGCTGTATTTAATGATAAGTAAGCTGGATGTATTGAAATATACATACTATTTAGGAAAATATTGCAATTTTCATAAATGTACTGAATACTTAAAAAAATCGTACAATTTATTTAATAATTATGCTTTTTTTATAAATAATAAACTATTTATAATAGAAATTTCATCAATTTTCTGTTGTATTACTTAAACTTTCATTGTGCCAAACATAACACCAGAAAAGGTAAAACTTTAATGCAAAATAAGCATTTCTTTATTAATGATACAAGTAAACTGTACAGATCAAAATATACATATTATTCTGAACTGTTTAGCAGTATTTTAATAAATGTAATATGTTGTTAAAAATCAAGAAATATCTTTAATAATAATATTTTTTATTAATTATAAACTATATATAACCGTAGAAAATTTTTGATCATTTTCTTTTGTATTTCCCATAGCTTTCACTGTTCGAAACAGAACGCCAGAAAAAGTGAAATTTAAGAAGGAAATAAACATTGCTGTATTTCATGATACGTAAGCTGTATGTATTGAAATATACATACTATTTGGGAAAATATTGCAATTTTCATAAATGTACTGAATACTTAAAAAAATCGTACAATTTATTTAATAGTTATACTTTTTTATAAATAATAAACTATTTATGATAGAAATTTCACCCATTTTCTGTTGTATCAGTTATGTTTTCATTGTTCCAAATATAATATCAGAAAAAGTAAAACCTGAGTGCAAAATAAGCATTTCTTTATTAATGATACAAGTATGCTGTACATATAAAAAAAGACATATTATTCTGAAAAGTTTAGCAGTAATTTTTTAAACGTACTGTGTTGTTAAAAAATCAAGAAATATCTTTAATAATCATAATTTTTATGAATTATAAACTATATATAATCGCAGAAAAATTTTGGTTATTTTCTTTTGTATTTCCAATAGCTTTCACTCTTCCAAATAGAACTCCAGAAAAAGTAAAAATTAAGTAGGAAATAAGCATTGCTGTAATTAATGATACAGGTAAAGGCGTTCTCTTTTTACTGGTTATGAACAACCACCGTTTAAAGCTAGATTTAAACACATGACAGAGCGGAATTAATTATTTAAGAGCGAAATATTCTCCGAAGACGAGCTTTATCATTTTTTAACCATAATCAATAAGCACTTAGAATAACAAACGGCCTGAAATTTCCATCGTTCGAGAAAAAGCTTTTACACGCGTAGTTTCTGCGTGGAAAAATATCGTTATTAATCTCCACTCCGCTAGTCAAAAATAAGCTACTGATTTAATTAATGTAATTTTTGTAAAGCCGTTTTTCACTTATTTTTCGGATATTGAGCTGAGCGAATTACTTACGCAAGCGGTTTGATACAGTTTTTTTGTGAAAAGTATTTACTTCAAAATAAAATTGTAGTACCAACTTATCATAGATTCATTCCGAAAAGATAACAAGTACAGTTTTATTCTAATAACTGAAGTATAATTTTTAAAAAGTAAAATTGTGCGTTTAAATCGTTAGTTTCAAGAATGAAATTTATTTACTCTTTGTTGCTTTAATCAAGATTGCTTTAAAAAGTAGACTACTTTCAAATTTTCAATAAACATTGAAGAATATTTTTCTGACGAAAGATTTTTATTTAAATTTGAATTTTTACTATTATGAATTCATTAAAAATATTTGTGTCGCATGAGAGAATTTATTTTTAAATTTTTATCTTGCTTTTACTTTTAAAGAAAAAAATGGAATCATTAAAATATTCACCTCTAATATTTAATTATTCTTTATTTAAGTATAGATGTTTAGAATCTTTTACCTGCCCCAAAAGACTGAACAAATACTTTTTAGAGATTTTATGTGCGTCATCCCTTTCTCTTATAGCAATATAGCAATAAATGTTAAGAAAACGTGAGTATAATCAACAAAAAGAGAATGCACTCAGATTGATATCTCATTTTTTTCAAATGCAGGGCATTTATCAACAATTTACTTTACAATCGGATGATTTTTCGTTGCCTTTTCTATTATGGGTGCACCATATAGGTGGGGCAACATCGCTTCCCACGAGGCGACAAACAATCCAAGAGTTACTATAGGATCAAACTAAAATTTATCTGGTGAAAGCAGAATACTACCTGAGCGTCACTATGTGAACGTAAGTCACACATCATTTTCTTATTTATTTTCATTATGTTTCAACTGAAAAATATACTATAAGATTTACTAATTGTAATAACCAGTTTTTAAATTCATTATAATAGTACACATTTTGATTTAAACATAATCACAGCAGTTTTAAAGGCCAAAATGGTAAAGCACCTGAAGTAATAAGTTTTATTCAATATTTAAATCTGTAGCACATGTATTTTAAGGTTTGTATTAAGAATTTAGCAATATATATAATAGATTTTCATTTGGATTCATCCCATTATACTCAACATCTAAACAATAACACACAACAACTTACAAAGTTATTTTAAAGTATAAATCATATAAACCAGTGGCGTAGAAAAGGGGGTGGTTTACATGTTTCGTACATTAAAGTCTCAAATTCGAAATCGCCTGGACTTAGGAGATTCCGAATTTTGAACTTTTCTAGATTTCGTACCATTTGAAAATTATTTCTTTTTAAATAAAACATAACATTAAAATCTCCCTTCGCACACAGCCTGCGAATGTTTGTAAATTTTAAGACCGAAATTTCTTTGCAACACTAAGTAGATGCGTGTTATTGCTGCAATCCTAAGTAAGAAAAAGAAGATATGAAAGCGTTATTTTCAGTTCGAGCTTGCAATCACTAGTGCATTATTTTCTTCACAATATGTTTGATAGGATTGACTGATACTACCCTATATCTGATAGGGTAATCTAATAGGGTAATCTGATAGAATATTCTGGTAGGATAGACTGAAGCATATGTTTCATATGAGCCATAATGGCCCTGATCGGTGCTAGGTTATGTCTTTCGTTGGTTGGATAGGAAAATTTAATTATATATGATTATATATATATATATATATATATATATATATATATATATATATATATATATATATATATATATATATATATATATATTTATATATATTATATATATATATATATATATATATATATATATATATATATAATATATATATATATATACATATACATATATATATAGATATATAATATACATATACATATATATATACATATATATATATATATATATTATATATATATATATATATATATATATATATATATCTATATATATATATATATATATTATATATATATATATATATATATATACATATATATATATATATATACATATATATACATATATATATATATATATATATATATATATATATATATATATATATATATGTATATATATATATATATATATATATTATATATATATGTATATATATATATATAATATATATATATATATATATATATATATATATATATATATATATATATATATATATATATATATATATATATATATATATATATATATATATATATATATATATAAACCGTTTACTGGAGCAAAAATAATCGCCTCTACTGTTTGGCAGAGGCGCTGACTAGCTGCTTGGCATAACAAAGCACGGTTTTACTTGGGTCATTTTGCCAGCCACGGTCCTAGGCAAGCCATTCCCCCTGATAGATCTTTAGGCCCAGCACATCTATCCAAAAATTCCTAGATTATATTTCTAATTAATTAAAATTAAATCTCCTCCACAAGCGACTAAACCCTTCCCTCTATTTACAGCCTCAAGTCACGACCGTAAATCTTCTATTTTAATTGTTTGCTTTACAGGTTAGGAGACATTTCCTCTCAAAGATTGGTATCCTGCCTGGTAGTTCCAGTTGCCACAACCATTCCCTTCGTTGCTTGAGCTTGTCCAAATTTTTCCTTGGACTCCCAGGAAGTCCATACATTCAACCGCTAATATTCTCCAACCTCAGATCCAGACAGTACATCTCTCTCCAGAACGACTACAGACTAAGTCCGGGGAAGGACATGGTAGAATTAAGTCTGCTATGATGAGTGACTTGGCAACGCGGCCAGCTTATGCCAAAAGTTATGATCCCTGATGCAAGCCAAAAAGATCATATTCCCTGAGGGGACTACAACTCGGCTTTTTTATACTACCTTCAGTACCTCCCTATCTTAGTTATAATCATTATTATTGTTCTTGTTATCATTATTATTACATCCCATTTTATTTTACGGCCATGGTTTCAGTATTTCTTAGTTTTTTAACCTCTGAAATTAATGCGATGTTTCCGTTGGGTGTTTTTGGAGCAAGCCGAGTCACGGGGATTGCGTCGTGTGGGCCAAAGTCTGCAATAACTGTCGAGTGATGGTTCGGAGAACCAGGATTGCGAGTGTCGTCTCTTTTAATTTCTCTTTTTAGCCCCCCTATTCTCGTCTATAAGTGTAACGAGTTAAATTTTCTGAGCTATTTAGTTTCATTCCAATTAGGTTCAAGTGGGTCGAGCCACCCTTACTAATTTTGGTGTCAAGAGCTCTTCTACAGCATTCGATATAATTCCAAATACCGCCCTCCTAAGTGCAACGCTGTTAAGTTCGCTCGTAGATGGAGTTTGCGGAACTCCGGGCGCTTCAAAGATGACCGGCCGGGTGGGGTGGCCCAAAACTTGCGATCTCCCCACCACCACCGGGAGAAGCCTGGAGGACATCACGGACATATAGGCCCAGATAGGTGCTTGAATTTCTCGTAAATGACAATGGCTTTGCACCCTATCAAACCGCGCTTCATACTATAATTGAATGAAACCTATTGCAATGCCTGGTGAATTAGTTTCTCGACTATAAGTCTGATGGGATAGACTGCTAATATCCAATCTGATAGGTGGACTCAAAGGCGGGTCAGATAAGAGCCAATTGTTCTTATGAGACATGCGTTGTAAGTCTCCATGGATGAACTCCTTTTTTGAAATGACTAGAGCACCAGTTTTTCGACCATATGTCTGATAATATAGACATATATTATTCTATCTGATAGGATAATATGATGGGATACCCTGATAGAATAGACTCAAACGCCAGCTTTATAGGAACCAAAGGCTCTTATCAAATACGTGCTTGGGGGTTTCCTTGAACGGATCCTTTTTCTCAATCCTGATTCTATTAGTTTCTCGACCATATCTCTGCTAAGATATATTAATAATATCCAATCTAAAAGCACAATTTGATAGAATAGTCATAGGATAGACGCAAGCGGGAATCCTTATTAAGGCAGACACTCGATTGAATGTCTGCTTGGACAGACTTTCTGTTTTTTCACTTTTATTTTTACAAACCAATCGGAGTACAAGAACTTGACTTTCAAATGTATGCATGAAAACTTTAGAAACGGATAAATGAGTATAAAGGCTGTCAAACGGTTTCAAAAATTGCAAATTATAATCTATAAATAATATGTGGAGATACAAAATAAATAATAAGAAAATACTATGTTATATCGTAAAATATAAAACTCATAATTTCTTTTAAAAACTTATAGTTTGAAAAAATATCCAAATTTCTGACTCCGAATTCGAGATTTTCTACTATATTAATGCACATCATTAGACGTTTATTCTTACAAAATTTTTAAGCGAATACAAAGCTTTTTTACTTGATATATTCGATTTAAAGTATACAACTTAATACTTAATTAACTATGTACTTAATTAAAGTATACAAACGACACAAAATGGCCTATACAAATGCTTCAAATGATGTGTGAAACTTCATGTATGAATCCAACTCTCAGAATCAGAAAACATAACTTTAAGCACGGAACAGCAAGAAACACACATATAGTGCATTATAACAAGAATTCTTAAACCTAATCACAAACAGTGCCTCTTGTCTCTGAAAACTATAACACTAATAATTAAATACGTGCATGTCATAAATGCAAATACCTTTAAACATAAATTCTCGCTAATATTTAAAGGAATTTTCAGTTTTATTAATAAATAAGTACGTATGTACCATAATCATTTAAACGTCCATTATCTCCGATTTTCAAGCTAACACTCAATTTTTTAATAACTAGTTACGCGCGTGTCATAATTACAAATATAATAATTCTCGCTAGCACTTAAGTGAATATTCAGTTATAGTAATAACGTTAGTGCATATTAATAAATAAGTACTACGAGCGTGTCGTATTTACAAATATCATTAACGTTTATTTTCCTTTAATATGAATCGAATAAGTTATTAAGATGAGCACGCACGCGTGATAATTACAAGTGCAGCTAAAGAGAAGGGTTGAGGAGATGGGGTTCCAATCCATGGAGTTCGTGCTGACAATAATGCTGTTTGCGAATGCTGTCACTGCGATGCTTCCAGTGCACTGCGATTAAAATATTTTTAGACCGGCCGAAAGAAAAACAGAATCCTTAGAACAGACGCGAGCGTGCTTAACTATTGCTGCGTCAAACGTGATTTGCAAGACCTTGTAGTCAGCTTAAATTTCTTTTGTTGTTGTAAGATTGAGTTTCTCCTTATCACAATAGGAAAGAAAATGAACTGAAGGGGGAGGGGAATGAATGGATTTTTCGAGAAAAAAATTACTACTGTCGCAAGAATTTATTCAGTTACAAATTTAAACTGGTTGGAAGAACAACGTTAATCAAAAATTCCTTAAAATAACCGACGGATGATGGACGGTAGTTTTAAGTCTTTTTTTATGAAATAAAATATTATTCTTCATTGTGACTATTTTAAACTAATGTAAAAATTTAGTTAGTAATTTCCCGAATAAATTATGAGTGCGTGAGTAAATTTAGTATAGATTATTAACGCTTAACTGAAGAATATTTAGAAAGCTAACATTACATTCGCCATTAAAAGAAATGGTGTATTAAAACACAAGGATAAAATTATACTGGAAGGAGAAAATGGTAAAAAAAATGTTAAGATTAAGTAGTCTAATTTCCGTAACTTGTTAGAATTGTCAGATCATAATTGAGATTAATTTTTATGATGATTCCAAAAAGTTATTTGTTTGTGTACGTGAGAAACTATGTGTATATTGAATATGTACGAAACATTCACTATAGTTTTTAAATCGAGAGGTTATATATTTTATTTATTTCCTTGATGTTCTTGTAATCATTGTAAAAATATAATTATCAAAATATATCTCCAGCTCCATTTAGTACATTCTGTGATACTACTCTGTACATCACTGCAGCTAAAGCCTTTTTCACCCACAAATTATTTCAGAGAGACAAAAAAATGAAAATCTGAAAGCAACTCATAAGGAAAAGTGGATAACCTCAAGACCTAATAAATCCAAAAGTTTCTGTCCGATGTTAGCAGTGTACGGACATGCATTGCCAGACAAACAAACTTACTTCCCTATCGTTCTT
>CM063508.1:140664481-140669481 GCA_032207245.1 Pardosa pseudoannulata
AAATCCAATTTAAAATATTAACTGAATTACTTAGCTAAGCAAATAAATTTCCTTTATGAATCAATATTTTCATCTTGATTGTAAAAGATCCTAAAAATATTTATTTAAAAGATAACTGGGAATGTCTTATCAATTTATAGCATACTTTCATAATGATAAAATTCCATTGTTATTACAACTTATTCAATCTCATATTTTATTCCGGTTCATGCATAAAAATTCTTTATTTTAGCAGTTAAGAGTCCTCATGCTTTCTAAAAGTCTTTAAGCATAATGAAACTATACCTGCTGTTTCGATAAACCATAAATCTTTAAATATGAAATCACCTGTATAATAATAGCCTAAGTTTCTGTCCTCTAATTTATGAAACGGTTAGACCTGGAATGGATAGAGGCATACATAGTGGATTCTTGATGAGTTAGGTTTGGTTTGGTTTTTTGGAATACTACGCTCTACTTTTTGCAACACAAGAGGTAATGATACCGAGACGTACTGCTTAAAAGCGATTCCGAGCGGTTACAAACATCCATGTCATAAATGGATTCGAACCCACGAACTCCGGTTCCGAAGGCCAGAACCCTAACAATTCGGCCATCGCTCGTCCCTTGATGAGTTAGAGATTGCAAAATTCAAAGCGAATAAAGTTTATCTTCTCCTAAACTATCAATCCTATCTTAAAATAAATTGGTATAAATATGCTTCATATCACAGTAAAAAATACTGCCGTCTTTAAAACGTTCGAAATCTACGCCTTTCTTTCTTTTCGAGCGTTTAATGCCACTATTTCAAGACCTATTTTCCCCGGTTAAGAGCAGGCGATTAAATTTATCAATTTATCACATAATATATAGGTAAAAATAACATTTTTCTAGCATTATAACATTATTGCTTTAATAATCCCATTTAATCATTTAGAATTTTAAATTATTTAAATATCTTCTGCATTATTTTCATACTTTTATTACGTACATATGAGAAAATATAAATGTAATACTCGAATATTTTTTGTTGCAAGGAACATTTCTCGCCGGTATTAAGAACAATTTTTTTTCATAATTGTCTTAAAGTTTATATCACGAACTAATAAATCTGTAGCATTTACGCTATATATCTTTGAAAATTAAGAAGTTATTGTTCTTTTTTTATATATAACCATACTGTTTGGAGCTATTGTGAACATTCAAACAGCTCTATCGCTAATCATTGATCGCTGTACCACTGATCTAACTTGCTCGCTGTTTGGGATTTAACTGTACCCCGCTGTTGAACATATCTTTCGGAGTATTGCTGTTGAAATTCGGCAAACTTCGGAAGCTTTACCATGAACTTTAACATCTTTGAATCAATTACCTGGTCAAAAGACCTGGAATTGATAGGGTTTGGTTTTGGTGTGCTACGGTTTACTTTTTGCAAAACGAGGGCTAATGAGACCGGGACCTACAGCTTAAAGCCGATTCCGAACAGCTACGAAAATCCATGCCACTGTGGGTTTCAAACCTACGAACTCTGGTACCGAAGGCCTACACCCTAACGAATTGACAGAATTGTATTTTAATTCGGTCGAAAATCGATTATTACTGTACATTATTCAACCTAAAATTTTATTTCGGCCATTATTGTTTTTCAAGATTTAACCGCCCACATATTCCTCTAAATACTTCTCTTTATTCTTTTGTAAATTAGATAAAATAATTAGAAATTAGAAAGTAAATGTCCTTTTTTAGCTAAGACCAAAATATAAATAAGCCAAAAATATAGTTTTGATATAACTAAGACTGATTTATCAATCATAAGTTTCAAAGTATTTTAATTCTGTCGAAAATCCATTATTATTACAAATTATTCAACCAAAAATTTTAATTCGGCCCTTAAGTATTCTTTTTCAGCATTTAACAGCCCACATATTCCTCTAAATACTTCCCTTTATTCCTTTATAAATCATATAAAATATTAGGAAATTACATAGTAAATATTCCTTATTTAGCAAAGACCAAACTATAAATAAGCCAAGAAAAATAGTTTTAATATGAATAGGACAGCTTCATCAATCATAAGTTTCAATGTATTTTAAGTTTGTCGAAAACCCATTATTATTACAAATTATTGAACGTCAAATGTTACTTCGGCCCATAAGTATGTATTCTTCTCAGCATTTAACCACCCACATATTCCTCTAAATACTTCCCTTTATTCTTTTGTAAATCGTATAAAATATTTGGAAATTAGAAAGTAAATGTCCCTTTTTTAGATAAGACCAAACAATAAATAAGCCAAATAATTAGTTTTAATATAACTAGGATAACTTCATCAATCATAAGTTTCAATGTATTTTAATTCTACCGGAAATCCATTATTATTACAAATTATTCAACCAAAATTGTTATTACGGCTCATAAGTAAATATTCTATTATAGCATCTAACCGCCCACGTATTCCTCTAAATATTTTCTATTCTTCTCATATAAATCAGATAAAATAGTAGGGAATTAGAAAGTAAATGTCCCTTGTTTAGCGAAGACCAAAATATAAATAAGCCAAAAAAATAGTTTTAATGTAACTGGGACAGCTTCATCAATCTTAAGTTTTAATGTATTTTAATTCTGTCGAAAATCCATTATTATTACAAATTATTCAACCATAAATATTATTTCGGCCCATAAGTAAGATATTCCATTAAATATTTCCCTTTTTTCGTTTCAGATAAAATATTAGGAAATTAGAAAGTAAATGTCCCTTGTTTAGGGAAGACCAAACTATAAATAAGCCAAAATAGAATAGTTTTAATATAACTAGGACAGCTTCATCAATCCTAAGTTTTAATGTATTTTAATTTTGTCGAAAATCCATTATTATTACAAATTATTCAACCTTACACGTTATTTGGGCTCATAAATATTCTTCAGCATTTAACCGCCCACATATTCCTCTTAATATTTTTCTTTATTCCTTTATAAATCAGGTAAAATATTAGGAAATTAGGAAGTAAATGTCCCTTATTTAGTGAAGATCAAACTATAAATAAGCAAAAAAAAAATAGTTTTATTATAACTAGGACTGCTTCATCAATCCTAAGTTTTAATGCATTTTAATTCTTTCGAAAATCCATTATTATTACAAATTATTCAACCAAAAATGTTATTTCGGCCCATAAGTAAGTATTCTTTTTCTGCATCTAACCGCCCATATATTCCTCTAAATATTTCCCTTTTTTCCTTCCAGATAAAATATTAGGAAATTAGAAAGTAAATGTCTCTTGTTTAGTGAGGACCGAACTATAAATAAGCCAAAAAGAAATAGTTTTAATGTAACTAGAACAACTTCATCAATCATAACTTTCAATGTATTTTAATTATGTCGAAAATCCATTATTATAACAAATTATTCAACCAAAAATGTTATTTGGCCCATAAGTAAGTATTGATTTTCAGCATCAAACAGCCCACATATTCCTCTAATTATTTCCTTTTTTTCCTTTCAGATAAAATATTAGGAAATTAGAAAGTAAATGCCCCTTTTTTAGTGAAGACCAAAATATTAATAAGCCAAAATAAAATAGTTTTAATATAACTAGGACTGCTTAATTAATCATAAGTTTCAATGTATTTTAATTGAACCGAAATGCTTTTATTATAACAAATTATTCATTTAGCTTTTAACCGCCCGCATATTCCTCTAAATACTTCCATTTATTAATTTATAAATCATCTAAAATATTAGGAAATCAGAAAATAAATGTCCCTTGTTTAGCTAAAACCAAACTATAAATAAGCCAAAAGAATTAGTTTAAATACAACTGCGACGGCTTTATCAACCATTAGCTTCAATGTAATTTAATTCTGTTCCAAATCCATCGCTATTACAAATTATTCAACTTTTACTGTTATATCGCTCCCCGAGTAAACATTCCTATTTAGCATATGTCCCTAAATACGCCACTGATTCATTTCTAACACAGATTCATAAAACTTTAAGAGGAATAACTATTTAAGTACACCTGGAGAAAGAAGTTCTAATCGTTGTACACGACGAAACGCAGTAGGCGGAGGAGGGGAGTGACGCGAGAAAAATTTTATAAACTTTTTCCCGGGCACAATTAGGAACACTTGCCATGCTTTCCATTCTTTTCCGTCGCACGAAAAATCTCATTATAGATCTGCCCGAAACTAATAAAAACCGCTGAAGCAGGCAAACGGTACGCCAAGATCGACAAAGGAGTCACGTGGCAGGGTTTGCCTCTCCCTCATTGGAGGACCTCCTGTAAAGGTCAGACAGCTAGAGAGAGAAGGAAGACCGAGAAAGGAAAACGCCGGTGAATTCTTAAAAAGATCAAAATGATTATTTATTTCGGGAAGTTTTGAAATCTGTTTAGGCGGCATTTTAATGAGCAATATTTGAGTTACTCTTTTACGCTCCGGGGAGGTTTTACTTATTATGTCACGTTGTGACCCGTAATAAGGGTATAAACCTATTATTAAAAATTATAGATTAGGGGATTTCGTTTTATATGTGTCGTTTTATTATTGGCGTTTAAAATCCTTACAAAGAAAGTGTTATAAAAAAGAAAACGTATGCAAATAACGATAAGGTAGACAAAAAGCAAATTCAGTCGATAAAAGTTTATCATATTTTTTTAGAAAATTCTTAAATGTATAGCTTTAAATGATACCACTTACTTTTTAAAAATATATATGTGTGTCTGCGCTTGCACAAATGCGTATATAAAATATAAATTTCCTATTTTCTTATGTAGATAGCAATAACATAAAGTATTATCCGCTCCACGTCCTGTCTGGGTGTACATAATTCGTGACGTATTTCTAAAACACTTTTGTGATATATTTTATTGTTTTCAATTCAGATAAGACGCGTAAAAGTGATACAGTTGGCGATTCATCCTTGTACTCAACTAACGAAACAGTACTAGTTTTTTGTATATTATAATAATATTCAATTCCCACAATGTTTTTCGTCAAACATAACTAAAAGCACAACCCAGACC
>CM063508.1:140679481-140689481 GCA_032207245.1 Pardosa pseudoannulata
TATTTGCACATTGTACAGCGACAATAAACTGTTTAGTAGTAGTCTTCTTTAACAATAAAACACAGAATTATTTTTCCACTGTCCAAAGCTAGCAATCTAAATGTACTCGATTGTGAGTATGTCAAAATGTTGTTAAACAAGTTGACTTTCCCATAATATTTTTTGTAATTGCATATGTTTATTATCGCTGTTAAATCCCTCTTGTATTTTAAATGTTATTTATGTATTTAATGTAGTACATTACTTAATAAATAAATTTCTGTGAAATATCGAAAATCCATTTATTCCCTTAATAATGCAATATTGGAATGCAAAACATTATGCAATAATTGTACATGATCCCAAACTCTAATATTAACACAGAGAAGTCACCTTTTCATCGATAAAACTGAACACCATATGGACGACCAAAAAAAATACCCCTTTTTAAGCACTGTTACTCTTAATCTATTATTGATTATAAATTATTGGTAAACTAATGGTTTAGTCCTGTTGTTTTCTTTATCATTCATTTCCACTATTTCATCTCCCTCATAGAAAGGTGTCTCTGTTATATTGTTCTCACTATTATTTCTATATCCCTTTGGGCAAATACCTAGCGTTATTCCTATGAAATTGATGCCTTTTCATCGATAAAACTGAACACCATATGGACGAACAGAAAAAATACCCCTTTTTAAGCACTGTTTTTTCTTTATAAATTATTGGTTATAAATTATTGGTAAACTAATGGTTTAGTCCTGTTGTTGTTTTTATCATTCATTTCCATTACTTCATCTCTCCCATAGAAAGGTGTCTGTGTTATATTGTTCTCACTATTATTTCTATATCCCTTGGGCAAATGCCTACCTTTATTCCTATGAAATTGAGGCTTTTTCATCCATAAAACTGAACACCATATGGACGACCAGAAAAAACACACTCCTTTTTGAGCACTGCTACTCTTTATAAATCATTACCTCTATATTTTTTCTAGAATATCTATTGTACATATCATTAAATCATATTTATTTCAACATCCCTTTAATATAACGGCTGTAATAATAGTCTTCTAACATACTTCTAAAGTGGATTTTATACTACATGCGCCATCTGTTTTCTTTACGAAAATCCAGATATAGTAGACTTACAAAAGTTAATATTTCGTAATTTAGTGATTGATCTGTAGTGCATAATAATGACATCACGAATAACTCATAATATTTAAACGAAGGGATTGTAAATAAGTTTGCAGTCAGACATAAATGTTTGCAAAAGAAATTTCGCATTTAATTAAGAGTATATCTAATAGTTTATCCTGCTGTTTTGTCATTTAATTTCCATTATTTGATCTCAAAGAAAGGTGTCTGAATCATATTAATCTCAATATTAATTCTAGTCTCTAGATAAAAATATTGCATTATTTTTTACAAGTTGATGCTTTTTCAGTGAGAAAACTGAACACCATTAGCACTTTTATATATGTTACTCTATAAATTGTTTTTCTTTTATATTACTGTCATTTAAATCAAATGAATAGAGCAAATCATTTTTATTTCAACAATTGTTTTTTTTTTCAAATTTAAGTTTCAAAAGTAGTAATATAATTTAACATTAAATTAATTTTATTATTTCACACACCATCTGTTTTCAGTTACAGAATTCAGGTACAATAGGAACGCCAAAATAAGAATTTTGTAATGAGGGACTGATCTCCAGTGCATAATAATTAATTAATAATCATAAAACGAAGGAATTCTAAATAGGTGTTAACAGTGGCGTACTCAGGCGGGATTGTGGGGATGTTTTGATGCAGCGTTTTTTTTTTTATTAGTCCGAAACGAAAATTTAAAATTCTGATATTTATTGGAGACTAAAAAAAAAATTTGAAATTAACAAAATAAAATATTGTCATAGTTAACAATCGTTATTTTCAATGATTATTATATGTGTAGTATAAATAATATTTATTACACATTTTTTAAGTTTTTCTAACTTTCAGTTCTATTCCATTAAATAATAGTTTCAGCTTCAGCTAATATTGTTTCGAAAATTTATCAATCTTCAACAATACAAAAACAAAAATTGGCATTAAATTAAGGCATTAAGTATTCTTTGTGATTGTTACTTACAAATATACTCAACAATTCCACCACAATTTCTAAACCCTTACGGTTCTTTATCGAATTTTTTTAAGAATAACGCAACTTTTGGTTCTATCGACTTTTTTAAAACAATATAATAAATTAAAATATAATTTATTTTAGTATTTTATTATTAATTTATTATATTGTTAAAAAATAAAATTTCTTATTTTATATTGTGATAGTTTTGCAAATCAAGTATATGTATATCGTTGATCTCATAAAATATTTATACAATTTTATTTTAAAAAAACAGTATTTCACTGATTTGAAAAAGGAAACCGCCCCAGACAACAAAAGTTACGGTTACGCCACTGGGTGTTATGACAAAAATACAGACAAAAATGCGTACAGACAAAAATGCTGAAAAAGAAATTCCCCAGTACACTAACTGCGTACCTAATAGTTTAATTTTGCTTTTTTGTTTACGGCTACTAAGCACGAAACGTACTTTTAACCCCTTGCCTGTTTTACACGTACACCGTAAGGGCGCTGTTATCGTACCTTTAATGATTTACCCGTACGGCGTACGGGCAATCTGATTTCTTTGTCTTTCTCACTGTTTTAGCAGTAACTTTTGTATTTTTAATGTAAAACTAGTCATATATATGTCCACAAGATGTTAGTTTTCGAACTGTATTCTGTTTTGTTTAAACGCATGGGCTTTCTGATAGGTTTTGCATTACTCCACGAGCTTTTAGAGTTTTTGGTTCGACTTGTGCATGAGGTTTTGGGAGAGTGACCAAAAGAGTCTTTTTTAGCAGCAATTCCGCCTACAGATAGAAAACTAAGACCCACAAACTAGTGCTATTTGTGTTCACTGAAGAAAAATGACATCTAAAAAAGAATTAGAAAAGACTAGGTATTTTTGTCCGAACTGAAACGTTGGACTATGCCTTTTGCCGTCTTTCAAGATTTTTCACACTATATCTGATCTTTAAAAAAACAGGTTAAATAAATGTACTTATAGTATTTGCATTCGAAATTAATTGTGTAGTAATTGTAATCAATAACATTTGTTATTTTATATGTAAAACTATAAATGTAGCTTCCCTTTATGGCGTACGTGAGAGAGAAAAATCAGCTTCCATGGAAAACATTTTTTTTAAATTTCCTGTAAAAAATGTCTTATATATTTTTAAAATAATTAGAACTATTACTTTTAATAACATTTTTCAGCTTACAAATGTAATGGGAACGAAAATATTCAATAAAAAATGTGACATTTTTGGGATCGAATTCATGAAAAAAAAATGATACTGTTAAGGGGTTAAAAATTGTAGGAGAGAAATGTATGTATAAGTGTTATTCAAAACTGTTTTATTAAAGGTATAGGTGTTACCAGTGGCGTACTTAGGCGGTATTGTGGGGATGTTTTGATGCAGCGTTTTTTTTTTATTAATCCGAACGAAAATTTAAAATTCTGATATTTATTAGAGACTAAAAAAAAAATGTTGAAATTAACAAGATAAAATGTGTCATAGTTAACAATCGTTATTTTCAATGATTATTATATGTGTAGTATAAATAATATTTATTACACAGTTTTTCAAACTTTCAGTTCTTTTCCATTAAATAATAGTTTTAGCTTCAGCTAAAATCGCTTTCGAAAATTTATCAATCTTCAACTATACAAAAACAAAAATTGGCATTAAATTAAGGCATTAAGTATTCTGTGTGATTGTTTTTTACAAATATACTCAACAATTCCACCACGATTTCTAAACCCTTACGGTTTTTTATCGAATTTTTTTTTAAATAACGCAACTTTTGGTTCTATCGACTTTTTTAAAACAATATAATAAATTAAAATATAATTTTTTTAGGTATTTTATTATTAATTTATTATATTGTTAAAAAATTAAATTTCTTATTTTATATTGTGATAGTTTTGCAAATCAAGTATATGTATATCGTTGATCTCATAAAATATTTCTACTAATTTTATTTTGAAAAAAACAATATTTAACTGATTTGAAAAAGGAAACCGCACCGGAAAACAAAAGTTACGGATACGCCACTGAGTGTTACTTAAAAATGCGTACAGACAAAAATGCTTAGAAAAAGAAATTCCCCAGTACACTAACTGAGTACCTAATAGTTTAATTCTGCTTTTTTGTTTACGGCTACTAAGCACGAAACGTGCTTTTAACCCCTTGCCTGTTTTACACGTACACTGTACGGGCGCTGTTATCGTATCTTTAATGATTTTCCCCGTACGCCTTACGGGCAATCTGATTTCTTTGAGTTTCTCACTGTTTCAGCTGTAACTTTTGTATTTTTAATGTCGCATGGGCTTTCTGATAGGTTTTCCATTACTCCATGAGATTTTAGAGTTTTTGGTTCGACTTCTGCTTGAGGTTTTGGGAGATCGACCAAGAGAGATTTTTTAGCAGCAAATCCGTCTACAGATAAAAAAAAACTAAGACCCGCAAACTAGTGCTATGTGTGTTTACTGAAAAAAAAAATAGCGAGGCAAAAATAATTAGAAAAGAGACTAGGTATTTTTGTCCGGACTGTGATGTTAGACTATGCCTCTTGCCTTCTTTCAAGAGTTATTGCACTAAATCTGATCTTTAAAAAAAACAGATTAAGTAAATGTACTTGTAGTAACTGCATTCGAAAATAATTGTGTAGTAATCGTAATCGAAATTATTTGTAGTCTTTATATGCAAAACTATAAATGTAGCTTCCCTTTCTGGCGCACATGAGAGAGAAAAATCAGCTTCCAGGGAAAATTTTTTTTAATTTCCTGTAAAAAACGTTTTTATATATTTTTAAAATAATTAGAAATATTACTTTTAATAACATTTTTCAGCTTACAAATGTAATGGGAACGAAAATATTCAATAAAAAATGTGACATTTTTGGGATCGAATTCATGAAAAAAAAATGATACTGTTAAGGGGTTAAAAATTGTAGGAGAGAAATGTATGTATAAGTGTTATTCAAAACTGTTTTATTAAAGGTTCTATGAGTGCTAAAAGGCCATTATTGCTTCCCATTATCTATAAGTTGTCTCTATTACATTTTAAATCTACGATACAGTTACTTAAGTAATGAAATGAATTACTACGAAATATCTAAGTTCTATTTTTTTCATAACTATTCAATAATGAATTACTACCCTAAAATCCAGCTTCAGCAAATAACCCAATACTAAGAATTATGATAGTTTAAATCATGACATTTTTGTAAATCTTTTCCATTTTGGACAAACCATGCAGTTATTTATTACCTAAGGAAAAAAAATTACCATAAAATATTGGAAATTCATTTATTCCCATTATTTGATATCTCCCAAAGAAATATGTCTGTATTGCATTATTCTAAATATTATTTCTATAGCCCCTGGCCAAAAATACAGTATTTTCTTATACAATTGATCCTCTTTCATCCATGTACACCGTTAGCCCTTTTCAAAACGCTGTTACTCTTTATAAATTGCTTATTTTTTATTCTATAATATCTGCTATGGATAACAGAAAATGCTTTTATATTTCGAAATTCAACGCCTGTAACTATAACATTCTAACATACTAATAAAATTGGTTTGCTACTACAAGCACCATGTGTTTTCAGTTGGATAATTTAGCT
Source organism: Pardosa pseudoannulata (assembly GCA_032207245.1). Lineage (NCBI taxonomy): Eukaryota > Metazoa > Arthropoda > Arachnida > Araneae > Lycosidae > Pardosa > Pardosa pseudoannulata. Next base: position 140,685,202 of record CM063508.1, read on the forward strand.
ATAATAGATATGCCAGAATTAATATTTCGGGGTGAATGATTGATTTCTAGTGCATTATAATGATATCATGAATAACTGATAACCATTAAAGAGAGGAATTATAAGTAAATATTACGTATGCATGCTGACAAAAATGATTAACAATCATTGTTATGGTTCATTCATGGCATATCTGATAGTTTAACTCCGTTGTTCAGCTTGAGCTCAAACGTGTTGCGAATTTTTAGAAAAAAAATGTATATTAGAAATATGTGCACAACATATCATGGCTTTGGCATATATTCAATATTATAGTACACTAGCTTCCAAAAGTTAAGCACAAAGAGGAAAGTGTTAATTTCCTTAAGGAAATCAGAATAAAAGAAGATAAATTTTGCTGTAAGGGTAGAAGGAAGTATGCAAATATTATAGGTAATAAATAATTTAGATAATCACGGTTTTAGGTTGAGAAAATATGCAAACCGGTCAGTCGTTTAAGAAACCGACATTGACATAGGTTCCAGGAGTTACATATGTAAGAGCTGATGAAAGTTATGATCTGTTTTCAAGATAGACGTGTATTTATTTTGTTTTAATTCTTCCAGATGACGAATGGAAGATTCTGAGCGGTCTCGGGCTGTCGGACTCAAGCAAGACAGTCTATTACAGATGTTGCTCGCTTTTATGGAATTAATTATTCCACCATTTCACGATTATGAAAATACAGTAGATGCAGTAGAAAATACCTCGATTAATCGAGCTTCTATTAACCGAGGTTTCTGTTAACCGAGTCAATAACTAAATGCAATTTTTTTCATGCACTTCTTCCCCACAACATGATTGCCCAGCTATGGCAATTAATTAATCCAGTCACAATTTGTAAAACATTCAGCAAAATAATTGTTGAAAAAAGAAGACAGGGTGAATCCCCGCAGACGGAAAACACACCTACAGGGAACTTCTTGAGATCATCAATGGAATTGAAGGATGTGAGGAAGTTTTGGAAGAGGACATTTGCGAGTGGCTGCACGTTGAAAATTAACATCCAAATTTGAAATTCTCAATGACGAAAAATCATACAAGCCTTTAATCCTTCAACCTACATTAATGAAGCGAAAAATGGAGTTGAGGACTTTAAGGATTCCACGACTATAAGTTATAGTAAAGGTGTTTAAGTTGGCAACTGCCCTAAAATATTTAGAGCAAAGAAACGATGCTATACCAATGGATCTCCTGTTGCTCAAAGGGCTGCGATAGGGTTGCTCATGATAGAAATTCTGAACTTTTGCAACGAAAGGTAACGCTTTCTTAAAAGAATGCAAATTTAACATATTAATGTATATTAAATTTTAAAAATACAATATTTCCTTGAGATTTGTGTTATTTTTGAAAATGCATCTTTCGATATTTAACTAAGTATAGTTAAAAAATTTTCATTTTACTTTTTAAAATGTACTACTAGAGTTGATTGCCTTTTTAAATCTTTTTAGCTATGAAACATAAGTTCATATATGCTTATTTTTATCATTTAAAGAACGTTCTTTTATTTTTTACTTTAAAAGTTAGTTAAATTCGCAAGCTCGAAAGGTTTTTATACAGGGTTTGTATTAACCGAGATTTCCGATATCCGAGGTACTAGCGGTCCCAATTAGCTCGGATCGGATAATCAAGGTTCTATTGTAATTACAAACCAGTCAAACAATTGCCTAAAAACCTGTAGCCAGTCGTCCAAGTGTTACGACCCCGCGGAAGATAGATATATTTCTGCCAAGTTGAATCAAATATCGACCTCTACACGTGTGACATATATGGTTTCAGAGGTCATTTGTAAGACGATATCTGCCACTACTGTACCTAGTATGTCCTTAGTTCGATTTAGGCCCGTATCACCTAAGTCGTTTAACGGTTAACCGCGATTAACCCGTGGCGCCAACTAATGTTGGGACTTAATTCTCCGTTTAAACAGAGATTATTCGTGGTTAGCGGTTAAACGACTTTGGTGGTACCAGCACTCAATGGACTAAATTGAGCGTCCCCATAGAGCTGCCATTGCTGATGACTTACTGGAGAGTGAGGGGAATGCACGAATGGAGTACACGGCTTATTCGCCGTACCTTAATTCAATTGACAAGATTAAGATGCCCTCAGCCTTGCAGTATGTGGTCGTTTTCAACCTTCAGCCATTCTTAGAGATTTAAAAACTATCCTACAATAGGAATGGCGATTACTGGACTCTGCGGAGATTGATCACATCGTAACAAGCATGATCACAAGCTGTGCACCTTTTAAAATGATAAGAGGTGCTCACATACACCATTATAGTCGGGTTTTGTTTGTTTTGCACTTAAACGTCCTTTTGTTAATCACGTAAATATTATGTCATCTTATAAATTATGAATATTCATAATTCTTTTAACTGACTGTAATTCTTTGTTTTCTTTCAAGAATAAGCATAAAGATACTTTCTTGCACCATGTCTTGTTAATCAAAGAAGTACTTGTACATTTTTTGCATTTTACTGTTCTGTGCTAAACGTTTGGAGGTTTATTTTCATTTCAGAGGTTTAAAGTTTGTAAAGAAATGGACTTATAAATACTCTCGTTAGGACAGCGTGAATAGAAAAGTCCTCTTGATGGTAGGTCTGCTTGATACAGAATCTGGAAAATGATATCTCCTCTCTTAAGGTAATCAAAATGAAAGGGATGATTTTTCTGGCATACCATCACGATCGCCGAAAGGAAGGGAGGCATTCGTGAGACTTCAAGTTCTCTTCAAATTCAGACATGCATAACGCACGTCAAATGAGCATCACTGTCTCAGCGCCTTCCGTCTTTCGATAGTATAGTAAAAAAAATTCCATTTTACTTTATAAAATTTACTACTAGAGTTGATTTCCTTTTTAAATCTTTATAGCTATGAAAATAAGTCCATATATGTTTATTTTTATCATTTACAGAACGTTCTTTTATTTTTTACTTTAAAAGTTAGTTAAATTCGCAAGCTCGAAAGGTTTTTATACAGGGTTTGTATTAACCGAGATTTCCGATATCCGAGGTACTAGCGGTCCCAATTAGCTCGGATCGGATAATCAAGGTTCTATTGTAATTACAAACCAGTCAAACAATTGCCTAAAAACCTGTAGCCAGTCGTCCAAGTGTTACGACCCCGCGGAAGATAGATATATTTCTGCCAAGTTGAATCAAATATCGACCTCTACACGTGTGACATATATGGTTTCAGAGGTCATTTGTAAGACGATATCTGCCACTACTGTTCGTCGTAGGTCCTTGTTAGATTTAGGCCCGGTATCACCAAAGCCGTTTAACGGTTAACTGCGATTAACTCAAGGCTCCAACCAATGGTGGGACGTGATTCTCCGTTTAAACAGAGATTAATTCGTGGTTATCCGTTAAATGACTTTGGTGGTACCAGCACTCAATGGACTAAATTATGAGTCACCATACAGCTGCCATTGTTGACGACTTTCTGGAGAGTGAGGGGAATGCACGAATGGAGTGGCCGGCTTATTCACCGTACCTGAATTCAATTGAAAAACTTAGTATCCCCTCAGCCTTGCAGTATGTGGTCGTTTTCAACCTTCAGCCATTCTTAGAGATTTAAAAACTATCCTACAATAGGAATGGCGATTACTGGACTCTGCGGAGATTGATCACATCGTAACAAGCATGATCACAAGCTGTGCACCTTTTAAAATGATAAGAGGTGCTCACATACACCATTATAGTCGGGTTTTGTTTGTTTTGCACTTAAACGTCCTTTTGTTAATCACGTAAATATTATGTCATCTTATAAATTATGAATATTCATAATTCTTTTAACTGACTGTAATTCTTTGTTTTCTTTCAAGAATAAGCATAAAGATACTTTCTTGCACCATGTCTTATTAATCAAAGAAGTACTTGTACATTTTTTGCATTTTACTGTTCTGTGCTAAACATTTGGAGGTTTATTTTCATTTCAGAGGTTTAAAGTTTGTGAAGAAATGGACTTATAAATACTCTAGTTAGGACAGCGTGAATAGAAAAGTCCTCTTGATGGTAGGTCTGCTTGATACAGAATCTGGAAAATGATATCTCCTCTCTTAAGGTAATCAAAATGAAAGGGATGATTTTTCTGGCATACCATCACGATCGCCGAAAGGAAGGGAGGCATTCGTGAGACTTCAAGTTCTCTTCAAATTCAGACATGCAGAACGCACGTCAAATGAGCATCACTGTCCGCGCCTTCCGTCTTTCGATAGTATAGTAAAAAAAAATTCCATTTTACTTTATAAAATTTTA
>CM063508.1:140694481-140786981 GCA_032207245.1 Pardosa pseudoannulata
CATTATTTATTTATCAGTTTTTAAATTACTAGTATTTGAATAAACGAAAAAAACAAGTAAGTGAAAATATATTACTTGTTTATAATATTACTTGTTTATACTTGTAATTAATGTTATACTTATTTACAAGTATAACATTATTTATTTATCAGTTTTTAAATTATGAATTTGAATAAACGAAAAAAACAAGTAAGTGAAAATATATTACTTGTTTATAATATTACTTGTTTATTCTTGTAATTAATGTTATACTTATTTACAAGTATAACATTATTTATTTATCAGTTTTTAAAATACTAGTGTTTGAATAAACGAAAAAAACAAGTAAGTGAAATATATTGTATATATTAATTGTTTATACTGCAATTAATGTTATACTTATCAAAATAACATTATTTATTTATCATTTTTAAATTACTAGTATGAATAAATAAAAAAACAATAAAATATATTACTTGATAATATTACTTTATACTTGTAATTAATGTTATACTTATTTACAAAATAACAATTTTATTTATCAGTTAAATTACAGAGAATAAACGAAAAAAAATGATTATATACTTTTTAAATCACTTGTTTATACTTGTAAAATGTATACTTATTTATAAGTATTATTTATTTATCAGTTTTTATTACTAATGTAAACGAAAAAAAACAATAATGAAAATATATTACTTTTGATAATATTATTTATGTATAATGTTATACTTATTTACAAGTATAACATTATTTATTTATCAGTTTTTAAATTATGAATTTGAATAAACGAAAAAAACAAGTAAGTGAAAATATATTGATTGATCTTATAAAACACCAACAAATATATTACTTATCCTCTTCTTCTTAAAATATCTGCATGAACTTTTGAAAAATAAAAAATAATACATTATACTATTATGCTATTTATCTACGATATATTACTACGATGTTAATTTTCATCAACTTATTCGAAATCACAAAATTACTGATGTAATGATATTCGTACATTGCCTTTAAAAATGAAGCTAATATTGTTTTTATATATTGTGTTATATATATGTAATAATATTTATATATTTAAATAATACGATGTCAATTTTGATATCATATAAATGAGCACATTTGTCAAAACAATAAAATGAAATTTCTTTATTATATTTTTATATGTATTTTATATTTTATTTAAAATTTTAAAATTATATGAATATGTAATATTATATATTCTGTATTTATAAGATTATATAATATGTATCTGTATATTTACATATATATTATATATTTTTTTATAATTATATTTAACATAATATATTATATATTATATTGTAATATTTTATTAAAAATAATTATATATATATTATATATATATATAAATATTTTTTATATATATATTGTATATATTATTATATTTAATATATATTTCTATAATATTTATAATATATATATATATATAATATATATATATATATATATATTTTTATATATTATATTGTTTATATATATATTCTATATATAAAATTGTTTGAAATATATGTATATATATATATATATATATATATATATATATATATATATATATATATATATATATATATATATATAATATATATTATATATATATATATATATATATGTATATATATATATATATTTATATATATATGTATATATGTATATATATATATATATATATATGTATATATATATATAAATATATATATATATATATATATATATATATAGTATATATGTATATATATATATTTATATTATATATATATATATATATATATATATATATATATATATATATATATATATGTATATATATATATATATGTATATATATATATATATATATATATATATATATATATATATATAAATATATATATATATATTTATATATATATATATATATATATATATATATATATATATATATATATATATATATATATATATATATATATATATATATATATATATATATATATATATAATATATATTATATATATATATATATATATATATTTTATATATATATATATATATATATATATATATATATATATATATATATATAAATATATATATATATATATATGTATAAATATCTTATATATATATATAGTATATATTATATATATATTATATATATATATATATATATATATATATATATATATATATATATATATGTATATATATATATATATATATATATATATATATATATATAATATATACATATATATATATATAATAATATATATATAAAATATATATATATTTATATATATATATATATTTATATATATATATATATATATATATATATATATATAATATATATATATATATATATCAAGTATATATAACAAAAACAATATATATATATTATATATATATATTACATATTAAAGCATGGAAGATACCTTTGATTTCATATGTAAAATTGTAATTGTTTTATATGTCATAGATATCCTTTGTTCTATATCCACGACAGAAAAAATTTGTTATCAGCCCGAGTTCCCGATCAGAACTGTCTTTTTTGGAGTACCTAAGCAAAATTCCTATGTCTACTTCCGCGTCAGTTCTTTTAATCTGTATAGTTCCGCTCGAAGTGTAATTTCTCGTATTACGTTATCGTTAATGAGTTCTAACTATTTTAAATTTTATCTCGCTTAATTCTTAACCCATTTTTAAAACTGACATATATATATATCTATATATATATATATATATATATATATATATATATATAAATTTAAGTACAGTACAACCTTGATTATCCGAGTTAATTGCTGATAGTACCTCAGATATCAGAAATCTCATTTAGTAAAAGCAGTGTGCTTTTTATTTTAGTGAATTTATTTTAATTATACATGCTTAGTTAAGTAATGAAAAATGCATCTTCAAATATAACACAAATCTGAAGCAATATTTAATTATTTAAATTCAATATACATTAGTTTGATAAATATACATTTTTATTTTTAAAAAAGTCTATTACGAAAAGTCTATATTTTCTATCAGTGGCTGAACGATCGCAACAATCTTTAAGCAACAGAATATCGATAGGTGTAACATCGCATCTTAGCTTCAAATATTTCAGGATAGTTGTTAGTACCTATAATATACACGTATATACTTAAAATATGTACGTATCTAGCAAATTAGCTTAAATTAGTTAGTTAAGCTAATTCCTTTCTTTAAGAAACAAAATCATTTTAATTTACCTCTGGTCTACCTCCAAAACAATTTTTTTGGGGGGAATACATTATATTCATTACTATATCCCAAACAAAACATTCTTGCGTATTGGAAACATCAGAAAATTAACAATGACAAAATCATAGGCATTCGTAGTGAATAAAACCTTTTCATTTCTAGTTTTTTATCGCCTAGGAATCGTTCATAGGTTTTCATAAAGAAGAGGTAAAATCTGACTGGCTATGCGCCACGATGTGTTGGTACAAATTTATTGCCAGGAAACCGCAAACAGCTGTAACCACAGCGGACAAAAGTTGTAAAAAAAATTGTAAACATACCAACATGTGGGTCACCATTATTTTCCAATTATACATAGATATTTCCTTATACCTCCTCTAAATGTTAATTGATTTAAATAAATTCACATTTCTTGTAAAAAACTTTAAGATTTTAGTTAACAAAAAGCAGATTTTACAGGACCACGAGAATGCTAGTAAAAAAATAACCTAAGTCGGTAAACTAGGTAAGTATCAATGTTATAGGTAAGGTCTTTCTGTTTCTTTTATATTATATCGCGTAGAATTTCGTCTTGTTTAAGCTTCCACTTTTATGGAGGAGTACACGAAATGATTTAAGACTACTAGGTATTACCGATATATTGATCAATGTACATTTCCTGCTTCAGATTTTCCCTTGATTACTGAAATTGTCTAAGTCATATATTGAAATTTTGAAAATCTTCCTGTTGAAGTGAATTGATGAAGTTAATGGCACCTAGTGGCACTCTCCTGTAGGTTTGCCATCTCTAGTCTATAGTGTTTAACAGTGACGTATTTTAAATGACCAAATTCCACGAGGCCCAAATGACATAACGTCTCTGAGGTAACACGAGTAAATAAAAATCATGTCTAATCCCATCGTTAAGACGTGAAAGTGCATCAAGAAGTAATGCATTGATAATGAGAACAACATATTTAATTCCGTGCTGCCTAGTGTCTGATTACAAGTAAGGCTATAGGTGATACCATATTGAAGTTGAGATAAGACACAGACGACATATAAACCGTAATATAGTAGCACCCTTTTATTTTAGAAATCGTACAGTACTTTTAACAAAAGCTTAACAACATTCTATAAATAAAAACGTGTCACAATACTGTAAACATGTTTTATCTTTACCTATATGCAGTCGTACATAATTACGTGGATTGGGGTTAAAAATTGAATATATTTTGAATGACTCATAGATAGAACCGGACGGGGCTCTTTATATGTTGAATTTTTTTCTGTTGTATGGGACTTTTAAATACAATTCTCTATGAGCATAAACAAGGTTTAAAGATTCCAAGAGAAAAGGTCAGATTTTTAGCACTGCTGAAATACATATTTATAATGTACTGAAATATATATTTATTTTTTATATATATTTATAAATATACTTATAAAAATATTTATTCTTTAGTGTACTAGTATTACAAACTATCCAATCAACTTAGTCCAACTGGGTAAGGCGCTACTATTCATATCGAAGTTAGTAGGTTCGAATCCCTCTGTTGATATGTTGTAGCCGTTCTAAATTGGCTTTAAGCAGTAAGTCCCGATCTCATTAACTCCGTGTAGCAAAAAATAGGTTGTAGCGTTAACAACCGATCAAGATTAGATGCCCTCTTCCCAAGAAAATACTTTATTCCTCGTAGTTTGTGCTTGTATTAGAGACTGTTAGTTTTGTGACTACTTTTATTCAGTAAATTTTGTACAAAAATGTATAACGAAAGCAACTGTCAAGTGATTATTTGGAAATAATGTCTCCAAATCGTAAAATCGGGAGAAAATTCAACCTCTAAATTTAACTTCTGTCTGGGGAAGGAATATAAAAGAAAAAAAAATAGAAATATATATTTGTATTCGGATGTCTGTCTGCTAGCTAGTTCACTTTGTTTTAAGTGACGTAATCGATTGAAACTTTCCTTTTTATATAGAATATTTTCAAAAATGATCTGTTAGATGCTGAGGATTTGTCCCAAGCCAACCCTTGCTACTCGGAATATATAAATATCTATTAATATTTTCGTGAGTAGAATATTATCCAGAGATGATATTGTGTCGTTCCTCACCTACCTGGTGTAGGAAAGCCTACACCAGTTCCAACAGATCGTCACAATACGACTGGTCCATAATTAAGGATAATATGAACCTTTACTTGGACAAAGAACTACGAGAGCTAGCTGAAGACTGATTAAACCTCAAGTGGGTCCTTGCAATTTAGAGGTACGAAACAGAAGACCCCCAGTCCTGGTATACCCCCTCCTTCAATTGGCAATTACCTCCATTTTTTTAAAGTGTGTTTTGAAATTACCTTCCAATGGTTATAGAATTACGTATATCTGTGTTATCCCCTTCTAAAAGGTTCTTTCCATCTGGCAATTTGACATGGTGTGTTACAATAATTTTTCTTTCTTTGAGAATATTTTGAGCATGATTAAGTCTTAAAAAATACATAATAGTTCCTTCTTGAAACAACGACAAAAATTTGCTCTTTTAAGAGTAGATTTAACTAAAAAGCATTTTCTCTATTATAACAAATTATATCATGAGTATGTTGTTGTTGCTCTTTGTTATCATACATTAATTAATGTCATGAGTAAACTAAAATCAGTATTTCAATGTGTTCTAAAAGCCTAGCAAATTACTATTGTTGATATGGATCTGCTGCTATTAAGTACCAAGACACTACTTTATGTCTATGTTGTCTACTATGATTTAAATATTCTCCAAGCTTGTAATCTTAAATTTTCTTAAAACATAAAACTTTACGAATAACCCACCTTTACTCAAATAATTACTCTAAAAATTGGGTACTATATTTAAGTATTATTTTCTCTTTAGTTTTATGAGAATGTTTTGTGCATGGATAAGTCTGCATGTACCTGTATCAAAATTTTCTGCGTTAGGGTACGTCACAACCAATGGCGGTTTCTCTATTTGAGCACGTGATTATAGCCCCTCAAAAATAAATACAAAGAAAATATAAATTTATTAACAATTTTGATAAAACAATATTAAATATACTGCCAGTTTTGGGTGAATTTCCCTGGTGGTATACTACATAAAAGCAAGTGCTACCGCATTGGAAATAATAATGAATTAAATTCTGGTCCGTCATTTAACATGTTTTTTTTTTTCAGTTGAGAGCATAACTAGAGCATTTAGTCTGTCTTCGCTCATAGTGCCTTTAAAAAAAGTCCTAACTCGTTTTAGAATTCAAAAGCAATTGTCAATATTCACCGTAAAAAAACTCGATAGATCTTTGTTCGGCTTGAGCCGCGATCTCGCAACCCTCCGGTTACGAGATTGATACTAGGCTTGAAGATCCCTAAGTTTGGCGTCAGTAATGACCACCAGTTTATGAGATCGGTGCCTTTGCCGACTAAGCTACAGCAGCTCATCTAAATTAAATGAAAATGTAGCTGATTTGTTTACATTAAAAATAAAAAGAAAAGACTGACGAGTAGAATTAATTTAAAAAAATTGTATTTGAATATTTTGTAACCAATGTTTAAAGGTTATACTGTAAGCAATATTATGATTTTATTACATTCCATAGCAAAAAATAAAATTTTATTTCTTTTTACTTTGATAACTTGTTAATTTTAGTGGTACTGTTTTGAGTTGTGAAACCCCAAATGTACAAGGCGTAAGTACCGTTATAATATTCCGCCGTTGCAGAGAAGGCATCGGCATTCTGCCCATGTGCGCTGTGTATATGCATCTATTATTGTCAAGACTGAGAAGTTATGACGGCAACCCTCGTTCGTGATTGTGTGCGTTAGTATGTATTTAAAATGGCAAAGCAGATTGAGTGTTCCGCCGATTGTGAAGTTAGGTCTGTAATTCGTTTTGGGTGTAAAAGGCTTAAAAGCGATTGATATTCATCGTGACATCTGTGCAGTTTACGGATAAAATATCACAAGAGATGGATTAAGAAGTTGGTTCGAATAATTTAAAGATGTCCACAGAAATGTGTATGAGGACGAAAGGAGTGGGCGACCTGTACTAAATTGTCATTACTGACGATTTGGTGCAGAAAGTTGACTAAACTTTAACCATAGTTGACCAAATAGAAAACAGACACTTTAACGATTACCTCGTTATCCGACTTTCCCCAAGTTTGTTTGTTCTTCACATATAAAAGTGTTCTTTAAGGAATACTGACTGAATTATTGAATTACCGAAAGCCGTGCTCAAGCTGGATATACCGAAAATGCTGATGGTAATGCACAAAACCAAACGTATGGGCAACGTCTTAACTTTCCTTAAGCCTTGAAGGTGATGATTGCTTGAGCCTAAATGTTATGGGAGGTGGAAAAACTCGAATACCCTCCATACAGTCCGAATCTAGAGCCCAGTGATTATCATTTGCTCCTGCATTTGAAAAGACATCTGGCTGGTGAGCGCCACGACGACGACATCAAAATGGCCTTGTTGTAGCGGCTGATAAATCAGACAACAGACTTCTATAACGATGGCATGCAAGAGCTCGTTGTACAACGTAAGTGCCTCAATATTTGTAGCAGTTATGCAGAAAAGTAGATTAAAGTACAGATTTTCATATAAAAATAAAATTGTTAGAAATGTTTGTTTTTTATTTATTTCAAAACGATCCTTACTTAAAACACACTTCTCGTAAGATTGAATACTGCCAGTACACTTATATATTCTCACCTAATGCTAAGAATTAATAAGATGACCAACTTTTTTCCATTGAAATATTAATAATGGAGGACATAAATAAAATAATTACTGTATTGTTGCAGCTGAGTAATAAGTCAATAAGATTCTTATTTCAGAAAATAAATTTAGTTTATTTTTATCAAATAATACGCTATCGACAACAATGGAAAATAGTAACTGTTGTGTATTTTTGTGAAGACTTATTTTATGTTCCCGACTGCAATCATTACAAAGTTATAGCCTACATGAAATGACACAAGCAGTTTTTTCATCTTTATGAGAAATTTTTGTTATTAAATGTGAAGATATTTATAAATCAGCTTTAACATCGAGAAGAAGGATATCTAGTATTACATAACGGAAAGGGCGACCTCTAGAACACTTTTTAAGGGAGGAGGGAAATTTCAAATGGAGGACGATTGGTCACCTTAGAATTAAGGTATTGGATCTTTCATGTCTTACTAACAAAAGACTAACCCCTGTTATATGTATTTTATTTTTCAACCATGTTAGTATAATGGAACTATACAGTAAAAAAATTTGTTTTTGTGGTTTAAAAAAGACAGACACATATTTATATAAATAATGCTCAAACGTTTATTACAAACTTAAAAATATAAGAACGTATGAAAATCTTACGACTATAGATATTATATGTGCACATCACATTAGAGGAACAGACACACGTGGAACAATAATTATAAATCTGCATTGGCAAAATGCTACAAAGATTATCATATTCATCAGTAGAGCAGCAACAACGAATTGCTACAAAATCCCAAAAAGACATGAACATTGGATGAACAGTGACATTGCGTAGTTTAAAACAAACGAACAAAAAATAAATTCATCAGTTAATGATCACAACACCAGAAGTATACGAAGAGTTTAAAAAATTCCACATCATTTTGATTGAGTTTCCGTTATCGTTAAGAAACAAACAATGACGAGGTTTCTCAAATGGTGAATAAAAATGTCTAGAAAAATGCCTTACGAACAAACGATGCGTCTATAGAAAATAAAAATTTAATGGATTCGTATACAGTGAAACGATGTCCGCAGAATCTAACAAGTACGAGTCTCAAGAAAATACGACTGAATTTTCTTTAAAATATTGCACTAGACAGAAAACAGCTGAGTTAAAGGAGGTAAAATGAAAACTTTTGTTTTTTTCCTTTATACACTTGCTATTGGTGAATTTATGTTGTACGAGAATTTTTCACTCGATCTCTAAACCATAATCTATTTTTATTTCTATAAGTCGCAATCGAACTGAAACGCCTACTTCATTCCGTTGCACGCGATTACCTGTGCACTCGAACTTTAGACGAAGGGTTTGATTTTAGATTTTAATGACTAGATACGATTATATAATGCACGAAGAGAAAGTGCCCTATTTTACCTTCGATTACTTTGTGTCAATTATAATTCCTTTAGTCGTGTAGGTTATAAATCACTAATTTGAAATATAGAATCATAGTTTTCTTGATACACATTCAAATATAAGTATAAAACCGTAAAATATCAAGTTACAGCAAAAAACATGACTTTAAAAATATCTCTTAAAACACTTGCACGGGATAAAACAGTGTAGAGAAAATTGGATTAACTTATTACACACCTTATATTTTGCATAAGAGATTATCTCTAACTGGCCTATCTCAGCATTTTGGGGTTGGAAATTATCACACATTCGAAAAATACAATCATTCCAGATGAAATATCTAAGGTACAAACCACGCTATGAAAAAACATTTTACTTGAAATTCTCAATCCATTGTTTCCAGCATTGTACTTCTGTTTTTTTGTACCTTCACATATAAAAGTAAGCTAATATAGCATGACAACTCGCAAGTAGAAAATATAAAATACCATCTCATATCCTCAATGACCTCTCCGATTTATATCATTTAGAAAGAATATTGAAATATATATATATAATTTTTCTCTTATTATAACATTTTCCAACAATTTTACACACAATGATATATAATATATATTTATATTTATGTACTAACACAACGTACACCAGATTGAGTAAGAAAATATACCCGCCGGTAAGTTTACAATATGAGAAATGGCTAGATATTAAATACACGGACTTGAACGTGCATAAGTACTTAACCATAGAGAACAAGCATTTATCAGAAACATGCTTTGATTCTAGTTTAACCTACTAAATATTGCAGTTTGTATTTTAAGTACATCTAACAAAAATGGTCTGTACACCGTGTCTTCCATCAACCACGCATCTGGAAACATTAGGGGGCTGATGGGTAGAAACGTTTTGACTTCTCAAGAAAATAGATCTGCTTTTTGCAGACAATCCAATAAAAAATATAGTAGATAGATTTTTTTTACTAACGACTCACATAAAGTAAAGAAAAATATGTAATTTTTTTTAAATGATGGCATTGACACGGTCGTCAGAGCTCGTAGATTTTTTCTGCTCTCTTTAACACGGAAGTCCCACAAAACATTAGCGCATGAATCTGAAGTACCAAGTATCCCGTAGAAACTTGCGTAGTGAGCAAAACAATGTTATGGTTTGTGGGAGGAATAATCGATATTTTTTCCTTTACCTTTTAAATTAGCCGTAATACTACGCCATAATCAGTTTAACAACAAAACAGGAAAATTTCTTATAATTTGTTCTATATATATTACTTTCAACAATAATTAACAAATATAATTTACATATCTTATTGCATTTGTGAATACTGAAAGTCCGTCCTTCATTGAAGATCAACAACACTTACAATACATACAATAGATTCTTGTCAATTTTGGCATCCCAAGAAACCAGAACTCGCAGCATTCATTTGATAGCAGTTGAACTTTGACATTTGGTTTCGTTCGATTCACAGTTTTGGGCATCCATATTTTTTGTTTAAGATGATGACAGAAAATTAAAAGGAAATGTCTGAAGCGATGAGGAACACGACATTGTAAATTGATCTTACCACAGTTGAACTTGAGTTTACATTATCTTCTGTGAGTAGCAGACAGACATTAGCACAAAAAGCTTACACATGTTTAAAATCAATAGAAAAATTGAACACTGGTTATTTTTCATGACTTACTCTTAACATGTAAGAACTACAGTAAAAATCTGGAGAATATTTTGCATTGAGGTACTGACACTGAATTATCAAGCACAAAAATGCATCTTCTTGAAAACTTAATGAGTCACAAAGACATCTACGTTTTCAGAGGAGAAGAGTTTGTTGCCGAAACTTAGATGATGTTCGTTTGTTTTAGATGGGGGGGAAGAGGTAATAAGAAACGAAATTCTATTCTGTTCTTAAGCTATACAGTAAGTAACTGTGTACCGTTTACAAAGAAACTAAACGGAAAATAGTTTCTGGTTATTATTTAATAGTGTTATTGGCAGAAGAGAATAAATCTCTGGTATAAACAGGCATATCTGAAATTTCTGCATAGAATATTCGATACACAACTGTGTTTGCTGACAGCCTCTGTAAAATATTACTTTCCAATTTCCTTACTGATTAGTTTTCGGTCCGGAATACTCATTTCAGGTACTGGGATAAACACGTCTAACAACAGTCTAAAAACTCTGCAGTCCTATTGAAGCGGTCTTTCTTTCACGGTTTATTTTTAGCTACTATCCAATAAGTATCGTAGCAGTAAAAAAGGTAAAATAACCTGATGTAGAAATATGTATAAACTTTTGAGCACTCACATTTCAAGTTATGAAACAAAAAACGAAAATGAATTAAAACCTGAATGAAAAACAAACATATTTAAAATACATCTAAAACAATCTATGAAGAGAATTGCTTAAAAAATGCATTTTTTTTTCAAATATATGAAATGTAAGTTTTCAAATGAATACAATAAAATGTTCCGTATTACTATCAAAGCTTAGATGCAAATTTTTAAATTAAAAATGGTGCACAAGTGAATATAATAAAAAGTTGCATTTATATTAATTTACTATGAGGTTAAGTGCTTCAATTTTAATTGATGTCAGAATTTTATCAACAGAAATATTATTTTTATGCATAATTTTACAGGAAAAGAAGTTTGAAAATCAGAAAGCACAAACATCATAGATTTGTCACAGAAATAGTGTTAATTTCCCTTTTGAAATATATCTACAAATCTGAAACGTTTTGGAGCACCAATGTTATTCATACGCAAAATAATTTATTTTTTTTTTTACAATAAAAGAAAGTTTTTCTCTCAGTAAATTCTCAAATGTACAAAAGTCTTTTCGACGATATTCTCATGATTAATCACGACTTTAAAAGCGTTCTCATCACAAACAAGACAGTAAGCACAAAATAAAAAATAACAAATAAACTAAATTATTTAAAAATATTTCTTTCTTATACACAAATAAACTATAAAAATAAAAAAGAGATTTACCAACAATCAGTTTCTTTGAATAGTAACTCGGGGTATCTACTACTTGAATTACGTAGTCAAAATTAAACCAAGATAACAAAGTACAAACAAAACTATATATTAAGCAACATAATCATACTAGGAATCAATAAAATGCAGAGAGAGTTTTGTACTAATTCATCACAAAATTAGTTGTGTTTTACACAGGAGGTGCAAGTAATCTCACTATATCGTAGCATGCGGCAAAAACAGGATCCACAACGTTCCAGGCAGGCCACTGTCAAATCTTCATCTCCACTCTCACCCTACCAACTGAAAGACACCGGTTGCCATGCCCCCCGTTTTTATATATATTTTTTTATTTCGAGTTCACAGCAGGTTAGTTGCGTCACTCCATATTTGATTTTACTGAAAATAATTTACTATCTCTAAAATTCATGATCCGTAGTATAGCTGCCAAACACTTGGGGCACACGGTATCTCGTAAGCTAGATCACATCAGTCTGAAATTCCATGTTTTTATAGCTGCAGTTCTAAATTTGTTTTTGTTTTCACAGAAAAATAGGTATTACTCACAGATAAACAGATATAGAATGGGACACAGCGAGTAAACGTTTTACTTCTGAACTCATTTCTAAAACTGGAAAGACTATCCATCACAGACCTGCTCTAAAAAGCGACAATCTCTGTCTCGTTGGTTAAAATGTGCGAATTCCTTTTTTCTCTTTTCCTATACAGTGAGTGTCTATCCAAGGAAGGTAAGTGATCGTGGAATAGCCGGAAATGATGAATGAATTGTGCATCCTGATGAACACCGCATGACGGCATGATTGAGATACTTCCGGATTCATTTGCAGACCCGGCACATGTTTACTAGTAATGCAACACGTTGGCTTCAATTTTTGAAAGACTTGAGTCTTGTTTTTTAAGAGTTTTGAACAAATTTTTTCAATCACAGACTATCA
Source organism: Pardosa pseudoannulata (assembly GCA_032207245.1). Lineage (NCBI taxonomy): Eukaryota > Metazoa > Arthropoda > Arachnida > Araneae > Lycosidae > Pardosa > Pardosa pseudoannulata. The sequence continues at coordinate 140,707,748 of CM063508.1, forward strand.
TTTCTCACAAGGCCGAAGAGATATCCGAACTTGGCAAATACATACGGTCCATGATATTCGGTAAAGTCTAGATTTGACAGATATCCCCAAAATTTTTATTTCATATTTATACTACAGTTATTGAAGATTTAGAATTGAAATATGTATTACTATCTTTCAATGGATTTACCTTATCATATATTGAAAGAGCAAAAAAATATTCAGAGATTAGGATTCATTTAATATATTTACATTTAAGAATACTTTTAAAAAACTAACGTGATTTTAAATAAAAATTAAAGTAGAAAGTTATATTTTGGGAAATCCTGGCTATCATCTAGACTTAACCGAGCACCAGTCCACAAGTTCCCTGAACCGAAGAAATAAATATTTTTAGTTGGCCATCAGAAGATGTTGGTTTGGATAAGACATGCCTCCGACATTGAAATTGTCGATGCCTGCTCCAAATCCTTTACTACTGCTGTCTGCAGTTGCTGTATTCTTAAAAGTGGCCCCTCCGTTGGTCACACTATTGACAGAAGTCGTAGACGAGTTGAAAGGGCCCTTGTCAAGGAAGAGTGAAAGAGCATTTGCACTTCCCAGCCTCTGGCTTCCGCTCGTTTTAGCTGGCGTGCTACTGTTATTAGGCGTCAAGATGCCACTATGCTGTTGGGCATTCGATGCGGACGCGTTGGAAAAGATGTCGCTCAAATATCCACCATCGTAGAGACTCTGTCTCTGGTTTGAAGAGAAATGGGCCGGTGGATAAGGAAGGTTGGCAGCGGAGGCCAACAGAAGGAAGCTATTAGCGTCAATCTGTTGCTGTTGCTGCTGCTGCTGCTGAGGCTGCTGCATGCCAGGGTTTGGAGTTGGAGACAGAGATCGGGGTCTCTGCTGCGGTGTGATAGAGGCGAACATCTGTGGCATCTGTGACTGCTGCTGTTGCTGAATGATGGCACGTTGTTTGATGTAACTGCTAAATTCTGTTGGAGACATGCGGTGAGACCGCTTGCCGTTGCTTTTCAACTTTGTCGAACCAAATTTAGTCTGAGCGAAAGTAGCTGTTGTGAAGGTGAGCGGAGTCGTGACCTGAAAGTAGTAACAGGACTTTATGTATCTGCACACGTGAAATAAATATTGCATAAGATTGCATTATATCACTTAGTATTTATAGTAAAAACTATATAATTTGAAAGATATTAGAAACAAACTTTAAAAATATAAAAACACCTGCGTCAATAAGAGCTTCACAAAATAGAAATTCGTGTGGCAAATCATTTTGGCAATTAATTTTAATTTATACAATAAATATATAATAAATGTATAATTCTATTTTCTATTATTTTTCATAGCGATTTTATAGTTCGTAGAATAAAATAATTTCATTTATAACTAAAAAGTTAAACAAATAAAATTCGTAATGAATAAGAAAAATTCTCTATACATTATATCTTAAATAATATATAGATATATTAAATATTTTTTTACCATAAGAAGCGAGTAGGACGCACAATTTACTGTAAATCACAGTTCACTGAAAGTATTCGAATTAAAAAAAATCTGTATTTATAAATATATATCTATATATAAATGTCTATAATTTATATTTATATACAGACATGCCAACATTGAGGCACTTGTGTCAGGAGCAACAGCGTGGTTTGAAATTTTAATATGCTAATTACAGATTCTACATAAGTACATATCTTATTGGTTTCTAAATTAAAATTAAATTTAAAATTGTTGCACAGTAGTAAATTGTAAAAGGTAAATTAAAATGTATAGCTTTTTTGGCTTTAATAACTTATTTTTCAGAACAGTGTTTCTTACAGCAACATTGACCCTGATTAAAATATTTTCGTTTTTCTAACATCAGGGATTCTAGAGTTTCTCTACTCAAACTTGATCTAAATTTAGTTTGGTTTTTCCGCACAGTACTGAAAAATTTAACATGAAGCATTACTGTGTGAAAAGAGTAATATTCATTATTATTATTATTATTTTAACTTTGTATTTAATTGATGTATTGTAATCTTTTAGCTGTTCAAAAGTTTTGTTATTTTCCGGAACAATCGGAGGAGTTTCCGGAGTTATCAAATTCTCTCATTTCTCAGGAGCAACTCCGGAGAATCCGGAGTAGTTGGCATGTTTGTATATTTCGATAATAATATACAGATATATAGATATTTATATATATATATATATTAATAATTTATATCTATATACAAATATCTATTATAAACCACCTTAGAAAAAAGCACAAAGGTAACACTTAGGATCATATTCTGCCTACATTTCAAGTCATGCAATTAACAGCACTTCACCTAAAAACACGAGTCTACGATCGTAATTAGGAGCATAGTGTATCAAATTTTCAGCTGAAAGTATTAATGAAATAGAGATTAGCGTGAGAAAAAAAATTACCTTTGGCAGGAAGCCGTTAATGGGACTGGATGATGACTTGTAAGTCGGTGAGGGTGAATTACCGTAGGGACTGCTCGACGAGGAAGATCCAGATGACAGTGACATAGACCCTAGCTGGGAAGCAATTGAATCGATGGGTTTGAAACACTGGGCTTCCGGATTGAAGGTTCGATAGATCTCCCTGTCAGCCCGATCCTCAGAACTTTCGGATTCAGAATACAGGATTTTAACACATCCTTTTTCGCCCATTCTATATATCAACAAAGTTACTTATTTAGTATATTATATTAATTAATTGCTTAGGTTTGTTTAATTATTTAATGGGTTAATAAAAAATTTGCTTTTTAACATATATTTATCAATATAAATGAAACATAAACAAACTGCGTCACTAAGAAATGTTAATATGTAATTTACTGAATCACACTTTTTTTATATTTCATATAAAAAATGACAATTCATTTGGAAAAATAGATTGTAATTTTTTTAAAGACCTCATCTTTTGTACTTTTATAAATAAGTGGTAAAGTAGTTTAGTTTTAATCCGAAAAGAATCGGATTTTAATTACTTCCTATATCATGTAGGTACTTATTTTTTCATTAACAAAGTTTTGATATACATTATAATTCTTTTTCTCATCGATTAATCTTCTCACAACGAATTAGATTAACAAATTCCAATACTCGGCAGTTATATGAATGTTCGAATTTATTTTTGCTCTTATTTTTCCTCATATAAGATTCTACAAAAAAAAAGTGAGTGAAACTTGAGATTTAATAATACGAGCGATAAACATAAATTTAGATCTTTAATAAAACTAGTTTTATTTTACAAAGTCCGAATATTTCAAACATTCTCTCTTTTAATTTTTTAATTGAAATATATTTTACGTAAACAAATCTACACCTTAACTCTATTTTATACTGTATTTCACTAATAGTTTTCAACTATAAATAATTGTAAATGCAATAGCTTCTCTTTTAGTCATATGAAATTATCCCACTGTTCAACAAAATTTCCAATTTGACTTTTATTTTCATGTTACATGAAAAGATTGTTGAAGGCCTTCAAAAATGCCTGGGAGAAGATAAAGACTGGTCAATAGCTTTTGTTTATTTGGTTATTAATCACAGTATTTTGACTTCAAAATTCCGATAATGGTTTATTGCATTTAAATGCCAGTAAACCTCTATAAAATGATGTGCAATTATTTATATGAGGTTAAAGGTTGATGTTAATTGAAATCCCAGAAATCCCAAATTTAATATTTATTAAACAATTCAATGCGAAAGGTGAAACATTTATAATGTTTTAATTAAAGACTTTGCTGTGATTCCAAAACTCACCTGTATGACACCTCCCCTGGATCTATCCAAATGCTAAGCTCTTCAGGTAGATTCTCTTGGATATCGGCCAATGCCATTCCACTTTCTTGAGCTGCTATTTCAAATACTGGATCCAAGGGCAGAGCCGTCTTCAAGCATCGAAAAGCCGACCCTTTGAAAGGTTTTTCTGGGTACCAGTGGCCTTCGAATTTATGTTTGAGAGCTTTCTCTAGCTCCTCACCAAACTGGTTGACTCGTCGTCTGGGCAATTTATTGTAGAGAAAAGAGATGAAGAAATTAAGAGCTACCTGAATCTCGACATGCATCGTTTCTTCTCTTTGGAAAAAATGTGCGATCTGTCTCAGTTTTTAAATTAGGAGAGTAAAAAAATACAGGTTTTTCCGAAGGAAGAATGTTTAGAAAATATAAGCATTTAGAGTACCTTTCTCAACAGGTAGAAAATTTGGACAAGAAACGATTTACAAAGAGTAACAATGTTAAATAAAAAACAGACAGTAGTAAAAAATATTTATACTAAAACAAAATTAGTAAGAAATGTTAAATTTGCTATTCATTGGATAAAATAGTGTAAAAGCTCAATGAAGTATCCGCTGAAGTATCTGAAATGAAAGAAAACCACATAAAAGGTTATTTAAAGGCGGCAGAATATATTTATTTGTTACAAGAATATTCACTGACATAAAATATTATAAATCTGTACATTCGAAATAAAGGATACGAGCCACAACTTTCGTATTTAACAAGCTTACATTTATAAAGAATTTTTACATACTTTTTGAGTTGGAGTATTTTGAGTGAAAAGCTTTATAAACGTTTTTGAAATAACAGGAAAGACTGTAAATATATGAAAATAGTACTAAAAGAAATTTTATGTCATTATGGGGTATTTACTTAGAAACCATGTTGGTTTTAAGTATTTTTCCAATTAGCAATTTTTTTCAATTTTAGGAAATGGGAGTATTGCTTTTTATACCATAAATGAGGAGGAAATCGTTATACACGAATGTGAAAAAATATCAGTTTTTAAATAAAGAACGTAGCGCCTCTTACTTCCGGTGTACAGAAATAAGTTTTAAAGTCCAATCGCAGGACGTACATTTCCGCTTTTAAAAGAAACTTTACAATTCATATCTAAAATGAATGATTTCATTCAGAACAGCTGGAAAGTTTTCAAGAGTTCACTTCTGGCAAATAATATTTCCAAACTCTTAAAATAAATGATTCTGGAATAAATAGGGAACGTACATATTAGCCATAATTTTAAAAGTGGCTAATAGCCCTCGAGTCTCATTTTCCTTTCACCATCGAACGATAGATGGTCCAGAAACCCAGTCCTTTAGTTGGCATGAAAATAAATTGCCCAAAATGGAATCTTGGTAATCTTTTTGGAATCTTTATGTACAATTTCGGAACCTTTTAGCGGTCGATATATCACTTTTCGCTGAAAGCGAAAAAGAGGGAAGAAACCATTCGAAACAATTTCCCTGGTTGCAGTTAGATGGAAGGAGATGGCAGGGGAGGGTCCTATGGCGAAAATAATCGATGACCCAGATCCCCGGGAGGAACGGGAGATGCAAGCAGCCCCAATTGCTCTTAAGCTTCCCTCAAGACAACGAAAAGGGCGAATTCTTAGCAAAAGGGAATCGGGGCCTACAATGCTATAATTTGAGAAGTCAAACGGAGTTGAGTTAAAACCCTCAGTAATTTTATTGACAGCGATTCCGTACAGAACAAAATAAGATTACTTGTTTCATATGTTCGCAGAATATATACTTATTTTGTGTCTTATAAAGTTTTAAAGTTATCATTTTCTTATGACATGAACTTGGACAAAGGTGGGCGGTTTTCATATTCGTATATTTTAAGATAAGGTATTAACTACACTCTTAAAACATTACGAGTATAACACCTAGTTATTCAATTATTTTTCTAATTCAAAAAACAATATTTTAATAGTTGCATTACCTAGAAATTTTGTAATCACAGTTTGTGTAATAGCACTATTTTATTATAATTATTTAAACATATTTAAAATATGTTTATAGTCAAATTATGATTTTAGTTAATACTTAACACTGAAAATTTTTAGTGCTAAAGAACATTACAGGTTTTTTTCTACAGAACAATTATAATATTTTGCACAAATATTTTATCAGAAACAAAATTAAAGCATTTTATAATCTCTTTCAAAGACTTAATACTAAAGTAGAGTAGCTTTTTTTTAAAACATATCTCCAGATTGTCTTTTAACCAAATATAATAACCAGAAACCAATATCAAGAAAACAATGAAAAAAGATAACTTTATAATCTAACTTTTATGTTCATCCATAAAAGTAAATCTGAAGTCTATGAGTAAATACACTGTAATTATATAATAGTAGTATTTATTTAAGCGTAATTAATTTTAATACTATATACCTAAAAAGAAGAGAATTCCTATAACTCCTAATTTCTAGTAAAGAAAAAAAATTAAGATTCAAATAAAAATTTGTAATGTTTCGTTACATCACTATTAAAAAAATTTCTTTAAAGATAAAACTTTAAAACTCAAAGTCATTGCCCGCACATTTTACGAATTATCTCCATAGACACGATCATCTCTAAACCGTACAAAATAAAGTTCCATTAATTAGTTTTCATCACACAAAACGCTTGACTAATATAAATTTTATTTATATCTACATTTAATGACTATTAAAAAGCTTAAATGGCATTAATGATGTTTTCGTGTTTCCTGAAATTTTACTATCTCACCATACTATACCAATTGTGTTTATGGACACATTTTACGCGAGTAAGAGCTAGTCAGTGATTTCGTTTTCAATTATGCCCGTGAGAGATAACAGTATATTATAATAATCACCTAATATATATATATTAAAATTATACACAACTTTTTTCTATCAACTTTTATTAATATTTATTACATTCTCTAGAATAACAATAAATAAACACCATGGACGGAATATAAATGTAGTAAAATATGTGTATGTTATGTAAAGATAAATGAAAATATTTTCCATAATTATTTTCTTAATACACCGCAAGATAAATATTCTGAAGAATATCTCAAAATTATTTAAAAAATTTTATCGATTATTATTTTTCAGTCAATACATAATTTATAGATGTATTTCATTATCTTATAAGCTATATATATATATATATATATATATATATATATATATATATATATATATATATATATACAGAGAGAGAGAGAGAGAGACATAATTTCAAGATTTGTATTTTATTTTCTATATACATATAAATTTTGAGAATTTTTATGTCAATCATTTTATTAAAACACTCTTTAAAAGAAATTTATTCCGAGAACTTATTGGTATAACTAATTACTAGAAAAGAAAAATTTAACAAAATATATATGCTATCTAAAACAGCCTTTGTGTAGGAGGAATTAGGCTCTTGTTCAATGAATCGATACAGCCTCAATGGTCTATTAATAGATAATTGATTTTCATTATCGTGGAAAGGAGAACCTGAGGCGCAGACCTTATTCTTCTAGATACTTCTACTGGCTTCCAGAACAACAACAAAAATTCTAATCATGACAAAGATCGTAGTGATAATCAGTGACAGTTCTGTCATTGCAATGAATTTAAAATTTCATATTGAAAATTATTTTGAATTTTAAGGATTTTTAAGGCATATGAACAATGTATTTTCATTGGTTTACTTGTCAACTGTGTCAATATTTCGACTTGTTTCATAAGTACAATCCAGTTTAGGAAAATTTTATTTTACTGCTATCTTAGATTAGCTGAAAAATAATTAAAACAAATTATAATTAAAATTTTGAAAAGGCTATTGTTATTTTTTAGAGGGGAGGAGAGAATTGCACGCAATATAAAGATCGACGCAATATAAAGATCCAGACGACTAGTTTAAGTAAAAAAAAAGGTGCCTTGAACATTGCATGCAGAATTAGAGAGGCTATAAATAATCTGATAAATGTATTTTCTTTATCGATTATGTATAAAAAATATATTAACATATTTAAAAAAAGTATCATTCAAGGAAGAAAATGAACTGATAAAAAAATACAACGCAGAAGAAAAAAATATAAATTATCTATGAAGTGTATTACGTCTGTTTTAATCATCTATAATGACTGTTACTAATGATGGGGAAGAATACTGACTTTTGCCGAACATTGAATATTTGCTTATAATTAAAATAGTAATATTTCTATTGTATGGCAATTTATTATATAAAATTACCTTGTGAGTTATGTGAATATATTGACATAAAGATTAATAATTAGTTTAATAATTTTAAGGATTAAATTATTGAAACTTTAATTATATAGAACTACTATAGAATAATAGTAAAGCAATGGTTAAATGTTTGTTTTTGAGGAGAATATATATATATTATATAAACAATAGCAAATGATGAGTAGTTTACACTGATGTATTAAGAGGATAAAAAAAACAGTATTTTATATTTTAATAAAGGTTTTATTCATTACATTTTTATTTATAGTTATAATTTTTATAACAATTAACATTCGTATTACATATTTGATATTTTGAAAAGAAAATGTTTTTAATATTTGATTGCCGAATATTGACTTATTTGGTCCAATTGAATACTCTGTTGAATTGCCGAATAAGCTATACTGAATATAAACAGTACATGATTTTCTTTCAGGAGACAGCTTTATCTATTTACATATAACAAATGTTTGAAAAATTAACTTAAATCTATGTATTTAAATTCGACTTATTAAAAAAATCTAAAAGCGAAAAGGCATTTACTTTGCAATATATGCCCTATTAGAATAATCCACTAATTTATAATATTACATTACCAGCCAATCTTAACTTGCTTATAAATTTATTATGGTAAACAAAATCTTCCGTTAATACAAAATGAATCAATTCATTTTTAATAATAATGCAAAATTTTGCCCTACTCACCGAAGCAAACTTTGCGTAAAGTCAGGTACTTAAGAATAAGAATGAGGAAGTTGTGGGGAGGGTGGCAATAATGTTTTATTACAGCTGTCGAAAACTAAAAACACCAGCACGTGAAAGAATATCAAAAATAAGTTCCTCGCTGAGACCAGAATACCCTCTTCCTATGAAAGAGGGAATAAATATATTGTGCAAATGTTTGGCAGGGTTCCAAGAAATGCTTTATTTCATACTTCCTTAAACAGAGGCAGCACGCGAGATAAACCCCTCTCTATAGGCACTATTTTGAATGGCTCGTCAGCCAGAAATACATTAGAGATAACAGTTCATTCTGCAATTCATTGCTACTAGCTAATATCGGGACTAAACGAGCAGCGCTGAGTCATCTGTTACGTCTGTCGCAGAGTGCATTTTAATGCGAGAGATAGTTTTATCTATTAACATAAAATAGCTACGGGGGCAACAAGTTGAATAAACTACAAATGTAAGTTATGATACAAATGTGGTTAGTGAAACGATCATCAATGACCGTAGACCAAAAAACTGATAGATAATAAATTTGCTGATTGTAGGAGAAATTACGAACTTTATTTTTAATTTAAATCTGTTGAGATTATAAACTTGGATTTTAGTCTAATTAGAGGCCTTGTAGAGCTATTGTACAACGTTTATAATAATTTACCATCATTTTTAATTTAACCCTCTAAGCGGTTCGCACGTACAATTCCACCAAATCGATGATGTTTTCAAAACGTACAATTTTCGACCTCCAAAAACGCTCCGAAAATGGATGTAATGTACATTTTTGCCAGTGCTTTCCCCCATGGAGTTTTGAGGTAGGAGGGTCAGGTCGATTGTTTAGGAACTGCATCCCTCTTTGATTGACATTTATTGAGGGATGCCCCCCTGAGGCACAAAGACTCTGATAGCTTTTCATAGCTTTGTAAATCTCTATTTCGAAGTATTTCGTTTGCGGTAACAGATGTATCTATAACATCCCCACTTAAATATCTTGGATGACTTTCGTAAAAAATATAAACAAGTCTCACAAAGAATATTTTTATTTGTACTTTTAGAATCCATTATTTCTTATGGATGATCTTCGAGACTTGACGAGCTTCATGTGTATTAAAAATTAACAAGCTATAATATCTACTTATATATCTATTCATAACCGGAAGTAAAGGGACAATAACGATTGTGGGTTTCCCGTATTCCATTCTAGTCGACAAATGTGAAGGAAAAAATCATAAAACGCTTTGGCCCCTGACACAGTAAACCTTTAGCGTATTTTTTGGAGACTTTTTTTTCTCGGTGTGTTCCACTCGGAGGGTTAAAATAAAAAAAGTCTGTAAAAAAAAGAGTGATAATATTTTATTCTAAAAATTATTAAATAAAATGTACACCGTTTTGAGTATCATGTTTTATGTTTTTATATAAAAGGACAAACACGAAAGGTTATTTAAACACCTTCAAGTTGATAAAATATCCTTTAACTGCTATTTCACGTTTAAAATTGACAGATTTGAATACACTATTTTCAATTTAGGCACTGTAATTAAAGATCAGCTACAGTATTTATTTACATAAGCAAAACTCGAAATTCTCAAATGGTATCCCATTTCGGACATTCTCTTGTAACGGGGTTTCAGAACTGCTAAAACTTCACATATTTCGAGTATTTAATCGTTTTATGTAATTCTGCCTACATTTTATTATTTCTTTATGGCATATTTGAAAGATAATGTCCATAACAGTGAATTGAATTATTTACAAAATGTGTTATATTCATAATTTAAAATATATATATATATATATATATATATATATATATATATATATATATATATATATATGTGTGTGTGTGTGTGTGTGTATACATATAATCTTAATATATTATTAATAAATAATACAATATTAATAATAATTAATAATATAATATTAATGTAATAAAATAATAATATTAATTACATATATAATTATACATATTATACCTTTTTAAATTATATTATTATAGTTTCGGGATATTTTAATCATTACTAAAAGTTTCAGGTACACATAAATTTCGATTTATTCATAATTTATAAGCTAAATATTTTAATAATGAAATTTCGAAATTTAATGGCAATATGTAATGTAATTTAATTAAAGTCAATCAAATTTTAAACTTTTAATAACTTCTATTAAAAATTTGGGCTATTTATATACTTTTAACAATTTTTATCACGAACAATGTATAAATTTATGATTATTCAAAGTGTACTGTAATTGTTTAGTATTGTAGCGCTTGTGAAAGAATTCGTAGAGTAAATGCAAAATATTTTCAAATATTTAAAGTGCAAAACTTTAATTTTCGATTTCTAATGAAAGGACTTAATAAAACTCATTATTAAATTACTTTATAAAATTTAATAAATTTTATGACTACCAAATATTTTTTAAGGAAAATTAATTACCTCAATATATATTACGGGCAAAAACAGCCTGTTGTAAAGGATATTTATAGATTTTTTTGATTTTTTTTTTAAGAATTGCTAAAATTTCTGTCAGTTTTTCTAATTGAGACTAATAAACATTTAAAAGACACATCCCTCATTTTGACGGTTTCCGATATTTTATTCAGAGCTACATCTTTATTTATGTAACCCGGCTTCTAAAATTTCACGACTTGGCATAAATTTCCATGAAATATACATATTTACAAATTTACATTCAGCTGTAAAAAAAAGATAAAAAATATGTTGTATATCTTTAAAGGCTGGTTTAGAAATTAGAATTATATATGCTGTGAAGCCTGATTTTAACTTGTATTAATGAGTGAATTTAGCAGTTGAACTCGTAAATCTCTCACATAACGTAATTTCAACTAAGTTAAAATCATTAAATTAATTTTCTTATTCCAAAGTCGTTTCCCATGCTGAGATATCAAATTGGTTGATATATATCACCTTGATTTCTATCAATTATCACCATTTTATATCACCTTGATATATATATTAGAATATATATCATAACTTAAATCACGTGATTAAATAAAATTGATTTAAATTATGAAAACTTGCTACACACTTTTTTATAGAATAGAAAGCACCCTCAGTAGTATTAGAAGGCAAAATAACTCATATCTTATCATTTGGTCTGGTTAGGTTTCGGAGTAATACGCTCTACTGTTTTGATACATGAGGGCTAATGACACTAGGACCTACTGTTTAAAGCCGATTTCGAACGCAAATGAACAACCCTAAAACCAAAGAGATTCGAACCCATCAACTCTAGAATCGAAGAAAAGCACACTACCTATCACAATGTCGTTAGGCCCTATTAGGACTTCAAGCCGCTACTTTGAAAGCAGCATGGTAAATTCACAAATATAGTAAAAAACAAACCATAATATTATTCTAAAATCGAACAGTAATAAATCGTACTGGCTCTCATGTAAAAAAGTACCATTTTTCTATTCTCATTCTTTTCAATAACTAATGCTTACATTTATATCGACTTGAAAACATATGTTTGTCCAATTTCATTTTACAAATCTGCATTAAAATATATATATAAATATGAAATAATTCGTGTTTTTAAGTACAACATAGCTCTAAATGTAATGAATTTAGTTATTTTTTTATATAAAGAATAATTTTAATTATCAATTTTCTTTATTTTCTCGCCACCCGTAAAAATAACGGCGTTTAGTTATTAGTAAGGAAAAATTTTCCATCTTTTTAGTGTTAAATATATTTACTGATTATTATTCTATCAACGTAATCTTATATTGACATCTAATAATGCATAACTTAATGTTATATTGATGTTTGACAATATATAAGTACATTCCTTTTAATCATGGGTACTTTAGGCTACAATAGGCATTCAAAAGATTGAAATTTGACTTAAAATTAGATATTTTCTAACTCAATTAATTGTGATATATGCCTAACAATAATAATCAAGTAGGGTGCTTTAACTAATATAATTATAAACTTAACAGAAAGTTACTACAAATAACTACTTTTAGCTGCTTTTAGAATATAATTTTTCTAACTTTATAACTAAATAAAAACACTCCATATGCATTTCTAACTGTTCAACGAAATATATCGATAATTTAACTTGTGAAGCATAAAATATATATTTAGCAAATGATTATGATAAAAAATAAATTTTAGTAGTGGATATCTTCTGAGTAAAAATAATGCTCAGATTTTTAAAATTATTATGACTTTAAATTGGAATTTATATACACTTTTACATAATGTTTTGCTAATAACATGTTGTATTTTCAAGCACATTGGTAATTAAAAACAAAATAAAATAATTTTGAAAGTCCACTGCCCCCTTTACTTGCTGTGGAATATGTGATAATTTTAATAAAAGTAGCAATAAGATAGTAAAAATAAGATCTTAAACACCTTTAATCAAAAATATGTAGATGTAAATGAAACTAAGAAATTTAATTATAAAACGCCTTTAAGAAGTAAAATGTTTCCAGAATAATGTTTATGCAAATAAAACTCTATTGAGTTATTTTCTTTCGTAGCATAACGAAGGTGTCTTTACTATAGTATTCATATTAATTTGTTTTTATGAGGAAAGTTGTAAGTTTACATGTAAATTTATTTCCTAAGATCAAAGAATACAGAAGTACAATATGTCTAGATTTTAACCTTTTGTGTCAGAAATGAATAGGAAGGAAGGAAATTAACGCAGCAGGAAGGAACACGTAAGTAGTCAAGTTTGGAGGAAGACAAGCGTAAAAGAAATCTCCAGAAGTACGGCTAAAAAATAGAAGTAGATTATAATATATGCTAATTGGGAAATTCTCATGCATATGTATGTGAATTAATAACTCCATGGTATTCCAACAAAGCTATTTTCTTTTTAAGAAAACAAATAAAAACTGTTATAATTCAAAAATAGTATAAATAATTAGAAATAAATAAAAATGATACAATCAAATAATTCAAATAAAGCGCATTTCTCTTTTAAATAAATGTATAGTTGCTTTTTTATACTTAATGACGAACGTCTAAATTTGATTGAGGTTGTGAGAAATATTAAATATCGAAACGGAAAACATTAATAATAATTGTCTAGAATAACAAGCATTTACAACTAATTATTTTAAACACTAAAAATATTTCCATTTACTTCATATATTTTACAGATAAAAAATGAGTTTTACCTAAATGTTTGCACAGTCTTAAGAAAAGGGAAAAATTATATTTAGATAGAATAAAAAATCCTCAACTTCTGTTTAATTCCCCAGACGACATATGTTGCGTAAACAAGTAGTTCAGTTTCAACGGAAGGACCCCCATTTAGAAAATCAGTTATTTCTCTAGATCACTAATAGGGAAAATTTTGAGTGAGAAGAACTAAATTTTCAATGAAATAAGATAACGAACGTATCAGAAAACCATTTATATGTCTTAATTGTTACTGACACAATAAACAGAGGCATACGCCTGAAGAGCTTTCTACACCTGCATGAAGATCGAACCTACACATCACCAGCTGATGAGGATCGCGAGCCGCTGACTGTCGATCCTTGCACTAGACTTCCACTCCCTTTATAAGCATTGTTCATTTCCATTGAATAGACAAGTCCGAAAATTATCTCCACAAGACAAGCGATGGGCATATTTGTGTTCCTTTCGGATTCCTGTAACAAATAACAAATAATTAAATAAATAATTTAACATAGACCTACTATAATATATAAAAGTATATTTCAGTATCCTTCATTTTAGACAATAAACAGCAATAAAGAATTTTACCTGAACAGAGTCGACAACATAATTTGAAAAAAAGTAAATATTATGAAAATAAATAAGCATGCAATGCAAAAACACAAGACAGTGGTTACATATACCTTTTGACATTGGTGATAGCTCGAGTTATTGTTTCTAGACACGATACAATAACTCAAAAAAATACATAATCTTGACAAATTCTTTTGTTTAAGAAAAGCGTTTTTCGTAAACAAAAAATATAGTCTTCTCTTAGAGGTCGAAAGTGACATGTAAACTGTGTTACAATGAGCTATCATTCATAAACCCTTATACAAAGAAAATCAGTATTGCGTAATCCTCGTAATTCATATTATGGTAGATTAATGACAACAAAGAGCACAGCCTATTAACTACCTTAAGACATGCTAAGCTTTTAACATCTGTTCATGACAGATCTAACATACAAATAGAAACAGATAAGTAGTGTTTATCTGAATATTCGATGAAGGTTAAAGTAAAATACGAGTATAACCAACCAACAAGCTAAAAATGTTTTAATATTTGTTTTAGCAAATGATTTATTTTCAAATAAAGAGAGAATTATGAATTTTCATAAGCGAAAAACGTTATTTATAAGTGGAAAATTTAAATAATAGGTTATCAGTTTTAATTGTCTCATTAGAAAAACTACCAGATAACCATAAATGCAATTAAATACAAACATATAAAATAGTATCAAACAAAAATATATCATATACATCTAATAAAGTCTTTTACACATCTTAGTATTTTATAACTCTAATATTAGTTTTTACTGACGCACGAATTTATTATGATAACATATTTCATAGCTTGATACAATATATATATATATATATATATATATATATATATATATATATATATATATATGTGTGTGTGTGTGTGTGTGTGTGTGTGTGTGTGTGTGTGTGTGTGTGTGTGTGCGTGTGTGTGTGTATGTATAAAGGAAGTTTTACTATCTCTAACCAAATAAAAATCGATAAAAATAACTTTCATAAAATAATTCCATCGATTATATCGACATTTAAAAAATCAGATAATTGCAAAATTTTATTATTAGAAATTAGAAAGAAAAAAATCACCTACTATGTGCATTATAAAATATCTTCTTTCATGAACTTATATCCAATCTGCCAAAGTACAAACGTGCTAGAAGCACGACCATTTTTTTGCACTTCCCTCCCGAAGTGTTTTCGACCCGTTTCTTCCTCATGCACTTACTCTGGGGAGCAGCTTCTTTTTTTCTTAAAATACCTCGTAACTCTCTATCCCTTGTGCTGTAAACAAGGCTGTAGTACCTCGCACGCCTCCATGTTTGGAGCACGATGCAGCATTTTTTTTTATCCATTTTATCTTGGCGGGGATCCATGGAAACCTATACCTCTGAGGTACGTACTTCACGAGCGTGACGTAAGTGCTTTCTTTTTCTCATTTAATGGAATAGCTAGTTTTCTTTCGACTCGAACGCAAACAAGACGAAAAAGCGGGAGAGATATGCAGATGATGAACATGTTTTCGTCCTTTACTTAATGAAAGTCTTAACATCAAATTTTCTCTTCATACGGGTTTTGTAGAAGAGAGTAACTTACAAGTGTTTATGCTGCACATATCAGTTTCATCTTTAAAATATTAAAAAATTATAACGATGGAATAAGGGACTTCGAACATTGCGCCCCTCCTCAAAAAAAGGATTAATATAACTTAGTTGTGAGATATATAAGGACAATGATACAAAAGGTACACAATTTTTTTAAGGAATTTTATAAATAATCCTAAATTGAAATTGATTAAAATAAATATTTTATGTAATAGAGATACTGTAATTCAAGCTTTTTGTTTAAATAATGGCATAAACTTTTTACTATCAGCAAATAAATACCGGTACCATCTACGTATGTACTTTATAGTGCCAATCAAAGAAAGGGAGAATTATTTCATATTTTTTTCATTCACTACCACATTAATTTGGTCAAACGGAATGAAGGCTCTATTTTTCGGTAACTGAATTCGGGTTCAAATTGCACTGCTCTTAAGGACACAGATAGCTGTTTGGAATCGGGTTTTAAGCAGTAATTCCAAGTTCTCATTAATTCTACAGTGGCAAAACAGTAGATCATTGTCTCCAAGACCAACTTAGCACTTTACATTAGTTTATTATGAAACTTACGCCTGCGTTGCGTATAACCAAATTTTCCATTGTTACCAATGAACATCTTTGATTATTGGCTTTTCTCAGTCAAGGACTGCAAAAGCAACTCAATGACTGACAAAAACAATGTTCAAGTAGCAGAATAAATCAAAAACAAAGTACAAGTCTAGGATGTTAGTGAAAGAACGTTGCAGATTTTATGATTGAAATAATTATAATCATAGAACAATTATTCAAAAAACTTACTTACAGAAATTTAACTTAAATAGGTCAAAAATATCTATATAAATCAATATAATCAATATATCGTCTATAATAATTTAAAGGACTATTCTTTTAATATTTAAGGAGATAATACAATCCCTAGACTGTAAAAGAACCTAAATAAACATTGCGCTATTTACACGTAAAACATCCTAAATCTTATATGAAGAACATAAAATAAAAGATTTCAAAACTTAAAAATTAACCCAATTCAAACCAGAACATTTATAATAATTATGGAAAAAATCTCCAGTTTAAAGCGAAACAAATTCTATGAAATACATAATCTGATATAAATCAAAATAATAATATGCATTTATAGCGTGAATAGGGCATAATTATTCGGTACGGAAGACAATCAATATGAAGAGTAATATGTAGAGGAATAATATAGAAATTTTAACATTTTAAATCATAATTAGTATGGTAATATAAGTTAAATAAACAGAAAAATGAATATGTTCAGTGCTTACATCTCATAATTATTTTGTTGACAAATCGACTAAAAATCATTTTATCTTTAAATTTTAGAGATTAATCAAAGTACAGTTCATAAACGGAACACTTTGGATACAAATGTATGCTATAGAATTCTATATAGAAACGACGACATAGACAAATTTTCACAGGTCTGTAAAATATTAAAGTATTCATAATTCCGTACTGGTATGGTGCGTGATCTCGAAGAGTTAAGCAACTAGTGACTTCGGATACTGAGATTTGATCTACACTGTACTGGTAAAGAACCCGATCATGGTAATTTTGGCTCATTGGCAAACAAAAAATGTTCGGCCCATATTCCATTTGTTACGAATTGTGACTGTACACATCATTACCTACTGTAAAGTGTACCAAAAAAGCACACTTAAACATTTTTTGAAAAGAAACTCAGATCTACAAGAATTATTTTAAACTACCTAATTTATTTAGGTTCAGGCTTAGTTGTGTAATGTAACGAGTGCTTGCCTAAGAGTGTCTTCAATGACATACATTGTTGGGAAAACGATGGTACTAAACTGTACTTGTGATGATCTTATCGAGTCATTACAATATTTTTTTCTATACATAGAACCTACCGTCTTCATATAAAAGTTATTATATACGGTGAAGCATACTTAAACAAAAATAAGTCCTATTATTTCATACATAAACAGCAAAGAATTGTAAATATTCAATTTGATGAGCAATTTTGTACATATTGCGTATGTGTATATATCTCAATTATCTAATAAAAAATATTTTGTACGTTATTTATGCTTTTAGCACATTAAAAAACTTGACGTATATACCTTTCGAGTATTATATTAAAAAATGAAATATTATCTTGTTAAGTGCTAACCTTAAATTTTAATTGGATTTTGAAAATTAGCAGAAATATACTAATATATCAGAAAATATCAAAAACATTGATAATAAAAGAGTACTTATAATTCAGTCTCATATAACCCAGAAAATATTTTAATTTTATTATTTTTCTCTCTGTAGATAAAAATTAATTATATGTTTTTCGAACATGGCCAAATATCCGAATGTATGTAGTATGGCAATATACTGCTTTATAGTTATACATCTGATAGAAATCAGTATTTAACAGTACGTCCTAGTCTAATTACCGCAAATATATCGAAACGTATAAAATAACGCTTAAATTAAACAAAACCATACCATACTAAAAAGGTTATACGATACACAATAATGTTAGAAGCAAAATTAACTAATCTACGAAGTAGATATATTGTATAAAATACAATATAAGCCTTATTTGAATACATACAGATTTTGTGATCAAACTTCTTAAATTATTGTACTAATTTACTGCCAGCTAAAATTTACGTTTAAATAAAAAAATATCGGATAATTTTAATTATATTAGCAACATAAAATCACGTAACAAACAAGCTTGAAAATTAACTGATAGAAAAACATATTCTGAAAATTTTCAAATCTGCCCACTTAAAATACTATGCATGACATAATGGTTGACTTAGAGTGAAATTACGTGTATCGGCAATAAAGAATGTAAGTAACATTTTGAGTCTTCTCATGATACATTTAAACAAACTGTGATTAATAAGAAAACAGTCATATCAGCAATTAAATAATTCCATTACTTTTTTTATCCAAACAATAAATCTTCCAAGACGCTTAAAAATAAAATGTAATGAGCTGATCATCTAAGAGACAGAAGGCCATTACTGTAAGCAGTTAGAAATCGATAAAACAGCAGTACCAGATTCTAAAAATAGCTTCCGACTGAAACTCTAATTCAACAACAGGTCTGAGATATAGCAATCTTTTAAGTCAACAGCGCTAAGGATAAATTGTTAAAGTTATTTTAAAAGCGGGTAATACATATATAAGATATTTTTAATCCAAATTTACATGCGCTATATACAGTTTAGTTTTAGAAATAAATTTAAGGAAAAATATTTTCTTCAATATTTTTTCTTTAAAAGATACGTTTTTGGAAATTATTCGATTACTTATTAATATTTTGTCAACAAAAAATTATTTTACTCAGCGCAAGTTAAAATGTAAAGTGATATACACTGATTTCACTAGTTTAGCAGCTACTTCATTTTAACAACTTAGTTTTTTTTAATATTTCTCGTATTACTCGTATTTATAGAGATAAATAAATATGCGATTTATTTAACCTTAACCTCTTTGTCTGTTAAGTGAGACGTAAACCAAAAATAAAAAAGAAGAGCTAAAATAGGGAGTGTATCAGCTAGTGGAAGTCTCTTTCAACTGTCAAGGATGAAACAAGCTCTCGGAGACTGCAGACAGAAATCAACCTCAAAGTACTTCCATTGGAATGAGAAGTAAAGAATAATTTCAGAGGTCAGACTGTAAGCAGCCAATTTTGCCAGACCTTTGGAGATATCGTCTGTTTATACTAATGGGTGCTTTTAAAGTCAATACTGCATTAATACCATATCCCATTTTACGAAGTATGCATAAATATGCTGCTACTGTACTTAAGCTTTTGAACCTCTTACTGGTATCCGTAGATAAGAGTATCTATTATCTTCCCTTCTGCACTTAAGTTACTACTTAATGGTAAATAAAACTTCAATTTTGGCTCCAAAACACATTTGATTAAAAGTATATGGCTTGTTAACAGCGGGTATTTGTCAAAATTCTACAATCTTCAAAATAATGAGCATTGGTTTGAAATCTTTATAGGTATTTTAGATATCTATGTATAAAAATGTATTTTTAAATTAAGGATATGCAGTTATTTCTTACCTTCAGAACTAATCCACGCGTTTTGAGGAGCCGTTTTCAAATTTTTAAGTTATAGCAAAAACTACTCCCAAACTCGGAAAAACAAATGAAAATAATAAGTTTATCTTTTTTCATTTTTACACAGACCTAAAAATGACTATTTAGTCTAATGTCCTACTAAAAGGTCTGGGGTCACAAATATTACGCAAGGGTACTTAACAAATGGAATAGGAAAGAACATTACAAACATTTATAATTTATGACTTCCACCTACATGATAAGCGATTTATTTATCTAAGACTGTCTTATCAAGTGGGTCACTTTTATCTTTGGAACATGATACGGTCTACCTCCACTGAGCATCGTACATCTACAACTTAAATGGAATTAAAAGCGGAACATGTAGAACAAAATATTGAAAGCTTAAGTAAATAAATAATTACAGAAAATATGATACTTTTAGCACTGTTTGTAAAGATAAATTTAAACATGCTATCGAAATCTTAGATGACATAACTGCAAATAATTTAGATTAAAGAATCGTCAATGTGGAGTGAAAACTATCTCACTATTTATGGAGTATTTTAACTCCCTAGAAGACTTAAAAATTATATAACAGTTTTAATATTTACTCTGTAGTGTTTGTTAGTTTTAATATCACGTTCCTTTATTTGGACGAAATCATTTAAGTTACACAATCAAATGAAGAATAAATTTAACAAAATGCTTAATGCATTAGATGACCCTGAGGAAATTCTACATGCACTGATTTACGACTTATTGTCTGTATCATTCAGTTCATTTATGATCGCTTTGTGCAGATATAAATTACAAATGGAACAAATGTATTTCGCCACAATACCAGTAGTATTGACTGGCACAGAAATAAAATTCAAGTACCTATTGTTGTTGCCTATTTCATGCAGGCGATGACACTAACAAAGGATTGCAACATAATATTCAATAACATTTTACGGCATATGGGAACAACCCATAACATTATCCTGTTCTACACAGCATTAACACATCTTTATATTAACTGTAATTTGTACAAGCTGAAAAAATTATGCAAAACAACAATTGTGTTTAATCAAGGGAAATACGGTGAGAAACGCGCTGAATCATACGCAACTCTTGGAAAAATAAGAAAAATCAGTAAGTGATTACATTTATATAAAAACATATTGAGTTCTTTTCAATAACTAAAATTATTACTTCAAAATCTCAAATCTTATTATATAATTCAAATGTCACAGATTGTTAAATATTGTTGAACTTCCTACATATGTATCCGTAATTACAAAGAAAAAATGAATCTTAAAACTACTTTTTAAATTATGATGTAGTTACAACAGTAATATTGTGGCTTTAAAATTAAATAATATTCTTTAAAATAAAATAAAATAATATTCTCCAATATGAGAAATATTCAAACTTTAATTTTACACTACAAATTAAATTTTTAAATATTATTTTTCATATAAATCTTACTTTTTTTTTTTACTTTTTAATGCGATAAGCCTCATATTTAAATTATATACTAGGAATGAATAGTTCTTAAAAGTGTGGAATAACATACAATCCTACGATAAATGTTATAAACAAATTGCAAGTTTTTGTCTTTATTAAAAGATATTATTAAAAAGTGGCATTGAAAGAGAAGATTCTTTTCTTGATACTAAATGACGCTGCTTCTTTTCAAAACAATAGGAACACTTCATTACGATTTATGCGTCACAGAGACAATGGGAAACAAAAGTGCTTCACTGGGCCTTCTGGGAAATCATGGTATTACCATCTCCGTTAAATCTTAATTTGCTTGTTTTTAATTTTACAAGCATCTGGTAGATATGTATAGAAAAGTACTTAAGATTTTACTTTATAAAATATATTGAAACTACACTACAGATGCAAGTAATAAGACGAATTAAACTGCAATACATAATTAGATAAATTTCATATACTCATAATACGAATTCTGCTTGATTTTTACCTCATACAGTTTCACATATACATTCCTCACAAATTTGAATAATTTTAGTCAAGTAAATGAAAATTACAAATTACGCCACAAGGAATATAATCGGAATAAAACTGTGAGATTTTATTCGTTGATTTAAACACAATTTAAAACATTTTTTCCCAATGAAACTATTAAATTCAAAATGCTTATTTTTTAAGCGCTTTTATAAATTTTTAATGTTCTGAAATTTGAAAATATTAATGATAAATGAGCAATTAAAGCCCTATTTGATACAGGATAATACTTAAATATCAGAAAATTTTTGTGCAAGAGAAATAACGAATAAAATTTACCTTTGCATGAAAAATGTATAAAATAAGAATAATCGCTATTCTTTTTTAAAGATTTTATTCTAAAATCTTTAAAAAAGAATCTTTTATCACTAAAATATTTAAAAAAGAATCTTTTATCTTTAATCACTGATATAATAAATAAAATAGAATCTTTTATTCTATTTTATTTATTATTTCAGTGGATAAATATTTTTGCACAAAGCCCAACATATACATCGAATCAAGCAAGACTGTCCAACTGTTCATAGTTCTAGGCACACTATATCTTCTACAAACATTAATTATGAGGTTGAAAGAAGGGGAATAATTAAAAACTTCAATTAATAGTGTTAGTAATGATTTATTTACGCGAAAACGGAAAATACTTTTAATGTAATAAAATGATATGCAAAATCGGAATGAGAACTTAGTGGTCGTTATTTTTATAAAACAACTGTTTTTGTCTATATGAATATTCGTTGTTGCAAATCTAATTAAAATTTTAAGTGTAGAAATTTTAATCGAGTTTTGATAATTTGATCTGATATATTTCATATCGAAGTGAATTGGAACTGCTGCGAAGGGACAGATAAATATACAAATAGCAATTGGAAGTACGGACCGTTACTGTATTTTCCCTGTCCTGTAGCGACCTTTCGTTTCAGATCTTTACAGTGTAGACTATTTCAGTTTGGAAATATATAAATGGTCAGGGGTTTCTATGGTTTTAATTATTTGAAAATTTTATTCCCACATTGCATTTCTCATATGTAATTTATGATTTAGGATGTTTAAAATATTATCACAGTAAACTGCATCGATTCGTTGCTAAATTTCCAGATTAAAATACAAATAGCTATCGAAAAATTGTTCTCTGATCTTATCAAGGACTTAGATATAGACTGTTTCAGTTATGAAAATGTAGAAATTGTCAGTTGTTTTAAAGAATCGAATTCATTTCTAAGACACTTAAGAATAAATCTTTGAAATTCAGAATTATTCAGAACACGGAAGTCTAAAATGTACGAGAATGTCACTGACATTACAAAGCATAATATTTATGATATCTGGAAATCTGTTATTCTGAATTTGATTAACTTTAGAAACATCTATGCATACGACTACGAATCGACTGGAAACGGGCTGCTAGTAGAACATGTGTAGATAGCTTGATTATGCAAGACCGTGCCACGCTTCGGAACTCCGAGGAGAAAAATCGCCGTGTTCATATAAAGCAATAAGCATCTGTCGTTTCCGACGACAGTAGAATGAAACAGCAATTTTCAAGCGATTAGAGGTAGTGCGACGCAATTTATCCGCGAGGAGACGCAGTCGCCCCAAAATAATACACGGTATCTAATTTTGACTTTGTTTTGCAGGTGTCCTTTATCGCATCTCTCGGCACTTGGCAGCAAACCTACCCTTGAAAAGTTCCGTTTCTTTCCGGTGACTCAAACCCGAAACTGCAGACTTGGGGACATTCTTTCGTTGGCTTAAATTGGGGAGTGTAGGTGTTGCTATATAACTGTAGGAAGTGGGACAGCTGAAAAATGCTGACAGGAATGATATGATATGGCCTAAATGCGAACAAGTGTGAAAACACTCAGATTGTTTTTAGTGGCACATCTCCATTGTTATCTGTCAGAAAAAAGAGGCCACTTAAGCATATTTCTTAAGGATTTCTAAATGTAAATCTTAAATAATCTCTTCAAAACCCAGTTTTCTTAAGTCATGAAAAAATAAATATATAAATATATAAACAAGCCCTTTTTTAACTTCTCATAACAGTGTGACATAAATACTGTACCCATCTCTATTTACTAGATTTTGCGGATGCCTAATATGAATCAATTTAAACAACTAAAACAAAAAGTCTAATAAATAGTAAAAGAAACGTAATGTATACTTCCTTTAACGCAGTTATTTGGCTATAAACATAGAACACATTTTTCAAAATTGATTCATTTTGTAAAAAAGTTAAGAGGCGAAAATTAAACAGCTACAGGGTGTTGTGAAAAGGGAAACTATTAAAATGAAATAGATGTCCAAAAGTTAAATTAAAAATTAAGAAAATAAATAAATATAAACAAGTAAATATATAAAGTAATTTACGCTTAAAATTATAATATAAAAGTATGATTACAAATCTTTAAATTTACACACACACACACACACACACATATATATATGTATATATATATATATATATATATATATATATATATATATATATATATGTATATATATATATATATATATATATATATATATATATATATATATACAAATGATTTGGAACATAAATTGTGAAACTACTGATCAATTCTCGACTGTTATAAAATCAAAGTGATATGTTATATATTTCTTATATGTTATATAGTCATATGTTCTCATATGTTATATATTTCTTATAAAATTTATAATTTTTAGAAGAAAAAAATAATTTATTATTCTATTTTTTTTTCCACTGCCAAAATTTACCTCAATGATTATTAATTTGATCTAAAGCAGTAGTTTCCAACCTGGAAAACGACTATATCCAGATTAGGAACTAAAATTTATTTTTATTCCATATTATCGACAAATAAACTTCATATCAATAAAAAATCCAATTCATGAACGTTTAATTTTATTTGTCGCATATATATGTATATATATATATATATATATATATATATATATATATATATATATATATATATATATATATATATATATATATATATACAATTTAACTAGAAAAACAAAAGTGTAAAATGAAACCATAATTTAATTTTAAATTAATTTTAGTGGAATATATGAATAATTAATGCCAAAATAATGTATATTCTTTACCCCGTATGTAACATCTAATTTATGTGAAATGAATTTCTCGACACAGGCTGCAATGAAAACCAAATATCGAGCGAGTATAAAAGTCTAAACGAAAAAGAGCAACGAGTGGGACTTTCCACATTCCTCCCAAGATATAATAAACATTGTACCAAAATTATCGCATTAAATTTATATATATTAGGTATTATTTAATTTGTAATTTAATGTAAATAAATTTACATGCTTACATATGTTATATAAAAAACCTTCTTTTTGTGTTAATTGTAATTTTCAGTATTATTTTTTTAGTAATAAGTTAGTATTGTTTAAAATGTGTCCATATTATTATACCAATTAAAAGTGAATATAAAGAGGGTCACAGAATAAAAAATCAGGAGGCGTAGTAGCATAAAGGTTGGAAACTGTTGATATACAGGAAAATGTTTTAAATAGAACACCTACATATTATTTATTCGTTTTCAAATTCAATGGCATTTATTTAATAATCTAGGGGGAAAATCTCTAGTGGTTTGGAAAAAAATATACAATTTTTGAAGGTAAAATAAATTATTTTTTGCCTCCAACTGAAACACGAAGTAATTTTCTGTTAAAGACTTTCCAGAACGTATGAGGAAGCCTTGGGATAGTCAAAACTTCATCTAACGCTCACAGTAAAGAAAAAGACGCAAAACTAACGAAAAGGAAAATAAATTTTGAAAACATTATAGGATTTCCATATAGAATCTTTCAGTTTACTCATCTTACTATTGATTCCATGTTTGTCCCTCACTGAAGTAAATTCCCGTACTATGAAATTAATTTGAAGGGAATAGACAGAATAAAATAATCTGTTATAACGAGGTGGCTATCACAAAACTTAGAACAATTCGGCAGGAATTTGGCCGAATAATTTTAAGCAATATATAAAGTGTCAACAGAATTCGAATCCAAACTATCTGTATAGTAAGATGTACTAATCATAATGCATTCTGGACGACCAATTAGTCATAATATGAACAGAAGCCTAATCTGCTTTACTAAACTCACAACATTTAGTTGAAGCTTTCGAGCTATCTTGATAATAAACTGCGTATTAATTCAATGTTCAGTTGTTAAAAAAATTCCTCTATTTTTAAAGTCTCAAATTCTTAAACATTTTTTTCGAACCTATCCATTTGGTAGTAACAAAAAGAAATTGATTAGCAAATTAATATTTGGTTGATAATTTTCTTTAATTTATAACATTTTTATCAATAAGTTGACACTTAAGAGATTGTTAACTGGTTGTAAGGGGTTATAGTCTTTTTTTGGCAGAATGAAAACACACAAGAATCTGCAATTAAGAGCTAATTCTGAATAGGAATACATGCTCTGCTGATTGTGGAATTTGAACCTGTTTTAATACCAATTTGACAATGGGATTACCTGAATGCAAAGTATCACTCCATCCATGGACTAAGTGAGGAATTTTGCATATGGAAGTAATTCTTCCATTTTAACTCATTCCGAAATTAATATAGCATACCTTACGTATGGAACATAAGAATACAACGAACCTTATGAACGTACGCATCACCCCTTCCCTACCCATTCGCAAAGTCACTGACTTTATCAGCTGTTCACATGAATTGTATTAATGTTGGTTTATAGGGTTAATTAGGAAAGTTAGGTCAAATATTGGTACACGTGGAATAATGCATTCCGGAACTAGTGTTTAATGCATCTACCGAAATGCTACGAACATCCACACCAGAACTGGAATTTGTCTCACGGACCAGGTTCCAAAGGCAGCACACGTCTAATTTGGCTTGCTTCCAGTTCTTATTCAATCGATTAAATTAAAACCTTTAATTTAATCGATTATTTTAAAATCAAGAATTATTGTATTAAAAATTACATATTCTAAAATATTTCACTATCAACGTAACACCTATAAAAAGTGGTATTGAAAGTTTAAATTATTTGTTTGGTGACCCGATTTTGTTTGGTGTGGAGCGCTACTTCTTCGCTACATCAAGGGCAAATAGGATTGAGACTAACTCCTGAACGCCGATTCCGAAATGCCATGCCAGCAGAGGGATTCAAACAACAAACCCCGACATCGGTGAGCAAATTTGTCGACCTAGAACTCTTATTCGTGACATTTTAACTAATTATAATTTACAGATACCTGATTTAGAATTTTAAATGTATTTACCATAAACATATACTTACAAAAGCATAAATTTATAATCCAAAGCATGAGCAATTATCATGTTAAGCAACTGAAACAAACATTTACGAGAAATGGAAATTAGGAAAAAATGTACCATATGGTGAAAGTTTTATAGTATATTACTAGAGTATAATTTTAATAGTAATTGTATAAAAGCAAAAATTATAAACTTGAAAATTTGCTTATAGAATATGTCTCAATATTGAAGTAAATAAATACCTTATAAAGGGCTTAAAATTATTTTCAGTATATAATGAGATATATTGTTAAGAGCTTAATTATTTTATTTATTTCATTTCATAACAAAGTAAATCACAGAATCGTATTCATTATGCCCCCTATCATTATAATCTCATCGCATCAAACAAAATTGTATTCCAGTGTCGGAACTAGGCCAACTCTGCAAAACTGAATGACCCACATTTGCCCTTGACTGAAGTAAAGAGTAAAAGGTTTCGCGCATGGTCCCGCCTTTACATGTAGATGGCTGCCATCATCATCAACAGCCCTTACGCATTATTGACATTTTTTTTCTGTTGAACAAAATCAGTGCAAAAAAAAAATAAAAGGTACATAACTAAACAAAAATAAATTATCCATTCGGAAAACACTGTTCTGAAACGTATCCCATTTTGATTAGCGTAAGGCTTCCCCGCATCGATTTCTCCCAGTTGTTTACTTTCGAAGCTTTAGAAACGAGACGAATGTAACAAGTGAATTGTTCAAAATGTAATACATAAATTGGAAAATTCACAAATGAGTGAAGTAAAACTAAAAATGAAAATAAATTGTGTTCTACTAAAATCAGATTTTTAAAAAGGTATTAAATTTTTCGGATTAAAATCGGATATTAATTTTTTTGTCCCAGTTTTAAACGAGGTACCAATATATTTATCCATTCTTTCGCTAAAAATTATTTGTTTGTATAAATAATTAAAATCAGTATATTAATTCATTAATACTTAAATAGTGTTATGTAAATATATAAATAGTAAAACATTTTTGTGATAATTGTTAATCTTAATGTATAAGATATAAATCACATATATAAATTATTCAAGCATGCAATTAAACTAATATATGAACGATTTTAGAAGAATGTCCATGGTTTTACATTATAGTGTGAATAAGGAAAGAAACTAATAATGAAACTAAATTCTTGTTTACAATCCTTTCAGGCAGGAAATGAGGGAGGAGGTAGAATGGGCGTGTCCGTACAGCCTTAATTACGTGAATGGTCCAGTAAGAATTTAAATGGCTGTATTTATCTGCCTTAGGTAAATCATGCGAGAAGTTTTCACACTCTTGTAAATGCGAGCGTGCGTGCATACACACACACATATATATGTATATATATATTAATATAGAAAGTATGTTGTAGTCGATGACGGCTATAACGTTTATTAATTGGAAACATGTCAAAACATTTGCGATAATAGCTAAAGATATATATATGAATACAAACGAAGACAAAAAACGAAGAACGTAAACATCCACAAAATATAAGCACACAAATTATTTTTATATAATACCTGACATTAAAATACGTAAAAATCGTAAAAATTAAAATGTAAAATGTTTAAAACATATTTTGTATTGAGTCAAATTAAAAAACTTCTAAATAACTTACTCAGTAATAAAATAAAACTAAATGGAAACGTCAGATGCTTTCTTTTAAAATGAATAATCACCTATTAACATTGACATTTAATTAGGAGTTAGTTAAATGCCGTTCTTTTAAATACATATCGACTAATTTTAATACATAAATTTTTTTGTAAACAACTTTGTTTAGTAAACTATTCTAAACACAAAAAATCAATAATACAATAATAATGTACGCAATATAGGACAACATTTAAATTCCCAGAAAATCTAGTCGTACTAGAATACATGTAACATAAATATATTTGTTTATTATTTAAGGAACTACGTATATATATTTGTAAACTCCTAGAGAAACAATATCATTCTATTTAATAATTTTATGAATTTCTAAGTACGGAATATATTGACTGACATTATACAGTAAAATAATTTGAAACTTATATATATATATATTATAATAATAATAATAATAATAAAGCCCAAACAACTACAAATATTCTTATTCCAAATTTTAAAATTATATTGTTAAATTAATTTATACTATCAGAATATTAAAATTACCATATGGGTTTTTGAGGAATCAATGGTGCGATAAAGATCCGGCAGGAAATAGATTTGTTTACATTTTGAATCATTTCATTAAATAATTATAATTCACAGAATAAATGAACAACTCACCAACTCCTTTGAATGGAATTTGAAAGTCATTTAAAATCAAGAATCACTTTTGTTCTTATTCCAGTTCTTCATAAAATTTAATTACAGTTTAAAGTTCCCGATGGATCTATAAACAGTTCCATGAGGATAAATTTAAAACTTTTCTCTGGCTTACAAAAGTATAAAAATTATAAAATTAAAAAACAGAAAAAAATGAGATGTTTTTTCTCTCCAGGCTTTTTAAGTACGAAGGTTGTGCACTCCTTTTCGCTGATGGGTATTCCTCCGGATATAACGGGGACGCGAATTCTCGGTTAACCGAACAACACTTCGCAGGCAAAAGCGCTCGGAACAGATACGGTACCTTCCTCATATAGCGAGCCTGATCACTTTCCGATGTCTTCCTCCGCCGCGGCACAGCTGTTCGTCAGCTGAGACTCTAGATTGTATTTCTCCGCGGAGAATAAAGAATCCTTTGTTTAATTTGCAATTTTATAAAGCTTATTCACCAGTTATTGCTCCAAATTTTTGATAATATTCACAAACATGACAAATTCAACGTTTTGTGATGATTTTAAAGACGATTTATCTAAATAATATGAACTCTTAGAAGTAAGTTCGATTTTTTGAGGTTGTAGATGTATAGTGAGAAACGTTAAAGTCAAAGTTTAGCTAGATGAGAAGCGCTAGGTGCAGCTGTTTTCTGAATGTTAGTGTTTACTTGGTCCATTTATCCTTTATTTGTATAATTTTCTTATATATATAATGAAGCAATATTTTTAAACCGGTATAAAAAGTAAGATAAAAAAAAATAATTAAAATTTTTTCTTAAAATAAATTTCAATATAAATATTGAAATAGGACAATTTTAATAATGACTGTGAGAAAATATTGCTCTAATATTACAGAACTATATCAGAGTTTTTCATTTTTAAAAATCTGTAGTAAATGTCACCGATTTTATTTTCATACAAGCCGTTATATAAAGTATTAATATGTTCAAAAATATATTAATGAACACAATTACTGTGAAGATTGAATGAATGTTGAAATTTATAGATCAACCTAAAATAAGTTAGAAAGCTAAAAATAAATTAGACAATTATAAATAATCTACAATTTGATACATTTTAGGGTGAATAAAATTTCAATCATGTATCGTTAATTGTATGTGTATATCTAATATCTGATTAGAAAACACTGGCATAAATATTTGGTAGTAAATAAATAAAATACATCTTGAAATGTTCTCTGAAAATAATAACGTTTCTCGACTTTTTATAATTTAGAAAAATAAATAAACTTGATTTATGAGTCTAAGTTATACCTCTCGTTCATCAAACAAAAGACCAAATAAAACTTTAGCACGATTTTATTGCATTAGTTTTTTGTCTAATCATGGATACATAGAATTTAAATTAATTTTGTTTTAATTATAGTGTTGATAAAAGCTTTCCTTTTACCTAGTTTTTATTAGCTTTTTTCACTTTTTTTAATCACTTTTGGTTTAAAGAGAAAAGTTTAATTCTGAAAAGAAAATAAGCATCTGTCTAATGAATTAAAATAGAACATTTTGTAAAGATCTGTATAAAATTATACACTTCTTTTTAAATACAAACTAATATAAATATTACTGACTATAAATATAAATGTTTTTATTCGATTTTACAGGTTCTTACATACTGTTTAATACTATTTCATTTAAAAGAATTTGTGTCGTAGATGGAAAAAAAGGTAGGGACGTGTATGATTTGTAGATAAATTTGCATCTATTAATAGATAGATCATTAACAATTCTGATTTTAGACGCATCTCACATTATATCGTTGTATAATTTGCTCCTTCAGTGTGCTTATAAACCATGCATTTATAAAATCGCTATGAAAGATTACTGAGAAAATCTGTTGCAAATATGACAATTATTGGAATATTTAATAGCATTATTAATATGAATCATAAATTTAATAATAATAATTACAACTATTCAATATTTAAATATATGAAATTGAGAATAGGTTTCAATTTAGAAATGTAGCTAAATAGAAAATAGAATGTATAATGTAATTTTAATTGTCTTTCCATTTAACTATTCAGTTCTCTGCTTACATCTTACACAAAATTTGTCTGAG
This sequence comes from Pardosa pseudoannulata, assembly GCA_032207245.1. Taxonomy (NCBI): domain Eukaryota; kingdom Metazoa; phylum Arthropoda; class Arachnida; order Araneae; family Lycosidae; genus Pardosa; species Pardosa pseudoannulata. The sequence continues at coordinate 140,739,576 of CM063508.1, forward strand.
TTTCTTCCATAATAAATAAGTTCTTTAATTTATTAGTGGAAGCCTTTTCAGAATGGTAACTTTTCACCACCAGAAAATGATCTTTATAAATAAAAATTTATTTTACTGTGCAGTCTTTGCTCCTAAGAATTAGTTAAATCCTACTTCTTAATATAGGAAAATAGGTTTAATTTAGAACTAAATGTTAGTTAATGTACTTGTATTGAATTATTTTCAACTCTATTGAGTAACTCTTTAAATGTAATTATACATTGAACCAATAAATTCTTAACTCCTTGACCGATTATATAAACGTGCCAAGATTTATGTTTTGAACTGTTTAAAGGATTAGTATGGATGTCTTTAACAATTATGTTCAATAAGAATAATCCATCGGTAAGGTAAACAGTATATTAAATGACTTTCCGTGTCGCTATTTATCGGTATGTAATAAAATAAAATTGAAAAAAATGTTGGGGGGGAGTTGCAAAAATATGTTTATAGTAATGTAATACTAAACGTAAGAATTTTATTTCATTATTACATATTTATCCAAAGTGAGTTTTATCGATTTGTAGAGCATACGATTTAGTAAATCTATGTTTTATAAAATTGTGCCCGTAATCAAGTATGTAACAAATAAATATTACCTTAATTAAGGGGACTTCATATCTTTCGATACCATATATTCTTCTCATCGCCTTTTACCGACTGATCAAATAAAAAGTTATGATCCTTTTAGAATGGATTTATGTGTTGAACTCCTTTTCCCCTTTAATAAATGAATTTATCCTTTAAACTCCTTTACTATTTTTAAAATGATTTTTACAAGTTGTTTAATATCACTCTAACTTTTTAAAAATGACTTAGTTTTATCATTTCAAGGAGTAGATTCTATATATACACCTTGATAAACTTTGTTTAAAATAACATAAGAAAAATCCAAAATATACACGAAATGAAAAAAATGAAATTATTTACCCGCAAGATACATTCGAAATATGTGTATAAGAAACTAAATTTTTATCGATGATTGCAGTAGAATGGATTTTATTGTGTAAACTAAAACTGAAAAAGTAAGTGATGTTTTACCATATAAAGAACAGAAAACTGTTAAGCAACTGAAAATAAAATAATAATACAGATACTATTTTAATTCATAAAATAAAAATAATAATTAACTAAAATTAATTTTATAACATATCTATATTTTTAAAATTTTATGGGTAAGTACATTTTTATTTTTTTTATGTTGAATATATTTGAAAAGATTTAATAAAAATGGTATCAGTAACAAAACAAAACTAAATATGTTTTCTAAATTATGTCACTTATTAATGATCCAAGAAAACGTTATTCTCAACAGAGTACAATTTTTAATTTTATACTAAATTAAATAGGATACAGAAGACGTTCCACCTCGAAAAGTAATTTGTTCCTTTAACTCTCAGGTGAATTTTAACAAATTGTTCTATATGGAACCTTTACCTATTTTGGGGCTCCCGAAATATTTGCACCTTCCATATTAGCTGTTTAACAAACTTCTACAAAAGTGAATTAACATCAAATTGATTAACGAAATCACTGTTAAATATATCTTACGAAGGTTGGAACTTTAATAGTGGCAACACTGCTGTAAAAATGCTACTCAACAAAACCAAAGAATGTAGTGTATACCACACGTAAACTACGTACCTACCTTCTTTCCTACGTCAGACGAAAGCGGAGTGAAGCGAAGAACTCAACCTTGTATTAGCTTGCTGTCTAAAGTAAGTGTTGTCAGGACTTTTTCAAAACAAGAACAACGAAAATGGATAAAAATTCAATGTGCCAGAAGTCGTACACCCCGACAATGTCATCTAGGGATTCAAGATGCCTGAGCGGAATCTGCATGTCCTTACGGAACTGTAGCAAGATGGGTAAAAGCCTTCAATAAAGAGTGCCAAAATGTGGCAGATATTCATCGGAAGGGTCGTCCTAGTGTCAGCGATGCAGAAGAGCATGCTGTTACCTCACAAATGGACAATGATCGATGCCAAAAGATTTGTGAGCTGGTCAGAAAGACAAGATTTGCGCATATGACTGTGTAGCACATTCTGAAGAAACGACTGTGTATGAGAAAAATTATGAACTTTTTGCAGAACTTCCTTATCATTCTGCATGACAATTCTCGTCCACATACAGCGCAATCTGTGACTGATATGTTCGATCGATGGAGCTGTGAAGTGCTTTACCCTCCACCATGCTCCCCAGATCTAAGCCCTTGTGACAATATCTTAATTCCTATGATGAAGAAATTACTTTGTGGCATTCGCTTCAGAACTGTTCTAGAGATTCTTGCGGCAATAGACCTGTCCATTCGAACTGGCAACAGAACTGGAGCTGCTACAGGTGTTCGTCGACTTCCACATCGTTGGAAATAGGTTATACACAATGCTGGAGACTATATTGATGGACTGTAAAACATGATGACATGAATCACTTTTGTATTCCATGTAAATAAATAGTTGCCACTATTAAAATTCCAACTCTTGTAGTCCTATCTTATTTATTGATCTGAGAAAAAACACTGAGAGTTGTTATACAGATCATAAATTCATTAAAAGAAAAACTATTTTTTCTACTCCTGAATCAAAATAATTTCTTCCTTGCCCGTTTATTGCGTGATTGACCATAGCTCTAGTACAATTTTAGAAAGAAAATATAGCTATAATTTTAATAGCTTTTTTTAATGAAGCCAGTATTTTCCTTTTCTCAAGTTATTTAAATATTTGTTTAAAAAGAGAGCGTGGGAAAGAAAGACTAGTTATATTTGATAACTAGTTGAAATGGAGAAATGGAAACAACGTATCAAAATAACATGTATTTTAAAATGAACGTATTATAACGAGATTCTATAATTAAATATTTTTTAATTATAAATTATACATTGTTAATACCTACCTGAGAAAAAATAATTCTACATATAAAACGTTGTTGTTTGGAACTCTAGAATAATTTGAACCTTTCACATTAGCTAGGGAACAAGCTTCTTCAAAAGCAAAATAATTTCGAATAAATCTAACGTAACCACTATCAAATATATCCTAGTTATATCTTGTTTGAAGAAAAAGATATACTGATAGTTGTTATACAGAGAGCAAATGCATTAATAGAAAAACATTTTTTTTAATTCCGGAATCAAAATAATTTCTTACTTTTCGGTATATTGCGTGACTGCCTATAGTTTCATCTCACTTTTCTTGTAAGAATTTCGTGAAAAGAAATATATCTATAATTTTAATTGCTTTTTTAATATAGCCAGTGTTTTTCTTTTCTGATGTCATTTAAATATTTGTTAAAAGAGAAAACACGTGAGAGAAAGATTAGTTATATATTTCAAATGTACTTTCTAACTGATGTTATTCGTCATAATGATCTCATGAGAAGCAATTCTCACCTTACATTTGTCACACTCATATTTATATTTTGTCGTTAAACATATAAATGTGAACTCAGGCAAAACAATTGTAGCATATTCTTTATAAAAGTATTAAATTGAAAAAGTGTGCCAAATTAGATTCATTAAACATAGAATTATTGTCCAATTCAGTGACAAAACAATAAAAGTACAAACTAATAAGCGAAACGAAAGCGTTAATCATTTTTGTAAATACTCACCTAATGTATAAAAAAATATGAGAAACGACGTGATCAACTATTTGCTCAAAAAGTAGCATATAGGATTTTTAAGGAGTAGGAAATATTTTGATAATAATATTCCTCTTAAAATAATCTCTTTAACAAAATGAATAATATAATATTAAAATCTTTTTAGACAAGAAGCGAAATAATTATTTTAAGCTCTCATGAGCATGAAGGTTTCAACTCATTGTGTCCATTTTTTCCTCTTCTGAGTTACAGAAAATCCTAATTATATATAAAACATGGGAAAAACTATTAATGCTAATAGCTTTAATAAATAAGAAAAACCTTTATGTAATGGCTACAAAATAATTATAATTATTATACGACTATCAATATTTGTAATGAGTTTGTATTTTAATGCTACATAGTCTTTAATTTCTCATTCAACGCACTGAAAAATATACAAAGTTTATATGCAATTAACTGTTGCGGAATTTTTAATTGGAGATTAAATAAATGAATTCCAAGAAAATAATTTAATGTTAAAAAATTGATAATTTGCTGTATTTATTTTTATTTATTTATTTATTTTGGCATAGCAGCATTTTTCAATTTAAAAGTTTACTTTAATCCGATCAGTGTACCATATTTAAAATTTCAAACAGTATAAAACAGTATTGTGCAATTTAAAGAAAACTTATGACTTTCACACGGGAGTGTCCACATATATAGTAACATATATTTCAAAATTCAAAAAGTTTAATTATGTTGTAAAAATTTTTCATCACAAGGATATACTTGGTTTTTGCATATATTTTTATTTCATATATTTCATCCCAGAAATAAATTCAGTAGCATACAAAAGTTCATTTTTGCAGATTTTTGTAGTATTTTTAATAGAAAGTTACTTAACGCGTTCTAAATATAGTAAATCAAATCAGATTTCAGTCATTAGCTTGCACCGACATAAATTTTAGCGCAAATTATAAAAATTAGGATTGGGAATAAAAAGTAAAATACTTTATTAAGGAAGCAAATAATTCATTTTCCCAAAGATAAACGTTGTTGTGCTTCCCTGTTCAAAGTGATACATATTTTTATTTAGAGTAACACACCAAAGTTCAAATATGCGAGGACATTTATTTTTATAGCCTTTATAATTTATCTACACGAAATTTAAATAATTTAATATTTCTTTTTCAACATAGCTGACCAGAATACGCCATTTGAAAGGTAATCTAATATTAACAATTTATATTTCAAGTTTTTTTAATTGTGTAAAACAAACATCTAAACTAAAAATTATATACACACACACACACACACACACACACACACACACACACATATATATATATATATATATATATATATATATATATATATATATATATATATATATATATATATATATATATATATATATATATATATATATATATATATATATATATATATATATATATATATATATATATATATATATATATATATATATATATATATATATATATATATATATACATATACATACATGTATATATATACATATATATACATATATATACTTATATATACATATACATATATATACATATATATATATATATATATATATACATATACATACATACATATATATACATATATATATATATATATATATATACATATATATATACATATATACATATATATATATATATATATATATATATATATATATATATATATATATATATATATATATATATATATATATATATATATATATATGTATGTATGTGTGTGTGTGTGTGTGTGTGTGTGTGTGTGTATGTGTGTGTGTGTGTACAGGAAGAAAGGATAGAGGTTAGATGATCTAGTACTAAAGTATTAAAATAGTTTTACTTTAAATCATGTTAACACAGTTTTCTTGTATTCTAGTCTTTAAAGGTTTATTTTATGTAATCTATGTCCCCAAAATATTCTGAGAAATATATCATTTAAGCCTTAATCTTCATGTCTATAAAATATTCTAAACTTCTTATGCTAAAATGGATGCGATTTATTACATACCAGTGTTTACGGTGGATATTTAAAAATGTTTTGTTTAATTAAATCGAAAGCTTTACAAACTTTGTAATGTGTCGGTCATTTTCCAAATAATCTCTATAGGACCGGACTTAATTTCATCGAGGAACACAAATATATGTATTTATCTGTTTCAAATATATGTGAAAATAATATTTTTTACCGTATCTATATTTAAAAATAATTTATTTTTTTTTAAATAATTTATAATCTTTCTATATATACGGCTGAATGTATATATGTACATGGGTGATCAAAAAGCAAGATTAGAAATTCATGAAGTTTCGTCTATTATACGAAATTAGCCTAGTGAAGTAATTCTAATGCACTCAGTCAGCAAACCTGCAGACTTTCAGCTACCAATCAATTACATTACTAATTGTAATCTTACTGCAAATGAAGAGTCGTTTGAAAAGTTAGTCTTACTAAGAATCTGCTTAGTCATTCAATTTATTTGGATGAAACATGTAACATAGGCTGAAATTCACCAAGAGATAGTAAAGATTTACTGCCAGACTGTATGCCTTGTGGGCATATCGCAGATTGATATCGACAGTTTGAGACCGGTAGGGAAATGGTCGAAACGACTGCTAGCACATTATCGACCAACATCGCTCAAAGAAACTTTCACCTTTCTTTTTCTTGATTGAGAACCTAGGACAGAAATGGCCACCTATGGCACACATGCCAATAGGTGGAACACAAGAAGTATTTCACATATGGCACGCGACCGGTAGATATTAAATTATTTTTATTCACTTACATTCTTTGAAAACAACGTTAGAAAAACCTATGCCAAGACTGGCGGATTCCAAAATAAGAACGAACATATTATGACATTTAATAGTAAAAAACGGTGACTAGTGCTCCCCTGCACCACATATCTCTCTAGAGAACACTGCCTTTTCTTGGGAAAGTACATAAGTGGATTATAAAGAGAGAATCAATCTAAATTGTAAATTATGGCGTTATTTGGTTTTCGAATTCTTATATTTGAATATGAAGATAGCAAAACTGATATTCGAGATACGAGAGTGACTTTTTGAGAATGAGAAAACCGATGAATTGTATAGTTTCCTTTATTGATTCAAACAATTTGATTTTCTAAATATATCAGTCAAATAAGTGGTAAGGTAAAATATTCTATACCATACTGAAACTGAATTTTTAAACAAATATCTCTAAAAACCTTTGCATTGAAATAGTTCTCACAATGTGGTAAAAAGACAAAGAACAGTTTTAAAAACCAAACAAAGGGATTGTAGAGGTTAGAAGATGATTTTTCTCGGGAAAGTAAGTGATCAGACCGATCGAAATCCACAATAGAGTTCGAGTAATTCAAAGTCCAAGAATACAAAGTGGGAGATCAAACACTTATTTATTACATTTAAATTCAATATCGAGAGCAGCAGAATTGCTCATAATCAGATGAGGGATACAACCGAAGAACAACACAACTGCAAGCCGTGAAAAAACTTACACTCAGATGTGCAAAAAGTGCTTGCTCTCTGGAGGTGGGTCCAAACAGTAAGTAAATGGTTTATAAAGAGAAAATCAAATTTAAATTGTAAATTGTGGCTGTATTTGGAATTCGAATTCTTATATATGAATATGAAGATAGCAAAAATGATATTCGAGATAAGCGAGAGTGACTTTTTGAGAACAGGAAGACCGATGAATTGTATAGTCTCCTTTACTGATTCAAACAATTTGATTTTCTAAATATATCAGTCAAAAAAGTGGTAAGGTATATTCTATACCAGACTGAAACTGAATTTTTAAACAAATATCTCTTAAAACCTTTGCATTAAAACAGTTCTCACAATGCGGTAAAAGGAAAAAGAACAATTTTAACAATTATACAAAGATATTTTAGGGACTTGATGATTTCTAAAAAAATATAACAAGTAGCAGACTGAACACCTGAAAATAATAAATTTTAATGTAATTAACATATTAATCGAAAAATATTGACCATTCTTGATTTATGAGTTCAATAATTTGCTTCACAACGTGGCGGAACACGTAATGACAGAAATTTAACCAGTAGAAAATGGTCAGACTCATCCCACGAAGGGATAAGTATCTAAACCAATATAGAGACTATGTCTAACAATAACTTCATGTATGAATTAGTTGGCTATATTGGTTTTATAAAAGGAAATGTGCACGTTTCACACCTTTGTAACTTTACTTTCTGGTCACCCTTCCTAGGAATACAGAGTATTTTTGTATATTTGTTCTTTGTACGAGCCACACGGTTTGTCGTTGTATAACCAAATTTTGGACAGGCATTCTTTCATACCACTAAACGGTTACTGTCTCTATCATAACATCTTAGAAACTCTGTAGACTTAGACTTAGATGACCCACACCCACATCCAACTGAAGAAGTTTATGGATGCAAAAGCCTAAGTGGGTGGGGAGAACCTTTCGACATTATTCATTTTAATGTTATACACTGAATTATTAACTTAAAACACTTTTTTTTTATCACTATTACTATTTTTACAAGTATTTTCCCTCATTTTAAAATTTTTAAAATTTATTTTGTATATAAGAGTAATTTGAATTCAATATATTATAAATTTCCTCCAACTTCTTAACATGATTACGATTATTGTCTATTTTTTTAAAATATTCGATCTGTGTTTCATTTTCGTATTTTTTTATACACATCGGAACTAGATTACATCTTACTTGCATGTAATGCTGAGGGGTGCCTATCAATCCACATTTACAGTTTGGTGAATCTAATTTTCCAATTTTGTACAAGAAAGTTGGGAAACTTCCATGACCGGTAATGAAATAATTTAATACGTTATTTTTGAATTGTAACTTTTGTTCTACTTTAGACATTATAGTATAAGTTGCTCTTCCTTTTTCACTATTGTCCCAATAATCTTGCCAATCTTTATTTATGTTTTCTTTCATATATTTTTTAAATATTGATACCGGGAGCTGTATTGGTTTGTAATTTATTGATTTCGTGGCGTTTTTTGCTAAAATATCTGCATATTCATTACCGGTATTCCCTGCATGAGCTTTGATCCAAATTATATTAATTGTTCGGTTATTCATGTTTTTACATTCTTTTTGTATCTCGGTAATTAATTTTGATTTCGGTACTAATTGTTCTAGGCTCTTGATTACTGAAAGACTGTCAGTATATAAATATATATTGTCTTCACTCAATTCTTTTATCTTTCTGAGCGAATCAAGTATTGCAGACCCCTCAGCCTGAAATACAGTATTATGACAATGCAATTTTCTTTTACAGGTATATACTATCTTATTTCTTTTTATTATTACATAACCGTAACCCGTTCCTGTTTCCATTTTACTTCCATCTGTAAAGATTTTTAATCCTTCATTTATTATATCATCTTGGATCTTATCGTAATATAATTTTAGATTTATGGGGATATCTATTGGATTATTGTTCTTTTTCAAATTTTTCAATTCTATATTTTCTGCTTGTAATATATTTCCCTGATAAATTTCTTTCGATCCTCTGTATCTCAATTCATAAATTTTTGTTAAGTATTTGGCTGTTATGAATATTGGTGGGATTCCTGATAATAAGTTTAATACTGGGTTTGATACTGTTCTATAGGTATGCAGAATTTTTATCAGAAATTTTTCTTTGTATTGAGTTCTTTAAACTCTTATTAATTCCATGTAGCACTATTAAGAAAACCATACCATGCTCTATTCCATATATATATATATTTTTTCTCTACGCCACTGTAATATACCAGGTTTTTTAATAATATATTCATATATGCCCCAGTATATTACCGAGTCTATTAGAGTATTATATATTAATCTATATCTGTTTCCAATACTTTAAAGTTGAATATATATATATATTCTATATATAATATATATATATATTATATATACATATACACAAGTAGAACCTCCATAAGTTGACCACCTAAGGGACTGTAACTAAGTGGTCAACATACGGAGGTGGTCAACTTAGGGAATTTTTAAAAATATTTACTATAGTACAATATTATGCTATTTACATCGTCTTCCTTCAGAGTTGGGTAGTTTTCAGTTTCATCGTCACTTGGATCATCATCCTCTTCGCCGTCCGTTTCACGTACCTTAGAGTCATCGCTGTGCTTAGTCCCAGAGAGTATCTCACTGAAGATTGCCTCTGGGTCTGGTTCAACACATGTTACTAACTCATCGTCCATGGTAACATAATCTTCAAAATTAACTCCATCAAAATCTGGCAAAGGAGATAGAGGAAGCTCATCCTCTTGCACTGATGTTGTAGCTGTAATAAATCCAGCTTTCTTGTAGCAGTTCTTAATTGTGGCTTGCATAACTTTATTCCAAGCAGAATTAATCCAATGAACAGCATTCAAAGCATTTACTGATGCATCTATTTATGATGCCAACTCAGAAGGACCACAGGTTTGTGCTTTCATGATCACCCATTCCAGAAGTTGAGCTCTGAAGTGCACTTTGAAGGACTGAATAATGCCTTGATCTAAAGGTTGGGTTTTCAAATCTGTGTTTAGAGGCAAAACTTTTAGCTTCACATTTGTGAGATTATTCACTTTTGGGTGGCTGGGGCAGTTATCCACGGTAAGTAGAATAGACCGCTTCTTTTCCCTCATTTCTGCGTTAATTCCTCTAACCCACTCTTCGAATAAAGCACTGGTCATCCAAGTGGATTATTCGCTCTCCAAAAAAAAACAGGAATGTCATCAGGTTTTACATTTTTAAATGCACGAAGTTTTGTGGTTTTGCCGATCACCATAGGCTTCAATTTTTCTCCAGTATACTAGCACATGGAATAACAGTAAAACGCTGTTTTGAAAGTTTTCCTCTTTTGCAAGAGTCACCCTTCATTACTAGACTTCTATCAGGCATTGCTTTAAGAAGAGACCGCATTCATCAGCATTAATGATGCCCTCATCTTGAAAACCTTTAGCAAACTCTGGGAATTTTTCAATAAACTTCTTCACCACTTCAGCTGAAACCTTATTTGATTCCCTACACAAAACTTGAGAAATCTCGTATTGTAGTTTGAATTTTTCAAGCCAACCTGCTGACGCTTGGAAGTCCTCAATTTTGAATTTTTTTGCTACTTCCTGAAGCAATGACCCCGATATTCTTGCGTTAATTGATCTATCTCTGTAAACCAACGAAATGTGGCTTCATTCACAGCGTCGAGACACGTTTTTCTCCTTTTTCTTTGAAGTTCCCCGTTTTCGAAAGAATATCTTTCCAGATATTCTTCCTTGTGTTTTAAAATGTCGCTCACAGTTGTCTTACTCACACCAAATTTTTCTGCTGTCTTTCTTTGGCTGCTGCTTTTCAGAAAATTAAGAAGATCCACTTTCTCCTTTAATTTAAGTTCTTTGTGCCATTTTTAATAAAAAATCGCAAATAAGCGACTGGTACTGCCACGACGCGATGTCTAGAAAAAAAAAAGAACAGAACCTGTTTCACATGTGAGCGATACATGTTGTTTTCCAATTCTGCGTAGTTCGTTCATTGCTACACCGCTACACACATACCCCATTCTCCTGACCTTTTTCGACAGATTTCAGCAATTACAGCCAATAAAAGAAATGAAAGTAGACAAAGGGCTAGACTATTATTTCTCCTTAACAAAAGGCTGCATAATCTCTGGTATTTCCTTTCCATAGTACCATACTGGCAGTCAACAATGAATGGAGCACCAAAGAGGGGGGGGGTCGCGAGTGTTGCTCAGATAATCCGATTGACTAATAAAGAAGTTCCTGGAAATCAGGTGGAGAACAGCAGGAGGGAATATCTAATTCAAGAAAACATCAGTGGTCAAGTTACAGAGAGTAAAATTTACGAAAAATTGGTCAACATGCAACTTACGGAAGTGGTCAACATAGAGAGGTAAATCGCCATTGAAAATGCGTTATGACCATTCAAACTAATAAATTTCGGTCAACATAGAGAGGTGGTCAACTTTGGAGGTTTTAATGTATATATTAATATATATATATATATATATATATATATATATATATATATATATATATATATATATATATATATATATATATATATATATGTATGTATGTATATATATATATATAATATTTTCAATAGAACGGACAATTTGATTCCCAATCTGCAATTACCAATTTTTAAAAGGCTCTCCGGATCTAATAATCACTTTAGCATAGTAATGTTTTATTCATATTTTCCTCCAGAATTACAGTTTTATACATGGTTAAAAATTGTCAGACATATAATCCAAATTTTTACATAAAATTCTCTCACTTACTGAATTTGCTGTTACTAAAGTTTTTAGATATATCTAAAATTATTTTCATCTGAATTTTACAATTTTTCAAGTTGCTGACTATTCTACGACTTCCTTACAAACTCATCTTAAATTCAAGAATATTCAATAAGTAAGCAAAAATTTATAAACTTACGAAAAAGATTCTAATGAACTCTACCATGTAATTAAGTTTTTGTTTATTTTTCTTTTATTAGCTATAATTTAATATAGGAACTAAAATATTTAATTCACTCTTACGTTTGCTACATATCTTTCAAAATAAGTATTTTCTATATTAAATAATTCTATTTTTAATCTTTTTTAATTCTCTGTACATTAATTATATTAATCTAAATCGATATTATTTCTAAAATACATTAAATATTTTCAATCTGGACAAACATAAGAAATATATTAATTCTTTATCGTCATAAGGTATATTTCTATTACGTTATTTCGGATTATTTTAATAACTTTTATTTCAAATACTTCAATTTGATTTTATTTATGCTTTCATTTAAAAGCTATTAAAATTTGTCGCATCTATCAAGTGTATAATATTTACCTCAAATCCTTTAAAACAGCAGGGAGTTGATACTGAAGCAGTGACGAATTTGCAAAATGCTGGAAAATGCATTTCGCTAAATTGCACCTTTAAGGGACTATAGTAAACGGAGATATTAATTAAAAATCACTCAGTATATTAAGTATTTTAGCTAAATGTTTTTTTTTTTATCTGCGCAGACGATTCATTCAAGTTCACAAATATGTTAAAAAAAAAAAAAGAAACATGGAGTTAGTTGATATTACATCAGAAATAAATCGCTTTAGATCAGCCAACTTTTAAAGACCCCTCCACACTATGGCCCATTACAAGCCATTACCACGGTCTGGAGGGGGTATGGCTTATAGAGGTCGACGATGGCAGATGATAAAATGACCTTGGAGGAGGATGACTTCGGAAGCGGTTTTTCCGAATATATCAAAGGCATCCAGATGCTCAAATGAAGTGCGCAGTAGATCCCGCTCATCTCATTTAGTGGCCCAGTGTGTGGATGCAACACGTAATCCATCGTCCAAGATCACCATCACGAAGTGGTGAACAGTTAGCCATAGTGTGGAAGATACATGGAGGTTCCTTTAAAGGATAATTAATCTATATATATATATCTTATTAAAGGATTAGAAGGGCATTTATTTGAAGGGTTCATTGAGATTCGTAGGAATCTCCAATAGTTTCATCGCCGTTCGGCCAACCCAATTCACCTATGATACCAGCTTTTGACATGCAGGTCTTTTTCAGTTTTACACATTTCGAAGTTGGTATGATACTTCTGGGCATCTAGATCAAAAATCGAATCCCACGTAATGAAAGGAATTATCGTCAAAATATTATAGTCAAAGAAGTGCTCATGAGGGTAGGAATACTGTAGTTGAAAATAGTTTTAAAATAAAAAAGCAGCACTCTACAATTCGGCCATCGTTCGGCGGATATTGATTTGGTTTAGAGCTCTACCTTCCACGTTTTGCAAACGAGGGCTAACGAGACTGGGACCTACTACTTAAAGCCGATTCCGAGCGGCTGCGAACATCCATGCCACCGCGAGATTTGAACCCAGGAGCTCCGGTACGTAAGATTAGCACCCTAAGCATTTGACCATCGTTCGGCACACATACAGGAAGAAACTCACAGCATTAATACCCAATGAGACTATTTTACTATATGCTTTTATATTTTGTATAATGATCCATTAGAATTATCATTTATTTATGTATTTTCAACATTCAAACAAGGAATACAGATGCAGGTTTCAAAGTAGGTGTTGTTTCTTATGGTATCCAAGTTGTCTGAGTAGAGGCTTACGTACTGCCAACTAGTGGATACCCGAAACGTTAATACTCGTTTTAATGAGACTTTCTGTTACACAGATAATTAGTCCTAAAACGAAATCTTTCGCGATAGCAACACTTCCTTTACTTTACGAGGAAGTAGTATACAGTTAACGTTCAAAATACTTCTCTGCACGTCTTAAAAATGAATTTTATTTTCTAAAAATGGACTTTAAAAGCATTGCTTCCATGATTTAAGTATTGTTATTACAATTGCATATGAAGACGTCGATATGTTTGAGTTGCATTGATTTAGATCGTTAGCATTAACACATTATATGCGATTACATTTCGCAGGGGAATTGTACCGGGAGAGGGCGTTTTCCGTGTAAATTTAGTTATTCAGTTAAATCTCAATAGAACGAAAACAAATATATAAAGAGAAATATATAAATAAAAACCATAAGATTTTTGTAAAAAATATATTTTTAGAGGATAAATTTATAATAGTATCGTAAATATGAAAAATCAAATAGAAATAGTAGTATATAGTCTTAATCTTTTGGAATTATGTTATATATAAATATTTTTACACTATAAAAAAATAAAAGACAAGAACATTCGGCGTTGTTTTCCTGTATATACCGTTATTTTTGTACCCACAAATTAACCATGTTGTTACACTAACCCGTACTAGTACGTGACCCGCAATCAAGTATCAATCGTCAGAAAACGTATTAGTACGTGTCTCGTGCTCAAGTATCAATCGTCAGAAAACGTATTAGTACGTGTTCCACATACAATGTGTTGAGAAGTTTCGTTATATAGAATACGGATTGTGATCAAACATCGAACTGTAGAACTAGAAATTAGAACTAAAAGTAACCTAAATATACATTTCAACATTTTTCGGCCAAATGTTAATAGTGTATTATCACTCTAACCCAGCCTAAACCACACTTATCAGTACAAATACTCCCCCCCCCAAAACAAAAGATATATATATATATATATATATATATATATATATATATATATATATATATATCTGAGATACATGGTATTAAAAAGTCAAAAATGAAAAAATACATTTAACTTTTTATTTGGTAAAATAAAATGCCATTTTAAGGGAAATAGTAAGAGTAAATAACTTTTGAAATACTAAGAAACAGATTTCAAATTTTACTTATGTAGAAAGGTTCAAGTTCAAATGATAATTAAAACCATTATATAAAATGTATTGTATTTTATTCATATTTGGGTTACCAAGTTCCCTTAATGCAGAAAAAGTTAAATAATATTTCATATTAAAATTAAAAAATCCATTTGACGTCTACAAAGTTGTGCTTTGTGTATCAGAGCCTCTCTAAAGAACTGTTACGCAAAAGTTTTTCTCCTACGAAAGCGAACACCTGTTCCAATGTAGAGGCGCAGCATGTATGGGAATTGAGGACGTCAAGGTACGCGTCGTTCAATGCGTAATACATCATTGTGGATTTTGTTTAAGCATGTGGCATGTATTTCGACATAGATGTTGATATAGCTTAATCGTGTGACTTGAATCAACGAATCTAAAAGTATAAACGAAAGTTCGCTGGATTTGTTTTGTTACATTTTATTGAATAGAACAAGGATTATTAAATAGCTGGGATAGAATCGAAACTATTCTTGTTGGGTTTCTCCAGTTCCGGTCTCTGGATAAAGCACGTTAATTAATACGCAGTTAGATTTACAATATTATTGAGAAAAAGGCGAGGTAACAGTTCATAAAATTTATCTCTAAATAAAAAAAATATCAGACAATCATGGAACTAAGTAGAATATTACGAATTCATACTTAAAATGTAGAATAAATTTTAGTTTCAAAATACGATATCCAAATTTTTACTAATCAATCCCCCGAAATTAACATAAAATAAAATCAAAGTTTAAAATGCTTTTGTTTTTCCCCCAGTAAATGGAAAAAAAATAATAAATAAATAAATTGAAAATAAATCTCCCAAATTAAAATGCAAAATAAATTTTGAATTTAAAAAATTTAACATAAAACTTATGTTTTAAAATATAAAAAACTTACTATTTTAAAATAAATTTCCAAAATCATATCTAAACAAAACATTACAACACATGAGCAATTCACTAAAAATAAGAATTCTAAGTCCCGAATATATCCTACCTGCTACCTTAAAACATTTTCAAAAAAATTTCTAAGTCCAACATTACGCACTGTTTTCACATTTCAAATTGAGCAGTAGGAGGAAATCAACTCAACTGTTCACTCCATGGTCTTCTTCTATCCTGGCAAAAGGAACCCTACTACTCAACTCTACTCACAACATGGAGGCACTACCAATGATGTCACGACCACGCCCCCTTAAGCAACCCACTGATGACGTCCCTTCAGTCCCGTATAGGGTCCCAAAACAAATTTTGATAGCTAGAAAATTTCAGGAACTTGCAAAAACAAAATCGGAAAATAGTGCGCGCTTAAAAGCAATACAAAAATATTGGTCTGCATGAACGATGACATCACAACCAATCACGGAGCGTTTTGATGTCACGTGATTTTCGCTTAACTTTAAAATCAATTTTTTAAATGATGGACCCAGTTTTTTACATTTTTGAGAACATTTTTGGAATCTACGAGTCTGAAATTATCAGAAAAACACTAAGTTGTTCGAATCCCCCACATGTGCAAATTCCTCATTCACTAGTCAATTTTATGTTGCGGTTACCGTAAAAATTCAAAATAATATTTTAAAGATAAAAAAAAAATGTTAGTGTTAAGTAAATTAATAGAATTTACATAACGGACATATTCCTTTTCACTTCCTTGTATTAAGTAAAGGAAGTTTTGTAATCAAAAGAAATCTCAGTGCTTATTTGAATGGGAAAACTTTCCATGACAAGGGTAGCGTTCTCCCAATTTTAACTTCTACTTTAAAAAATTAATACAGTAATCCTTTATGTATATATATATATATATATATATATATATATATATATATATATATATATATATATATATATATATATATACATATACACACACACACATATATATATGTATATATATACATATACATATACATATGTATATGTATATGTATGTATGTATGCATATATATATATATATATATATATATAATAATAATAATAAAAGTATTAGATAGAAAATTGACAAAAATTTAAAACTATTATGTAATGCGCTCGCTCAACCAACACCTCCTACAGAGAGAAGGCCTGAGCACAGTTTACCAGAAAATGTGATGACGTAGTGACATTAGGCTGACAACATTCTGTTACTCTGACTAGAAACTTCCAAGTTATCACTTTTCCAATTATTTCCACCGCCAAATGGAAAATCAACATATATGTAAGGAATGTGCGTATTGGCAACGTTGGCGAAATTCGTTTACTGAGCGGGGGATATGAGGGTTCCTTTGTGCTTGCTCTGAGTATGCGAATTCAATTCCTGTATATTTCGGTTAATTTTTTTTTTGTAATAATGCCGTATAAATGTATTGTTCTTATTTGTAAAAGTAATTATGACTCCGAAGGTAACAAAAAATTAGTTTTCTCGTTTCGAAGAAAAGAAATTTTGGGACAAAAGTGGATTATTTCGATTCTTAGAAAAGCCGGACTGTGAACAAGAATTGTCATGTAAGTAAACTCTATTGTTATTTACAATTTTTAAGCATACGATATAAGATTAAACCCCTACTTAAAAAGTAGATTTTTTTTTTACAGTTACTCTAGATTATAGACAGTACTTTTGTTTTGACTAGCGTATATGAAAAAATTTGATGAATAAATAAGAATATTCTATGTTTTTTAAACATATATATTAAAAATTATTCAACTATTAAAATGTAGTTTGTCATAAATAAATAATACTAGCAAATTTTACAATGCAATATTACAATTTCTTTAGAATTAACTACTTAATTAAAATTATGCTAAAAAACATGTTAAATATTGTATTTTTTTCTAAATTGAGTTAAAAGAAACAGTTCAAAATATAATGTAATATTAACTTTTATATCATTAAAACGTCATTTAGAATTAGATATTTTGATAATAAATTGATTAATGTTTGATATTTGAAAAATATTCCTATTTGTATAGACGGTTGAAATATTTGTATTTTCATTTGTAAAGCAACTAAAAGAATAAAGTAATTATATATTATATATCATTGAAGCTGACCTTTGGATATAACCCTTTTAATACTTTAAAAAATATAGTGAATTTCTGTTTAGATAATTATTTTATAACATAAAAAACTGTTTTATTTGTAACATACTAAAATACTGTACCGTCTCTTGTTATGAAAGAGGAAAAAGTATTATCAAAAGCCATTGAAGAGAGCTTAGAATTTGTGGAAAAATCCAAATATATTTTCAATTCTGTGGCAGAACTTTCAATTTGTGTATCCCAAAACGAACTGTATAATCGTTGGATATTTTTGGATATGAAGATTAATATATTCTTTGCACATATAGTTACCAAATCCATAAATAACTTCTTCCGTTTGTATTGATAAAAATTTATCTGTATCAGTGTATTTTTACTGACTTAAAATATATATTTGATGTATTAATTACTTGGGTTAATACTCATAGGTTGTATATTGTAAATGATTTTAATATATATTGAACAAATTTTCTTAAGTATGTTATGTATATTTTCATTGTGTATGTATCAAGTTATCAAGTGTAAAGATATAAAGTTAAAGTCTAATTTTCTATTAATAGAATTATTATTCTGTTAATCAATAATGAATTTTCATTCTCGTGTTTAATTTTAACATCAAATGTAAAAAAAAAAAATTCTGATTTTGTTTTGTTTTCGAGAAATAAAATTTCAAATAAATGTATGTTTTTTTTACCTTATTTAGTACAGTGTTTACTTGGGGTTTTGCTCTTCAAAACTTGGAAATTTTTGTACTTGAAGTTAGATGAATTAGTTTTAAATATATTTCCTGGATTAAATGTAGAAATTTCTTAAAATTTTATGAATGTATTTCTAAGTAGTAGAAGAAGCATAAATAATAAAATTCTAGAATGTTTTATTTTTCTTTTAAAAGTATATTACATTGGATTAAAGATATATTACATTGGATATTCGATTTTAAATAAGTGTTGTTTTTTTTTAAATAATTTATAACTCTCCATTTAACATTTAATGCACTATCCATATTTTAGATAAAGTATGTTAATATCTTGCTTATGGGGATGATAGGTATTATTGTGAAAATCTGGAAGGATTATAATTTGTGCTTGAGTTAATTCTTTTTTTATTAGAGAATTCAAATTTAGAGTGTATATGTTTTACAAATGTGTGTTATTTTAAGCGTAATTGATAGAGTAAACAAAAAGCAATACATTCTGTGTCTGAGAACGGTTAATGTTAATCAAAAAAACTGAAATTTACTATAAATAATCGCCAGTAAATAATAAATCAATTTTTTTATTGCCGTTAAAACTACAGCTTCAACTGAATGGCTTTGATAGTAAGCCTAATCTCGTGACGTCACAGTGAGTGTGCTCAGGCCTTCTCTCTTTAGGAGGTGTTGGCTAAACACAGCAATTACATAGAGGTAAATATAATAAAAAAGGAATAAGTAATATAACTACATTAAGCCTAAAAATGTTAAACAGATAAGAAGAAAGATGGGTTGGGTGTGGAAGGTTTACGACTTCCATACACGGTTAAACAATTGTTTGAATAGGCCTGAACATTCCAGCACACCCAAAAGACCATAAGAATATGAAATAAGAATACGAATTAGAAGAACAAGACAATTATAAATCTATATAAAAAGCCAACTCATGCAGTATTTATGTTCTTAATGTTAAAATTACAGTTTTTTTTATTGAGAATTGAAAACATTAACTTAATCCTATTTAAATCTACTTGAAAATAATTATTTAAATGCTTAGAAATTAAAAAAAAATCCTTTTTTTATTATATATGCATGCATGCATATATATATATATATATATATATATATATATATATATATATATATATATATATATATATATATATATATATATATATATATATATATATATATATATATATATATATATATATATACTTACGTATTACAAGGAAACTTTAATTTTGAAATTATAAATATTCATTTTAACCATTCCTGAACTGGTAAAGACTAGTTCTCTCTTTAGGTTCATAAATATCAAGAGCGTTCCTTATTGCATAGGGAAAAATTATATGTGTATAAAAGAAACAAATCTAATATAAGCCAAACGAAACGAAATTTAAAAAAAATATTTGAAGTGAAAATCAAAAAATTCGTAGTAATACAATTCATTCAATCGAAGTTTTAAAAATGTTAGTATAAGAAAATGTTCTCAGACATTAAAATTTGTTACACAAATACATTAAAGTAAAATGAAAATCCATATTTATTCCTATTTATTTAAAGCTGCATAAGTATATTAAAACGTGTCATTGTAAGATTTTAAAATATTTACTGTATCATTCCCATAATATGCACTTTAAAATAATATAACATTTTATTGAAACAAATTATTTAAACAATTTAAAAGTAACAAAATTTACTTACCAGAATGAACATTTCTTCTTTGTTCTAAAATCCTTATGATAATAAAACTGTATTATTGGATAGATTAAATGTTTCATGTTATGTTTCAATACAATATCAACATAAAAATATTTATTTTATATTTGTACTCAGATTCTGAGCATGGAATTGATATTTAGAGTCTTCAAAATTATTTGTAAAAGTGTATTACCTACTGATGCCATTCTTCAGTACATAAGTTTAAGTAGAAAAACAATAAAGCAATTTGTCGCAACGTGACGAACTACTATAATGCCCTTTCCATTCATTTTCATGTTTACAACAGCCAATAGACAAACAATAAATTGCCCTTCCGTTTAAAATTAAAGCCAGAATTGCCATGATTTGAGAATTTGTTCTACTGCGTGAAATCACCTTATTCATTTTTATAAGTTTTATTTATATGTCTTTTACATGACATGGCGGTTACAAGTAAAAATCGTTTTAGCCGTGATGCCAACTGGAGTTTCAGATAAAAATTTTATTTTAGCTTTATACATACGATTACTCTCGTACATATAGTATAATGCTTTCACCATTGTTGATTAAACCTAATCGTAGATTAACTACAATAGATATATGTATGGCGTTTATTCTTTAACTAGCTGCATGACGCCTAAATTTCTATTTCGAGTATTAAAGGTTTCCGAATTACAGATTGTGTTCATTCCAAAATTGTTTTAAAATGATTGATTTAATGATTAAATTGATTAAATGAATGATTAAATATGATTTTAGACTATAGTACATTCAGCAATATAAAGAATTTCGAAAATTAAAATCTCAATTTCATAATACGAATAACACATTTTATTTAAATTTAATGTTTCTGATAAACTTAATAAATATACATAATTGTAAAGGTTATATTTGGCGATATTTAGCGTAATTAATTATTGCACTCCATTAATTAATGTAGCTACATTTTTAGCGAGATTGTTTGAAGAATAAAACTGAAATATTAATCAAAAATCAAAATTTTAATCATGCGACATAAAATACTAAATGCTTTTAATTTTACAAAAGAGTATGGCAACTAAAAAGATTGCAATGCAACAATAAAATAACTTCAAGCAGCGTCACTACGTGAACGCACTTCCTGTTCATTTTTATGTCTATAATAGCTTCAGTATTATGCCCTTCTGTTTCAAATAAATGAAATTGCTCTATGAATAAATGAAATTGCTCTATGGCGAAATAGCATTAAAAGAATGAATATGAAAAATAGAAATAGAAAACAATTAAACACTAAACTAATTCTGATATAAAAATATCAAAATTTATGTCATTTTAAAGGACAATTTAAACACTACTATATTAAGTTATTCATTTACTTTATTTTTTTTCGCTCTTAATGGAGATTATATCAAATAGCGTAAAAATATAGTTGCCAAACCCAAATTAGTTTAAAAGCATTCTATCTCTACACCACCTTGACCTCTGAGTAATGTGACCTGTTTAACACCTTTCCATGATTGATCTGAATCGGTAGAATATATAGCCTTCACATACACAAATACTAAAGATTTTATATGTAGAAAAATATATATAGCTCAACAGAGGTCAAATAATCTATTTCCATCATGACCTTACTGTGGTTCTGTACCTGCCAAATTGTGTTTCTCCCATTGATTGTTAACCTATGGGGAAAATAAAATTCCCCCTGGTCGGTATGCAATTTAAGAATTCTTTTAAAACAATCATACATAATAGAATAACAAATTCTCTACCGTATTGCCAATGAACAAAATGGCTCAACTTGAAAAATCGTCAATCCCTGTACACTGCGTGTTACTCTTCGAATTCATTTTGTGCATATTTTCCCCGGTGCTTCGAACCGGAACTGAACCGAAAACTAGAAAAAACCGTTATTTTGATTGGAATGAACACCGGAAATGAACCAAAAATAATACCGGTTTATTTAGGTTCGATATATTTTTAATCATTTTGTTGTATTCAGTAACCAACTTATCAATATATTCTAATTTAACGTCAACCCTATAATTATCATCATTACATGTACATTGCTTTTCGATTTCCTCTTTTGATGTTCACTTGTACATTTTTGGTTCAACTTCGCGTGGAACTACTCGTAGAAATCAGGTTTAATTCAGATGAATGTTCAGTTGTTAACTCGTGACCTTATTGTGGTTCTGCGAGATTGGGTTTCTCTCGTTGAATGTTAACCTAAGGGGAAAATAAAATTCCCTCTGGTCGGTATGCATTTTAAGAATTCTTTTAAAACATTCATACATAATAGAATAACAAATTCTTTACCGTACTGCCAATGAACAAAATGGCTCAACTTGAAAAATCGTCAATCCCTGTACACTGCGTGTTACACTTCGAATTCATTTTGTGCACATTTTCCCCGGGGCACAAAACAAATTCTCTACCGTATTGCCGATGACAAAATGGCTCAACTTGAAACACCGCCAATCCCTATAGACTTCGTGTTACTCCTCGAATTCTTTTTGTACACATTTTCTCCAGGGCTCTGAACCGGAACTGAATCAAACACTAGAAAAAACCGTTATTTAAAACGGAACGAAAACCGGAACTGAACTAAAAAATAATATCGGTTTATTTCGGTTCGATATACCTTCAATCATTTTGTATCATTTTGTTGTATTCAGTAACCAACTTATCAATGTATTCTAATTTAACATCAAGCCCCGTCGTCATTACATGTACATTGCTTTTCGATTTCGTGTTTTGATGTTCACTAGAACATTTTTGGTTCAGTTTCGCATGGAACTACTCGTAGAGATCAGGTATAATTCAGGTGAATGTTCAGTTGTCAAATGCGATTTTGATAATTGATAATAATGCCAATGCTTGCCGTTCTTTGCTCACAACTTGTATTCTTCATGTTGATTAATTGCACCAATTCACATAGTGTTACTAAAAAGTTGCACCAATTCTCATAGCATTACAAAATAGTATTACAAAAGTATAAAATATTCTAAATTTAGATAAAATTGCATTTATTATTTATGATAAAATTATATTTTAGTACAAAATATAATATAAATAAAATAATTCATGACTCGAAAGCCGAAAACTGTTATTTTTAGAGGAATGACAACCGCTATATATATATATATATATATATATATATATATATATATATATATATATATATATATATATATATATATATATATATATATATATAATATATATATATATATATATATATTTATATATTGGTATAATATTTAATATTTTAATAAGACATGAATAATAATAATTCCAATTCTATTTAATTTTATATAAATTAAACTTTTAAAAGTTTATTCCAAGTTAAATCCTGACTTTTTCTGATTTAATATTTTCCCCAATAAAAAAACTTTAATAAATTCTAATCATTAAAATATATTCTTCTTTATTCCACACAGAAGTTGCCAATATTAATTGAATTATCATGACTGAATCATTTTTATACATTTTTATTTTTAAATTACATTTTTCTTTTCACTACAAATTTACTTGTAACCATTTTGTAAATCCAAATTTTATCTGCATAGTTCTATAATTATTGTAGGTAGCACATGGTAATATACATTCCTTATTTTAAGTATACTCGATATATATATATATATATATATATATATATATATATATATATATATATATGCAAATGAAGCGAATATTTTAAGCGAATATATCTTACCCTACTAAAAATTGATTAAACTAAATTAATATTTTACTTGGTTCGTAAAATATAAATAATGTTCATTTTATTTATATTATAAGAAAATTTAAATTTATATTGCGTAAGCTTTTTAAAGTTAATCCCGAACTGAATTAATTAGTATTGAGTTCATATTTTAAAAATACGCCTAATAAGCTAATTATCCGGGAATATTTTACTGCACCTCCCTGGCAACAGAAGCCTTTGAGGGAGGGTAAATTGAAATCGAACATTTTCTCGAAGTATTATCACTACTATCTAGTACCTTCCCATATTTCTCTGACATAAAACTGCGAGAGTGTGTCATTTTCGCTCTTACCGCGGACTTAATTAAAGTCTTAGAATATATATACTAATACAATCAACAAAAAAAAAATCACACTACAGTCCTATTACATCACAAAATACACAACAAGTTAATACAAAACCATTTAAGTAATGCAAAAAACAATTTAATTAATACCTTTCCGTAAGCGAACAATTTAAAATATTTGTAAAAACATGCTACTCTGGAATTTCTATTCCTCAGTTTAATTTTTCTATGTTGTGATTTGACTTAGTGTATCGGCATTTTGATTAGATTTTTCTGCTCGGTTTTAGATTGTATGCTTCTGACCAATGTAGAAAGTTAAAATTCGAGCTGGAATGCGAATTCAATCTCTTTAGTAGCTGGTGATTTGTGTATAGAATGACTTCACGAATATAATAGTGTATTTTCTTAACGGCATAGATTACCACTGCGCATTCCTTCTCCTATGCGCTTTAACTTTTCTCTGATTTTTATATATTTATTTTTACTTAAATATAGTACGAGGTTCTTTTCTGCTTCAACAATTTATGTCAATACTACTCCCAAGGCATTGTTAGATGCATCGCATTGAATAATGAAGACCTCATTTGGGTAAAATTTAGGGCATGTAAGACCGGCTGACTAACGAGCTTTTCTATTAAGATATCGAACGCCTCTTCACAAGTTTCAGTCCACTTAATTCCCGTTTTCATCTTTCCCCTTTAATCTGTCAGAGGGATGGAAATTCTCGAATACTTAGGTTTATAATGAGTGTAGTAGACCGTGAGACCATTGAAACCTTGCACATTTGTTTTTATATCAGCCTCGAAATATCTTTCACACATTGAATTTTAGTTTTATCTGGGAAGCATGTTAAGTTCCCGGCCATGTGTACAAGGTACGAAACCCGATCTTATGTATGTTTGATGTTCAATTAAGCCTGCTCGAGTTTTTTTAAACTATTTCTAGATCTTTTAGACGACTATCCTAATTGTAGGAGTAGAATGCAATATCACCTAAGTATGGCGCCGCAAAAGATTCACACCCTTTCAGAATATTCACCATCAATTTACTGAAGAAGTACGGGGCGTTTTTAAGCCTAAATGGCATCCGTAACGAACAATATGTTCGAAATGGTGTTAAAAAGCAGCGATACTTTGAGCGTTATTAGTTAACGGGATTCGCCAATACTCCTTAGCCGAATCCAGTACAGTAATAAACTTTGCTGGTGAAACCTGTTCCACTTGCTCCTTGATATTTGGCAGAGGAAAAATTTCAGTGCAAGTGATGATATTTAAACGTCTATAATCAATGCAAGGCATCGGTTCTCTTCCGTTAACACCAGGATCATATGTGAAGCGTATTTCAACTCTCCTATATCTATTATCTCCATATCAAGCATTTTATTTTTAAAATTTCCTTCTGGAGAATTTTGATCTGTCTGAGTTTGATCTATACGGTATTGATTGAACCAGGACTTCAGAACAAGAAACAGCAGAAAATTTTTAATGTGTTTTTAAGTGATTTCTCTTAAAATAAATGTGTTAGGAAAATCTTTTTATTTACCATTTAATCAACTGTTTTGTGCAGGGTGGGGTAACAATAAGTCGTGGTATCTAAAGCACCCATTTTAGAAGGCAATATGGCCTTATTGCCTTGAAAGTTTGAAGTCCAGACTTCAAACTTTTCCTTTAGAATCACTTTGAGTTCCGGTATTTTTTTCATTTTTTTAAATTACAAAGTCACATTAATTGCAATTATCATTGCTTAATGATTTAATGACCCCAATGCTAGAAAACGGTAAGACATTTTACTTAAATTAGGGTAATAACAGTACATTTAATTATAGTTTACGGCATATTTCAAATATGAATCTTATTTAAAATGCAACTTAGTTTAATGAAGCAGAAAAAATTCATTTATTTTATCCAGTTTTTAATACCTCATTTGCCCAAGAACATTCCATTTTAATGCAAAACTTAATATATCATTAGGTAGGATCTCAAATCCCAATAATTTAATTCGTCATGCTAAATCTGCAAATTTACATGAGTTCTTTTCTTCTGCACAAAATGTAATTATAAACGCTTTGATCCAGTTATTGGCTGTGTGCATATCATCACGGCCGATAATCGTTAATTTCCTCCCAGTTGAATCTTTGGGTATTCTTTTAATTTAATCCAATATCGCTGATAAAAGGATTTCTCAAATTTTATCATCTACTATTCAGAGAAATGCGAATATCAGACTGCAAGCTGCTATCTGTTATCGGATTCCCCCCCTCCAAATAAGTTCAATTTCCATTCATTAAAGATTCATATTAAATGCATTTATCTACGTTTATGCAAAATGTATATGTAAGGCTGTTTATATTCATGTCACATTTCCTTTGAGATTCATATTTAAATATTTGAACACACATGTTAGTTTCATATTGTTGAAATGTGAAAAAAAAAGTATAATTATCTGAAGATTCAGAGAATAGCAAAGCGCACACACACAAACACACACACACACACATAGATTAGGAAATATAACTGTCCGAGTTCAGATGTATTTCTTTATAGTCCATGGTTTTCCAAGCTTTTGCAGTTGTTTGAGTTGCTTGTGAATGGCCTTGAGGTAGGAGAGAATAAGACAGACGGACGCAACATGTATTAAAATCGACGAATTAAAATGTTTGAGTTAGATTTTGACGAATTAAAATGTTTGAGTTAGATTTTGACGAATTAAAATGTTTGAGTTAGATTTTGACTAATTATTCATTCCTTATATTTATTGTTATTTTATGTATTGTCTGTGTTAGTTATGACGCTTGTTAGTGTCATCCTCACATGCCCATGCCCATATTATATATATATATATATATATATATATATATATATATATATATTTATATATATATATATATATATATATATATATATATATATATATATATATATATATATACATGGTGCCCATAATTAAACTTCTTTACTTTAAAGTTGTCTACAGGCTATTGTTCAGAAAGTTATGAAATGTTGAGTAGAAAATAATAAAAGAATGGGAATTTGTTTCAGTGAATTTAAAAGAGTTCAAATTTTTACCACTAGAATTCTTTGTTTGATGAATTACTTGTACATTTCGCCAGCATTTACTCTAGTTAACAAATTATTACAATAAAACATATTCAACACGATAGTCATAATTTTCAGCTACCCTTTGAATTTGTGAAATAGCATGTTCTACAATTGACTGCAGTGAGTACGGAGAAAGACTGAGATCATGTCTTGAAATGCTGCCTTTCTGATCAGATATAGTTCTTGGTTTATCAAGGCTTACTAGATGTTTAAAATACCCGAAGCAAAAATTTTATGAGTTATGTTTGAGTTAGATTTTTTTGAGTTTTGTTTGAGTCTTTTGGTTTATTGTTTTGATTTGAGTTTTTATTGTTATTTTATTGTTGTTTGTGAGTTTTTGTTATTTTCTGTGTTAGTTAGATTTTATGCCCATTGTAGTGTATTATATATTTTATATATAGTTGTTTTTTTATATATTTTATATTTTTTTTATTTTTGTTTGTTGTTGTTTATTGTTTGATGTTGTTTTGTTTGAGTGAATTTGTTTTTATTTGTTTTTTTTTTTGTTTTTGTTTTTTGATTATTTGTTTGATGTTTACTCTATTTAAAATTTTCTTTGAATTTGTTTTTGAATTTTTTGTTTGTTTTTTTTAGTTTTTGTGAGTGATGGACTGATCATGTTTTGAAATGGTTTTGTTTTGTGATAGTTTGAGTTTTCCTGTTTTTTTTGAGTTTTAGGGGTTTTTTTTTGAGATCTAGAGATCAGGAAGGCCAAACGTTATTAAAGTGGCGGCTGATGACATGTTCTTCTGTAACCGGAATTTTCAGAATATTCTTAACAGAAAAACTGATTTGGGGAGGAAATCCACCTAGCCTAAAAACTGTGCGTGAAAGGAACTAACATGATTGCAGATTCGGAACAATTTTATTCGTTAACAATAGTGAATATTGCTTCCCAGTGACCAAGTACGTTGCAGTACTTCTAGGACTTAATTCCTTCAAAAAATCCATACCATACGGTTATTTACGGTAAATGTATCGGGACATCTAAGATTAAACGCTGATGTTCTGATGCCCAAATTCGGCAGTTTTGAGTATTTACTGAACCGTCCAAATGAAAATGTGCATCATCTGTGCAGAGGATATACAAAGGTAATTCTGCATGAATCTGAAATCGAGCAGGAAACTTAATTGGAAACAACCTCTGAATAAATTGAAGCTTTTACATCTAAAATAAAAGGATATTCCGGGCGACCTAGACAATTTTAGGACGTGGCAGATGCAGTGCACAAGACGGACTCTGGTACTAGCATGTTCTTTGGAATCTTTGTCCTCATCCACCTGAAAAGCAACCTTCTCTACAGCTTCTGCGTTGAACAGATGTTATACCTTTTCCAGAACGAACATTAAAATAACCGGTTTCTTCAAATTTAGCCACCATTAATCGGAGAAATGTAAATATCAATGGACCTTTTCATATTTCTATCAAGCTCCAAAATTTGAGTAGAGCAAATAGTGCTAAATTATCTCTCCGGTAAAAGATTTTTAATAACAAAGCTTGATCTGTTACATGCAACGACGGTATTTCTAATAGCAGTAGCAAGCACGATGAGAACCAAATCTCCTTGAATGTTTCTAGGTTTTATAACTGCTATTGCTCTACGTAGACAAAAATTTATTTGCAAATATTTTTTCTTCCTTCAAATAACTTATCCAACCGTGGTTTCTTATTTGCAAAAACAATGATCTCGTAACTAGAGAGTGGAGTGTTTTGAACTCGAGCCGGCATAATATCCTCCGTGACTTGTTTATCAATGGGGCAGGGGTCGTAAAATATTTTAACGGCTAGGATGCAGTGCCAGTAGTGTAGTTCAGGAAAAACAGCTTTTTAAATTATATACATTTAATCACACTTTTTACAGGTACTAATAAAATGCATTGACACAGCGAACAACATCGCTCACATTTTCCATATCTTTTGAATAATCTTTCATATTGCCAGATTCAATAGATACATTTTACATTTGCCAGGTGCAACATATACCTGTTACATTTTAATAAATGAGTGGCTTGACGCTAGCACCGCCCCACCATCCCCATTCCTGGGAAAAGGAAATTTTGTTAAAATTTTTAAGAAATAAAATCCTGATACTTAGCAGGGAAATGCACCCTCCGACCAGCACGAGTACGTGTCGGTAATTTTTCAGGCATAGATTTTTGCTCTTTTTCCAAAGGCATGGGAGATGATGTGTCGGCCAAAGGAGATTCAACTTTACTTCTAGGAGTTGTTTCAAGACTGTACGGCAATAGGTGAGCTGGTTTCAGTCTGTCGACAGTCACCGTCACTTTCTGGTTATCCTTATGTATGATGAAAATTTTATCTGCTCGTGACAGAACTCTATAGGGCCCGGTGTACGGTGGCGACAAGGATGGATGTACAGCATCCACTCGCAGGAAGACATAGGAACAAACATTGAGATCCTTGTACACAAAGGTAGATTTTGCAGAGTGGTTAGATGTCGGAGTTGGTCGCAGTTGCTGAATATGAGCTTTTAGCTTTCTTATGAAACCATTCTCCGTAGCTGGTGGTTCGCGCTGGACGAAGAACTGGGAAGGTAAACAAAGATTTTCACCATACACTATTTCAGCTGGGGAGCACTGCAGATCCTCTTTGTATACCGTTCGGAGACCAAGTAGAACAGCAGGCAAAGCTGCTACCCAGTGCACTGAAGTGTGACACATAATAGCTGCTTTCAAGGTTCGATGCCATCTCTCAATTGCACCATTCGCCTGGGGATGATAAGACACAGTATGCGAGAGACGTATGCCGAAGGTTTTTGCCAACGAATGGAACACTTCACTTGTAAATTGTGAACCCCTGTCCGTGGAGATTCTCTGTGGAACGCCGAATCTGGAAATCCACCCACTATACAAGGCTTGAGTGACTGTTTCTGCCCGAATGTCAGGCAGAGGTATAGCTTCAGGCCACCTGGTAAATCTGTCAATTGCTGTCAAGCAATATGTGAAACCTTGCGATGGAGGGAGCGGGCCAATGATATCAATGTTGATGTGAAAAAATCGCTCATTTGGCACCTTGAACTCAGCTAGAAAATAATGAACATGGCGAACAATCTTTGACCTCTGACAGGCAATACAAGATCGTGTAAAATTCACAACATCTCGCCTCATGTTGGGCCATACGAAATGACTGCAAATGAGCCGGACTGTGGCTCGCACACCCGGATGGGCTAGGTCATGAAAGCTGCGAAACACTTGATATCTATGAGACTTAGGAATGTATGGACGGATTACGTTCGCAGAAACATCACAATAAAGCATTTCAGTCCCATTTGGGACCTGTATTTTCCGCATAGTCAAGTCCGTGGGCTGCTGAAGTAAACTATGAAGCTCTTCATCGTTTTGTTGGCTACGAGCAATATCCTCGTAAGATAATGGGGAAGAGGAAATAACTTCGACCCGAGAAAGAGCATCAGCTACCACGTTGTCTTTTCCACTGATATGCCTGATGTCCACAGTAAATTGGGCAATGAAATTCAAATGATTTATCTGACGTGGTGACAATTTCTCAATATTTTGGGAAAAGTCGTAAGTAATCGGTTTATGATCCGTTAAGATGGAAAACTTTGTACCTTCTAGTAAATGCCGAAAATACTTTATAGATGCAAATATAGCCAATAATTCGCGATCGTATGCACTGTACTTTTGCTCAGCCGTGCTGAGTTTTCGAGAGAAAAATCCTAATGGTTTCCAAGAACCATTCTCGCGTTGCTGGACACTGCCGCCAATTGCTCTGTCTGATGCGTCTGTCATTAAAACTATTGTTGCGTTTGCATTAGGATGAGCTAAATGAGTTGCTTCCTCCAGATCTTTAATGCAATCCCGGAAGGCTTGTTCTGAGTCCGAAATCCAATTAAGAGGTGTTTTGTCCCGTTTTTTACATTTTCCTAACATTTTTTATAAAGGTAATTGCTTTTCTGCCGCCCGAGGCAAAAATCGACGGAAAAAATTTAACATGCCTAAAAAACGTCTTAAATCCTGGATTGTTTTTGGTTTGGAAAATTTTGCAATAGCTTCCACTTTTTCGGGCAATGGGGTAATTCCATGTTTATCAATCCTATGGCCGAGAAATGATAAATGTTCAACCGCAAAAACACATTTATCGCGATTCAAAACCAAACCAAAATTTCGAAGTCGGTCAAAAACTTGTCGTAAATGATCCAAATGTTCTTCCAATGAGGAAGATGCAATTAAAAGGTCATCAATGTAAACAAAACAAAAGTCGAGTCCTTGAAGTGCATTATCCATCAAGCGCTGCATTGTTTGAGCAGCATTTCGCAAACCAAAAGTCATACATTTAAATTGAAATAAACCAAAAGGGGTTATTATAGCAGTTTTCTGCTTATCGTCTTCATTCATTGGTACTTGATGGTAAGCACGCTTAAGATCAAGGGTGGTGAAAACCTTTTTACCGTGCAAATACGAAGTGAAATCGTGGATATGCCGAATAGGATATTTATCTGGAACAGTTTGTGCATTCAGAGCTCTGTAGTCTCCACATGGCCTCCAAGAACCATAAGATTTTTTAACCATAACCAAGGGACTCGCCCAACAACTGGTAAAAGGACTACAGATTCCTTTATGGATTAAATTTTGGAATTCCTGCTTGCCTGCTACTAATTTATCTGGGGTAACCGCCGGGCCTTAGCACCCACAGGTGGACCTTTGGTTTGAATCACATGAGTAACATTATGAGATTGCAATGTAATAGGGAAGCGTTCACCATCATCAAAAATATCATTATATTTCTGAATTAAACCATTAAAATTTATATATGACTTTACAGCAGTTATAGATGGCATATTATCTACGGAAATTTTTCCAATAGAAGTTAGGGTTGTTTTTTTATCTTTAAGAGATTTAGATTTTAAATCAATAATGATGCCATAGTATGTTAAAAAATCGGCGCCTAATATAGGTCGAGAAACGTCGGCTACAATAAATGACCATGGAAATATTCTTCTCAAACCAATATTAATAGCTAAATTTCGTGTTCGATAAGTATTTATTTTTTAGCCGTTTGCCGCCAACAAGGTTAACAAAGATTTGGGTTTCAAACGCTCTGAGGATGTAGGAGGTACGACAGAAATATCAGCACCAGTATTTACCAAAAAGTTAAGACCTGATGGCCTATCGTGATTTATAAGACGGCAATTATTCTGGCCTTTAACTTCGGCCGCCATCAACGCCTGGCCTCTTAGTTTTCCTGTTTAAAAGGGCAAGGTGGGGTACATTTCTTGGCATTTTCACGAAAACGAAAGTGGTACCAGCACACCCCATCTTTCCTGTTAGAAGATCGAGATCGAGTGCGAGAATGATTGCGACGTGTTGCACTCCTAGATCTGTTAAATTTAGATATACGATCAATTTTTAAGGAGAGTTCGCTAATCTGAGCCTGCAAATGTGCAATGCTATCATTAGGGACTACCGGCACTTTCGTTTCCATCTGAGCAGAACATACTTCACTACTAGACGTTACGTCAGAAATCTTATCTGCCATAATTGCTAATTTATTGAGGTCTTCAGAAGACGTAGTTAAGATGGCTGTGATATGAGAGGGAAGTCGTTGAAACCATAAGGATTTTAACAGGTTTTCATCCACATGCTTTCCCGCCAAATCTTGCATCTGCCTGAGCAAGGTGGAAGGGCGTTGATCGCCTATTCCACAGTCTGGAGAAGCTTTCGAAACTTGCGTTCATCAGAATCACTGAAGATGGCAATCAAACGAGTCTTCAAAAGTTCGTAAGCACCAACAGTCGGAGGAGAAATAATAATATCGCTTACCTGAGCGTGTACTTCCGATTCGATACTTCCGACCACCGTATGATACTTTGTGTTATCTTGCGATATCCCACTGTTTATGAATTGGGATTTCAATTGAGCGAACCAAATTGACGGGTTTTCACGCCAGAAAGGTGGTACCTTTACGGAAATTCGTGCCACTTCTGGTTTCGGCTCTGAAGTAGTCGACTCACTTGTCATTGCGAAGCTGCTTGTTCAAACACACGGGTCACCAGTTTAACGGCTAGGATGCAGTGCCAGTAGTGTAGTTTAGGAAAAACAGCTTTTTAAATTATATACATTTAATCACACTATTTACAGGTACTAATAAAATGCATTGACACAGCGAACAGCATCGCTCACATTTTCCATATCTTTTGAATGATCTTTCATATTGCCAGATTCAATAGATGCATTTTACATTTGCCAGGTGCAACAGATACTTGTTACATTTTAATAAATGAGTGGCTTGACGCTAGCACCGCCACAATATGTTCGTTGCTACAATGTCCACTTGTTCTCAAACTATATCACTGGGGGTGGCACGCCAATCTTGGGGGGTATCTTCTGCTTCTCCCCTGCTTCTAAATTTACGAGGATCCACTTGAGCTAAGACGTTCTATCATTCCAGCCGCAAAAATGACAGGAACACCCCTTTGCTTTAATTCGCGTGTCTTCTGATCTATGTGCTTGACTCCGCCAAGTGGCATTGTCAACAACAAATCTCTTGTTCAAAAATTAGTTATCGAAAAAGTTTCTGATCGACTTGTAATCACTTTAAATATTTTTGAATTTAATGCTTATGAGTTATTGTGTTAGGGTGACCAATGGATAAAACGATGGTGAAATTTTAGTAAAGAACCAGTTGTAAATATGTAATTAAAAAAACGTCCTCTGGCTGCAAAATTTTGCAATAACTTTTTATTTTCTCAAACATATTCCTATCTTTTTATTATGATCTATACAACGTTTCATAACTTTCTGAACAATAGTTCTGGCTGTAGACAAATTTAAATAGGGAACATTTAATTATGGACAGGGTGTCCGGAATGTAGTAATACCATTTTAAAATATGCTATGTATTTAATGAAACAACCTTAAATTTATAAATTATCAAAGTACTACTGAGTCCCCATAACTAGCATATATAAATAACGGAATTAGGTCATGCCACATAAACGACAAACAATTTAAAATTTACAGAAAATTTCACCGACCCGATACTAACTAATACTTTATTTAAGTGAATCAACTCGAACTAGAAAAAGGGGGAGGAATAACCCTGACTGTTGAATAAATTATCTTTTTACGATTTCAAATGAAAACAACAGCAAAAAGGACCGAACCGCTCCAGAGATCTTTTAAAATATTAAACATTTCGCAGCTTAAATTATTCATCCGTAATCAAACGGAGTAACTCCGTACATCACGCCTGCGGCTTGTCGAATAATTCAAGTAATTTGTTCATATCTTTTGAGCAGACTTCGACCTCGGGGAGTTACCAAACAAAATTTTTTGGTTCAGTTGTGAAGGAAGTAGAAGGATGTTCTTCTTTTTAAAGTTATTAGTAAATTTTTTTTCGACGCTTGTGCATTTTGTTTTCGTTTTCAATAACTGTTAATTGCATAACAAATAAGAGAAGGAAATAATTTTTTTCCAGATGCATCTGTTTTATTTGCTCGAAGCGACGGTTACAGTTTTTTATCGATTTAATGCACACGTGATCATTTGCTTGTAGCTTACGTGCAATTTAAAAATACTTTAATTTAAGGACATTTATCACAGACTAGTATGAATTTTTGCACTTTAATTTTGGGTTGGAAAATATATTGGAATATTGTTTTGGGAGTGTAACATTTGAGGGATCTCAGCGCTGTTAAATGTTATATATTTTACATATTTTTATGTGCTAAACTGCAAATATTTCTGCATATTTCGACACCGTTAATTTTCTGAAATGGACCGAAAGTTGTAGCAAATTAGATTATTTGTATCATTTGTCATGTTCATATAGTTCATTACTTAAACTTCAAAATGTTTTTTCAAGATTTCATGTATTTATCTTAATGCACTTACCTTTGTAATTGATATCTTACAAAGTGTTTTATAAAGTGCCGCGTGTTGATGTAAGTTTTACACATAAATTAAAGTACTTGTAGTGCAGTGTCTGCTTATTGTTCCGAAGGTCACTTAAACAGAATGTTTCACTAAAGTGAGAATATATCAATAGGAAAATTTAAATAAACTGAAAATCAACACAATTAAAAGTTTTCTTTTTACAAGAATAGTTTATAAGGTAAAAAATTCTAATATCAGCCGAGACTATGTAAACGAACTGTTCGTTTTTCGCAGAAGTAACATATAATAGAGGAGATAAGATGATAAGATAGACAAATTTACTTTGTTGAGGGAAGGTACAGCATTAGAAAATTCTATCAAAGAAGTTAACCCTTATATTTAATGAATGCAGTATGTATACAGTCCCTGTGGCAAAACCTGGTTAAGGCTGAATGTAGTAAATTTGACTCATTCTGTGATTAAAGTAATATTTCTGAAATTGTGCCCAACCTATTTAATGCTTTTAAACGATTGAGAAGATGATTTTATCTTCCTATCACTCTTGAAAGGTTTAAAAAAATGACCTCAACTTACACTTTATTTCCATATTTTGATAAATTTTCTATATTTTATTCATTTTTTAATGTACTACGTGCTTGTCTCAATGTCGGAAAAATTGAATATCGCCAAAATTTTATGAATTATTTATAGCTGTCAAAGTTTATGATTAAGTTTTTGATCATTTTAAGTAAGAGCGAAAAACATAATTATTTAAAAATAGACCAATTAGAATATAAATGCGTTCTAATATTTAATATGCATATTTATGGTATTACTAATATAAAATATACTGAAGAGTTTTTATGTGTAATTTATGTTTAAAAAAATAGGCTTAACATAAAAACTTTTTGTGGATTAAATGAAATTATGCAATAAGGTGGAACATGATTAAAAAAATATGTTTGAAATATATTGACAGTCTCCAGTTTATGTAAGATAATTCGAGAAAGATTATAAAAATCTAAAATTGTACGAAACTTTAATCGTGACAAAACCTTGCATTTTGTACACAATGGAAGAACGAATCAAATTATATAAATAAATAAACCAAATATTTAATGTTAACGATAAGTTCCATTTTGTACATAGTTAGAGGGCGATTAAAAAAATCTGAAAATAAATCAGTTGTTTTATAACAACGACTCTACATTTTGCGTAATATATAAAGTTTCAAGACATATGATTGCTTCCTTTTAAATTAGAAACATTTAATTACTTTATTCTCTAAATCAGTGATTCCGATTAATTTTACGTGGTGTAGTATCTTTCCGAATATTTTTGCTTAGTGTCATGGCACCAAAGAGAAACAGTTCCATATCCATGTTAGCAATGTAGGACACATAACTGATTTTATTGACTAATGTCTTAAAAAGTTATAAAATCAAAGAAATTATGTAAATAAATAAACCAAATATTTAATGTTAACGACAAGCTCCATTTTGTACATACTTAGAGGGAGATTAAAAATAAAATCTATAAATAAATCAGTTGTTTGATTACAACTACTCCACATTGAGCGTAATATATAAAGTTTCATGTCATATGATTGTTTCCTTTTAAATTAGAAACATTTAATTACCTCATTCTCAAAATCAGTGATTCAGAATATTTTTACGTTTTGTAGTATTTTTCCGAATATTTTTGCGTAGTGTCATGGCACCAAAAAACAACAGTTCCATATCCACGTTATAATGTAGGACATATTGCTGATTTTTATTGACTCATGCCTTAAAAAATTATAAAATTAAAGTTTAAAATTATTATGAAAAATTTTATTACTTAAAATAACTTTTAAAAATGTGCTAAGTTCGGATTAAAATAAATCAAATTAAAATAAATTAACATTCTGAAAACAAAGCATCAACTTCAGTAATACTATATTGGAGTAGGAATAAGGGGATGCACTATTGTTGTAGATCTTAGTCTTTTAAATATTCTCTGTTATTAAAGTCTGATTAGGCTGATAAAGGAGTTATGATTTCGTTTTCAACATTTATTAAATTAAATAAATGCCTTTACCTGCCGAACAGTGAAAGACTGGAGTCAGGTGACAATGTCCTTATTCCTTTTATTTTAAGAGAAAACAGAGAACATACACAAAAACAAAAACTACGTCAGTCTGATCTCTGGTGTATCATACATATACTTTGGCTATACGCCCTCTAGTAGCAAAAGACCACAAGGGTTACCTCATAGGCCATTACTCTTGTTGCTGTTCAGTTCAAACTTTCGTTGTGACTTTATTTTGACGTCAGCTTGCGGCCATTGTGAGAACAAACGATCAAGCCGACGTCAAAGTGACGTCATCTTGCGAATGAACCGTTTGTCCAGCACAACGAACGAACTGCAACGTCCAGAGTAAGGGCCATAGTCTGAAAGATTTGCTAATTCTTCATTTCATACAGGAAATATACATTTAGGGGCTTACTCTGGACGTTGCGAATCAGTTCGAACGTTTGTTGCGACTTCCCTTTGATGTCGGCTTGATGATATTATGCTAGCAAATTATAAAGCTGACGTCAAAGCCGCATAGAAAGTTTTTGTGAATTCTAAAAACTCATCCCACTGATAGAGTGCCGTGTGCAAATTCCAAAATCAGAAAAACGCCGCCATTTTAAAAGAATTGACATATAGAATTTTGAAACCAAAACCGAAATATTTTAAGCAACGCCCCATTTTATATATATATATATATATCTATCTATCTATCTATCTATCTATCTATATATATATATATATATATATATATATATATATAAGACATGAATACTAATTCTGCTTTTTCATACATGATTTTAAATTAATTTTCTAAACTCAGTAAACTTTGGTTTTAAAACAAAATTTTAAGTTTGCTCTCAGACGACATCTGACACCGCAGGCCGATATTAGATAGTAGGCAGGGCGTGTTACAATTTAGAAGTAACACTGACTAAACTAGATCACAAAATATCAATAAAACTATCCATAACCCACGAAAATATATTGGAATTACATATATCTATAAAATAAATACATAATAAAACTAAATAAAATAGGAATAGATCGTCTTTTGGGGAATTTCTATATTTTGAGATGCACCACAGGTTGAATTTAACAAGCAAATTGAATTTTAACAGTAATAAACGGTCTTTTTTGTATTTATGTTCAGTAGGTTGTACTTTTACTTCATTGTTGTTATTATACATCCCCTGTTGTAGGAATGTTAACAAAGTCCAATAGACCTCACCGAAATATGCCGCTGGTCTATGGCTAAGGGTAATATGCAGCTTCACTTGAGCGAGGAATCACGAAGGCTGAAGATTGACTAATCCTTAATGGGTGCGCCTGCCGTTTGATCATCACTGCAAGGGTGAAACAATGACATTGCTCAAGAGAATTCTGGCAATTCAAATCCAAGGACCAAGACCCCTAAACTTGGCTTGCCACATAGAGGTATCGTTTGGGAACTTGGAGGGTATTGCGAACACGAGCCTATTTATGTGCCTTAGCTAATTGTTCTACATGGTGGATTTTCGGTTTTCTTGAGCCCTAATATCACAACTCTCCGATTATGGAATATTTGACTTTGCAAACTTAGCAACCACGGCTCATTTAAGTAAGTGTGTTCTCAATACCTCGTTAAAAATATAAATATTGTTTTTCAATAATAGTTTTCTGTAAGTTTGGTTGTCTTAAGATTTTCAGATCTGAGCCGTTTCAATCGTCACTGCCTACTGATGATTTTAAATAACTTTTGTTATGAGAAATTTTTTGAATAATTATATATCGTATATTTTTATTAGAAACTTCAAACTCCTTTTATTTGTAATCTAAAATCAATTTATACTTACTACGAATTAATGATGAGAGCCACGGTGGCTCAGTCAGCAAAAGTAGGTACTCAAGCTTGAGCGGGCTAAAAATCCTTGGTATCCTTTAATAGGATGCTGGGGCACTTAAAATAGGTTTGTGATCGCGATGTCTTCTACGTTCCCAAACAATAGATGTAGAGGTAGCCGTCCAAGTCTCCTCGCCTCCTACTTTCCTTGCTACTAAATTATGAGGATCCACTCTTAGAAGTCCAAACTCAAGCCAATGTCCTGTTGCACTTCATATGACGGAATACACGCTATATGAATCCTTAAAAGCCAAACAGGTGTAAAAAGGAAACGGAATGCAAAATTTTTTGTACAAAGAACGGATTCTTTCAAAAATGTAAGAAAATTTCAAATTATTTGCCCAATTATCGTGGTGGTGTTTATTATTAATATTAATTTTTAAAAACTTATATGGGATTTGCTTTATACGTGCATATTTTCATTTCGGTAAAAAGTAATGACATGGTTTTATGTTCTACATTCTTTTGAAATCTAAATGCTAAAAGATAACTGAAAAAAATTCCATGGATTTTCATACATAAAATGAAAGCACTGACGGACTTTTCACTATTTTATACGTAGTGTTGTTATAGAACTCTCTTGTTATATTAAATATTAATTTAAGATTTAAATGCAAAATTTGATCATACTATCGTATTTGATTGTATAATCTAAGAATCAATTTAAGTTTAATATTTAATTAAGCAAATTTTTGTAATTTTGAGGTATTGCATACATTTTATGGTATTTCATATAATATTTCTCAAAACTTGATATAACGTATCAAAAGATATTATAGCAATTTAACAGAATTCAATTTTAATAACTTAAACCTGAAATTGTATTTCAATGATGGCTGAGAGAGTAATATTATTTTATGAGTTTTCTGTGTAGCAAAGATTAATTTAGCTAACAGAAAATTATTCTCCTGCTGCAATATGAACTGTTTATAGTACTTCTCCACTTTAAACGAACTGTCTGCTGACATTTTGTGAATCCCTGGAGTACATGTTTAATTCAGATTTATTTTACTTTCCCACTGTTTAAATTAAATCTTGACGAATGAATATTTTAGGGAATTCTGTCTGTATATCTAATAGAAAGGATATGTGTAGATATTCACTTCAATTTTAAGGGTATATATTTAATGTGTTCTAGAATAACTTCATATCTAATATTCAAAAAGATGAAAATGTGATTGCAACATTTTATAATAATAACGTTTGCATAAAATATTTATTTTCTATCCCGGCCCGTTTTTTTCTTTTTATTTCTGACTTTTAAAATAGTTAATTGCAGTAAAACGTATTAAAAATTAATTATATTTATTGTTTTCTTAATTATTTGAAAAAAATGAAAAGGATATATATATGCATATGCTATATCACTATTATCAAGTTAGTAAGAAACAAAATTTATAAATAAATTCGAAAGACATTTTTAAATTAGAGATAATTTTCCTTATGGGGTTTAAAATACTTACAACAACATATTAGCAGTTTGGAACGTTCGTTCGAAGCGAAAAAGATAACGCTTACCCGATGAAAAACTAATGTCATATTTTTCCGTAATAAATGTACGTCTCCTCCACCGGTTACAGTTATGTGGTCGACCAGTTTCTCTTGAGAGGAAAATTAAATACCTGGGTGTGCATCTTGATAGCCGTCTAACTTTCAAAAAGACAATTAATCATTCTATACATAAATATTTTAGAGCAGGAGAACATCTTGCAAATCTCTTGTACCAAAATAGAATGGTTTGGTTTGGAGCGCTACGGTCCTCTTTTTGGCAACACGAGGGCTAATGAGACCGGAACCTACTACTTAAAGCCGATTCCGAACGGCTACGATCATCCATGCCACTGTGGGAATCAAATCCACGAATTCTGGTTTCGAATGCCAGCACCCTAACCATTCGGCCATAGTAATAGGGCGAAAATAGAATGAGTATGGAAAATAAACTGCAACTATTAAAGACTATCCTGAGGTTCATACTTCTCTATGCTGCCCCGATTTGAAGTCGGTAGCAAATATTCATATTCAAAAGTTCCAAAGAGTGCAAAACAAAACATTCCGGTGAATATCATTGCCGCCTGGTGCATATTAATGAATTAAGGCATCGTGATACTAAAATGGATCCAACTAAAGTAGTTATCAGAAACTTTTGACTTTTTTGGGTGTGGTTTGGAGCACTATAGTTTACTGTTTCGCTATGTTAGGGCTAATGAGACCAAGACCTATTATCTAACCCCCTTTGCGAACAACGTCTCGTATACGCGACCAGCGATTTCACTCTTATCAGTCCAGCTTCGTATCCACTCTATGATCTACAGTTGATATTGAGAGACCAGCGTCGTGTACGCGTTATAAGAGATCTGAACATATTTTAATTTTTAAGTGCTAGATTTAATTACTAGATTGCGTAAACTGCAACGGTTTTCACAAAGGGTGACT
Source organism: Pardosa pseudoannulata (assembly GCA_032207245.1). Lineage (NCBI taxonomy): Eukaryota > Metazoa > Arthropoda > Arachnida > Araneae > Lycosidae > Pardosa > Pardosa pseudoannulata. The sequence goes on from CM063508.1 coordinate 140,781,325, forward strand.
CTTATAGCGTTTACGTGTTGGTCCTTAAGGGTTAAAGTGGATATCTAACTGTTACGAACATCACCTAGAGTAGATAATTTTTAGTACAGTCTTATCGCTTTATTACACCTACTCCCACATAGTCTCACTGACTTGGATACCTCCTTCTGAATTTCGAATACTTATTTATTTGAATTCGTTTTATTTTAATCAAAACTTTGCAAGTTTTAAACTGATTTAAACAAATAATAATAATAACAACAATAATAATAACTTTCTAATACAATTTTATAAATTTTTAATGTCATGAATCAACCAAAATCAGTATCTTAACTTGTCGTAAATATTCAATATATTATTACCGTGGATATGGAGCTATTGCTCTTTTCTGACACGATACTAATTCATATCTACGTCTGTGTTGCAAATTTTAATATGGAACTAGGTGAAATAAGCCTTTTAAGCCACCTTAAAAAATATAAATTATATTTAGTCTAAACCGAATTTTATTTCCTAAGAATGCCAACATGAAATTAACATTCATTTTACTATATACTGTAGTATATATTAGGATCTTTTTTGTATATACCACAAAAAATGTAGTAACCTGTACACTCTGATGCAATACCTAGTACACATCCATTGCACTACGTAGGTACTGCATCAATAATGCTGCAATTAAGGCTTTGGTGTGTTGTTTCCCCTTGGGAAGACAATAGGAAACTTTGGTGGTGTTTCAAAGTTTACTGGTAGTACTAATCCAAAATATGTATGCATCAGGGTAAATTAATTATTTTTTAAATGAGCGGCTTTTCTTTTATAGCATTCACGAGCCCCCAGGAACACACCTCCTTTAGGTGTGTACGGGGTTCACGATACCTGAGTGATCTTTTCCTAGCGTTCTTCCTGGTAGTCACGAACATACCTCTGTAGTGTTTGCTCCTTACCGGGTTGGACCACATTAAAATCGGACCACGACGGGCCTCTCGTAGGCCAGCGGTGGCTTGCTAGTCATTTATGGGTCACTGTTGCGACACGGTCATCATTAGTTGCTGCTGCATGTCTTCGGATGGGTTAGAGTAAAACACACATATAGCATTCACGACTACCAAGCCGTATTTATTTTTTGGTTGTTTTATTAGAGTAACACCATATAGGCGGCTAACACTACTCCATAAGACGAGACAACACAAATAAACAAAGTGGGTTCTCATAATTTAAGAGCAAGGACAAAGCTGAAGATCCTCAGTCTTGGTTTGCCAACTACAGATGTATAGTTTAGTACTTTCGAGGACACTTCAACCAAGAAAATGTTTCACGTTTATTAGAAGCCATCATTGAACATAGGATCAGGATAAATCTATCAGTCATACAAATGTGTAAAATGAATTACGGAACAAGTCATAAATACCGAATTTCAACCTATGATACGAAATATATCTTGGTAGCTTCTGTTAGTGTTCCTGTAGAAAAATTTAGCAATAACATTAAGAAGGAAATTAATATGCAGTGCACTGGGAAACAGTTTGAAAGGATGTAGTTGGATAATTTACATTAGTTTAAGGGAAAATGTTTTATTCTAAGTCTTAAGTATTTGCTTATATAATGTCACTGAACTAGTTGACAATTCTATAATTGGATCACCATGTAGACGATCAAACTTTCTTCCTATGTGAAGACAACCCAAATTAACAACCGGGCTTTGAACCAGTGTAGGCCTTTTATTGATTATAAGAATACTAGAAAGGTTAAATATAGAAAAACAGATTTAAGTCCCCATAGTGGTAAATAAAATTCAATGTATGTTTTTCATGTGTAAATGTAAGAATTGGTGGCAAACCATTTTACGTAGCATTTGTACAGAAAAATAATATAATCAGATTTATCATTTTGAAGCCTCAAATCGCAATAAAAGGCAATTAAAAATTATCGTGGTAACAACACATACTTTAATTTAGTCTAGAATATAATTTGGTGATAAATATCACAGTCACAGATAATATGACGATACGACGAAATAAGAATGCTGAACAGACGTGAACAGCTAAATGACAAAGCTGATATTTCTTTGGCATTCTCTTCTTCTTGGCAGACAAAAAACAGCTCTATATGTTATCGCCATGAGATAAAAGCTGTTTCCTTCTTGTAAAATCTTTCATTAATATTCTTTCAATCGCCTGTACGGTACATGATTCAAATTTTTGTGGCCTCTGTGATCGATAAGGGAGCAGCGAAAGGTGTTGCCAAAAAAGAAAAACGAAAAAATGAATCTTCCCCCGAAATATGATGTGGATTAATAACGCTGACCTAGTCATCCATTGAAGTCCCTGCCAAACATTAACAGCGTAAATCTTCTCTTTAATCACACCCTTGGTTGAGTCTCCAAAGTTTTCTTAATCCTTTATTAATGAAGTTTGTCGCCATTGTGGAGATGCTTCAAGGCGTGTAAAAATTTCATTTCGTTCCGAGTTATTGGCGACATAATGAGAAGAAGATCGCTCTTGGCGTATTTTTTCTTCTCTAAAATTATCTTTTTTTTCTGAAAGAGTGGTGGAATGGAGAATAACTCGTAATAAAATTTTTCTCAGTTCGTTTAAAGCAGAAATATATTGCCACGCGAAATTACTTGCCGTGATTCCAGCGTGATATCGCCTTTTTCTTTCTGGAAAGAAGAAGAGAAAAACTTAATTTATTTTAAATCACATTTGTGTGATTTTTTTTCAGGCTAGAAAAAAGATCTGAAATGCTGCTGAAAATATGCTGTGAACGATATGGCATCATATCCTAATTAGTAATTTAATTTAGCATCTAAAATTACTGGAAAATGTTTGTACGGTACAATGAAAAGTTGATTTTTTTAATACATTAACAAGAATTCTGTTATCGGGCTTAAGTTTTGGAAAATGGTCTTTCTAAAAAGATGTTATAAAATCTTAAGTTTTTATAAAATCTTGAAGTATACTTGCTGTGTTGATAAAAATCTTGATTTAAAAAAATCATATCAATCAGACATTTTTGCATTGAAATCGGGTTTATTTATTGATTCATCTTTGTTTTTTTACATTTAAATCGGAAGGATTTAAAGAAAGTTTATATAATTTATTCTTTAGTTTATTCTTTGCAAATGAAAATATTTAAGTTTAGATATTTATTTATATAAATATTTATATAAAAATTAATGAAATCTTAACATTAATCATAATAGTATTATTAAAGATTAAATTTCTGTTATCCTACTTTTTTTATTATAAAGCAATATTATTTAAAGTTGGCCGAACGGTATTGGAATGGTAATGTTGCAACTCGTTAGTACCAGAGTTCGTGGGTTCGAATCTCACTGCTAGCATGGATGGTTTTATTCTAGAAAAAGGCTTTTGCTGATCATTTCAGTTTCTTCATAACTTATAAAGTATTATAAATTAAAAGTTCGTTATTTAAAGGCAAATTTTGGAAAATTATAATTGCTTTTATAAACTAATGTGTGGAAATAAAATAAACAGCTGAATTGTTCTAGTTACAATTACAAAATACTGTGAGTGTTATACATTAAAAGTTTGTTATTAAAAGGCAAAATCTTGAAAATTATAATTGTTTTTATAAACTAATGTGTGGAAATAAAAGAAACAGCTGAATTGTTCTAGTTTCATTTACAAAATACTGTGAGTATTATAAATTACAGGTTCTTTATTTAAAGGCAAATTTTGGAAAATTATAATTATGTTTATAAACTAATATGGGGAAATAAAATAAAATGCTGAATTGTTTTAATTTCAATTATAAAATTCTGTGAGTATTATATATAAAAAGTTCTTTATTTAAAGGCAAATTTTGGAAAATTATAATTGTTTTTATAAACCAATAGGTGGAAATTAAAATAAAGCAGCTGAATTGTTCTGGTTTCAATCACAAATTACTGTGAGTGTTATCAATGAAAAGAAAAATTTTAGAAAATAATAATTGTTTTTATAAAGTAATATGTGGAAATTTAAAAAAAGAAACAGCTGAATTGTTCTAGTTACAATTGCAAAATACTGTGAGTGTTATAAATTAAAAGTTTGTTATTAAAAGGCAAATTTTAGAAAATTACAACTGTTTATATAAATTAATATGTGGAAATTTAAAAAAAAACATCTGAATTGTTCTAAGTTCAATATATTCTAGTATGTATGAGTTCTGTAAATAACCAAAATAAATTACTTATGGATTGATATATTTTGTTACACAACGTGAGTATAGAAAATTTCCTGAATTTTGTCAACAAATACGTGAAAAAATTTGCTTTTATGTAGCATTTTAAAATATTTCCATTTGCATATGTTTTTATACATGAAAATATTATAGGATGAGTTATTAACATATCATATTTTTGTTTTTCAAAATATGGTACTAAAACCCAGTCCTTTCCAAAATAAATTACTTATTGATTGATATATTTTGTTACACAACGTGAGTATAGAAAATTTCCTGAATTTCGTCAAAAAATACGAGAAAAATTTACTTTTATATAGCATTTTAAAATTTTTCCATTTGCATATGTTTTTATATATGAAAATATTCTAGGATCAATTATTAACATATTATATTTTTGTTTTTCAAAATATGGTACTAAAACCCAGTCCTTACTTTAAAGGTTAAAAAAAAAACATGAATAGGGGAAATTTCAAAAATTTTAGAGAGTATAAATTTTGATATTACATATATAAACCCATATTCATCCTTAAAGCCATACAATCTTGTTAATGTTTAAAATACATCTTTAAATAAACCTTATAAAAGCCGATTCTTTGAAAACTATTATAATTTTACTACTGATATTTGAAACGTAGAAAGTTAGCAAAATGAGGTTTAACTGGATAAAATGAAATAAAATTATGAAACATTCTTAAAATCAGTGTTACACACTTGTAACTGCATCCGGTATTCCAGACAGCCCGGCAGACGCAGCTCGAGATGCTTTCAGCTCAGTTCATTGTGTTCACTCCCCATTACATACGACTGATGCATCTCTTCGCTCGAACTGTTTGAAGCACGAAGGTTTCTCACAGTCGACGCTTCTCCGGAGAGAGTGGCTTAAGGACATCGAAAAAATGCGGAAATCTTGGCGAGTTAAATACAGAGTTTCAATGATGTGGGAATATGTGCATATTGAAATTTCGAATAGTTAAAATTAAGGGTATAGTGCTATTACAACGGAACATTATATGGGATAGATGTTGAACACACACACACACACACACACACACATATATATATATATATATATGTATATGTATATATATATAATATTATATATATATATATATATATATGTATATATATATGTATATATACATATATATATATATATTATATATATATATATTGTATGTATGTATATATAACATGTATATATATATATATATATATATATATATAAATATATATATATATATATATATATATATATGCATATATATATATATCTATATATATATATATATATATATATATATATATATATATATATATATATATATATATATATATATATATATATATATATATATATATATATATATATATATATATATATATATATATATATATATATATATATATATATATATATATATATATATATATATGTATATATATATATATATATATTTATATATATATATATATATATATATATATAT
>CM063508.1:140791981-140816981 GCA_032207245.1 Pardosa pseudoannulata
TTGTTATATATATTTATACATATTAATGAATTTATCATTTTTAGGCTCATCCGCAATAAGAAAATACAAAATCATATACCGAAATTTTTATTGTTATCTTTGTTCAAATTTGAAGCCCAAAGGCGATGGCAAGGTTGACACAGCGTTTCATTCCTTCTGTGCGTATACAAATTTAGGACCAATCATGTTTGGGAATTAAATAATGTGGTTAACGCTTAAAGTTGACCACCTAACAGAGAAATATGCTTTGCATCCTAGGGCCCTTTTTCTCGAAAACGAAGAGCGGTACTGTTTAGATTGTTCAAGATTACATAATCAGTTTCATAATTATAAGCCTTCCCTATACTCAATATTAAAAAAAAAATCTAGGGGTGTAGTGTGGGAAGACTTGTTTCTTCCCTCCATCGAGCAGCATTGATTAGATATACTAAATATTATTTAAATAAAGTCTCTAATTGTATTGACCTCTGAATTAAGAATTGAATAGTTTTAATTCCTACCTCTCAATACAGAATGTAATTCGTTTTCCATAAAGCTCTAGAAAATGTGCCTAACGGTATAATTTTTTAGTACCTAGCTTTCCTACTGAGACCAAATTAGTAATTTGATATTTTCCCATATACTCTATAAATTATCACGATCTATTCTAGATTCGTCATGATTTGGATAATTCAGATTCTTTAGTTGCGTATTTTGCCACGTAAACAGAAAATGGTGTTTAGTAGACATTCTTTGGCTAAGCGCTTTCTTCTGAGAATGACATTCTTCTGAATACTTAATTTACTGCATGTTCTTTGTCGCAGATAGATGTTTTGTTCGTTCTGTAATCTTTTGGTAAGATTGAAGAATAGGATTATGCCCCTGTTCTAAAACTTTTATGTTATTCCAATGTTTAGAAAAGATTAACCTGGTTTACATTGTAATATTCTCGCCAAATCAGGCACAGTGAATATAATAAAATATATTTTTATTTTAAAATGATAGCTGAACAAAACTGTACATATACTAAATTCAGTTTTTTTAATTCAAATTGATATACTACCCAGAACAATCGAACTGAAACGTGGAATGTCCTGAAATTTGTCAGGGTGTATAGTGATAAATTGGTAAAGAAATTGCTTTTAAAAATTAGGAAAATCGCCGGTTGTGGGAAATTTGGTGCAGTTGACACTGTTGAAAAACTTTCCATAAAATAAAGTGCAGGCATAATTTGAAAATGCAAATATACGGTAACTTAAATGATAGAAGTACCATTGCGTTAATCAGTGAGGATATTGGACAGGGGCTGACAAAACCTTTTCGATTGGTGTTCCAGTAAAATGACGGTTTATTATTTTCAGGTATGTGACAATCTTTATATTTATGTTAAAAGTTATCTTTAAAATTGTGAGAGTGTAGATATGTTTTACATAAGTTTTGCGAAACTGATTTGCTCACCGCACTCACACATTGTGGGTTGCATGCCCAAGTATTTTTTCGCGACTACAAGGGGCGTGTGGTGTGGCTAGTGCAAACGACTGCACTTAAACTTCACCAAGTTTTGGAGAGTTGTGATTGGTCAACAGGAAGCGATTCAGAACCATGCTTGGAATCCCGGTCAATTTAGAGAGAACCGAGAAAGGACGCATTGTGCATAGTACAATGGAACAACGGACAGATCAGCACAGGATAATATATAAAGTATAGGGTTGCTGGAGTAGTTGAGAAGGAAGTTAAAGAATGCAGCTTGCTCTTGGACTTTGGCGATTTTTCTTTCAGGTGTAGCACGTGGAGTGCTTCTTTTACTTTTTATTTTTTTAGCATATTTCCCTATCTTTTGTTCTATATTTGAATATTGTAATATAGATCAGTGGCATTTTACTATAATTAATATATAAAGCAAACTTGGGTTATTAATGAATTTGAAGTAACAACAGTAGTGTACTACACCACAGCAAAAACCCTATAATCTATTAAAACTGTTTAATATTTAAAATTACTCGTTGTTCTTTTGTCACAATATGAGAATCATTACTTTAAAATAAATATTTTAAGTTATATTTTATCGCATAGGAGCTTTTTGTCTTAACAATGTTTTAGGTTGTTATGTTTATAGCATCAAAATGTATGAAACAAGGAAGGAGATGATACCGTTCTTTGATGTTCTCGTACTCAAAACCTCATCCTCCCATATCTCGAAACATTAGTTTTGTTGCATACCAGCTTCATATTAAGTTATAAGAAAACAAGTATTCAAACTATGCAATAATTTACAATTTATCTTGGGTTCTCTCTCTATAACTCATCCCACTCACTGTACTTACCCCAAAAAAAGTCATTTTAACTCAACTTACAAACAAGTTATTTTACTATTATCAATCGAATTCGGCTTTACATATGTTGACTTTGCCTTTTATGTTTTTATACTCATAAAGAGAATAAGCCTTGCATAAAATCTAAAATCAAAACATATGTAGTATTTCAATAACACGTTCTAAATATAGGTTAAATATTAAAGGAATAAAATATGTATAAAATTGTAAAACTCTATTTAAAACGCATACATGAATAGCAATCATAATTATCTTGCTTTTTAAGCTTAAAACGCAGAACTACAAGAATCATTAAGAATGAAATTAAATTAAAAGCGAGTAAAATACATGTATGCCCTTAAGGGATGATATTCTCATTCATCTCACTCAGTTAATTAAATGTGTAACAACCGCAGTAATTGTTCGGTTTCCTCTATCTTGATTTCTACTATATAACTCTTTTAATACATCTATATATAAAATATATAGCTTGTCAGAACACGGTATTTGATCAGGTGAACGCTTTATGATTTGAGGTTAAATTCACAGATTCAAGAGAGCGCATTTCTTTGCTAGGTAACGGCTTTTAATAAAATTGGACATAGAGATTTATAAGCGATTTGTCTAGTTTTCCTCATCTCCTGCTTAAACATTATCTCGTTATACGTAAATTCAGATAAATACTGTACACATTCATATCTGTATCTATCTATCTATCTATCTCTCTCTCTATATATATGTGTGTGTGTGTGTATGTATGTATGTATATATATATACACATATACATATGTATATACATGTATATATATATATATATATATATATATATATATATATATATACATATATATATATACATATATATATATAAATATATATATATATATATATATATATTTATATATATATATATATATATATATATATATATTATATTTATATATATGTGTGTGTGTGTGTGTGTGTGTGTGTGTGTGTGTGTGTGTGAATGAATAAATATGATTAAATTTTACTTTTACTTCACAATATTAATTAGAATTTATTGTTCCACAAGACCAAGCAATTCAATTTTTATCCACATATCCCTTGAGAATACAGTTTAAAAGTTTAAATTTAAAAAATCAAGGTTTTCAAACTCTTGTCCTTTCAAAACGATTGAGTACTTATATATAAGTGAAATTGGATTGAAAGTTCTGTAATTCAGTCTCAATGAACTGTAAAATATAACTAAGAATTAGAAGCAAAATTAGTTTATTATGCATTGCATCCTGTAGATATAATTATTACATAAATATGCAATACAATTATTAGTAACAGCCTCTTATAATGGTTTTTTTAAACAGCCATCTATCAAAATGATTGAAGCATTCCGGGTGATTTTTTACCTGTTTTTCTCTCTAAAATGTATCGATTATTCATCCTATAGCATATCACACAAAAGTTTGATAAAATTTATCTGTTCAAAGGCAAAATCTTTTAGTTCTGTAGTTCTAGAATTGTATTGAAATTTTATATATATTTTGTACATAAAAATAATGTATATTTGGAGCATTACAATTAATATCTTTTAATATTTATCACGAATGCTTACAACAACATATAGTTTTATAGTATAAAATGTATCATGTAAATAATAATAGTCATATTACGCATAAAAGGAAGGAAAGAGGAACATTTTAATAGAGTTTTTTTTTAATTTAATGATTAATTGTGTTTAATATTAACAATATTTTTCTCTGAAATAGTCACACATTTACATACATATTTTACTAATAAAATGTCAATCTTTCAAAGACATAATTATGGAGGACAATTTACTTTCATAACATATTAATTTATTTTTGACTAATGTGCTTTGAAATTTAAAATGTTATTAACAATAATTTATGTAAAAATATTTAGAATTTAAAAATCAAATCTCTAAATTCAACGGAAATTAATTATTGTTTAAAAATTATTTTCGAAAATATTACACCCACATACCTTTCGCTTATAAGATTGTCATTTTTATCCATCTTGTGGGCCTTAGAATGTAACTTTTCGGGAAATATAGCTAGAAAAAAATCATTGTTAACACATCAAGTTCTCGTTTATAAAATCCGTATAAACTCTCTTAATACCACAAAGTAGATTTTTGCTGCTCTAAATGTATAAATTTTAGCTAATGTTTTACTTATTTCATATTTTCCAAGGAAAATTGTCGATAAATTTCGAAAGTCAAAAGTGATTAGAAATCCATTCAAAAATTTAAAACATGTATGAATATTTGATTAAAAAAGTGTTTAAAATTGTTATTAGTAATATCTAAATTGTTTTTTGGATAATATTGATATTAATTACAAGATTATGGATATTAAAATAACCTCTTTGATTTTTATACTTTGATTTTTATACACTCACTTCCAAAAGTTAAGCACAAAAATGTAAAATTTAAAAAAAAATCAACAAATACTGCTTTAATTGACACGAAATTCGGTAGAAATGTAGCAGGTATATTTATGCACAAAACAAAATCAATAATTATATATAGAAATGAAAACAATATTAAATTTTTGTAAGTTATCATGTAATGACATATTGGAGACTTAAACAGAATTATGTATATAGTGAAAATAAACAGCATAAAACGAAAAAAAGGACATTAATAGGGTATGTGATCCCCCCTCATCTGTATACCTTGTGACCATACTTACAATCAGGTATTCAACCATCGCAGAATTAAGCAATCGCCATTCTTCTTGTAGAGCAGTTTCCAGCTCAATAACAGTGGCTGGAGGTGGGAAACGTGAAGATACAGTACGGCGGAGAGCATCCCAATGCTTCCTATAATTTCTTCATATGCTTCCATCTACATCTGCAGCGAATTGCATCCTCTTCAATTCTGATTCGCTTCCGGAAATTAGCATTTTCATCTTCGTGCTTACCTTTTGGAAGTGAGTGTTTATCACCATTCATACAGATAAAAAATATCGAATTTCGTCCAGCTGAAAGTCGAGTAAAGCCTAGAAATGAAACTAAATTAAGATTGAAAGCTCATTATCAGCTTCAGAAATCTTATATCATTACCGTATTACCTAAGTATAGCATTTTCTATTGTATGAAGGTTAACCTATACTAGAGATGGCGAACCTATAGCAAGAGTATCACTAGGTGGCACACGACAGGTAATTCGGTGGAACCAGACAAGTGTATATTAAATTATTTTTATTTATTTAAAACTGCGTTAAAAAACCCTACCTTTAAGAATGCATCAATCAAAGGTAGATTCAAAAACGAGTACAAACTTTCTAACAATGCTTCTTAAAAATGTCTTCACTTCACAACATACTGTCCAATTGCTTTTATTTTTTCATTTTATCTTTAGAATTTAAATAGAAACAAAACTTGATATCGAGTTTTACTTACGTTAAATACTATCTAAAAAAAAAATTATTTAAAATTTTACAAAGTTTTACTAACTGTCTTAGCATTTTCTGTAACTCAAATACTTTGCTATATTGAAAAGCTTACACAGTTTAATGAAAAACATATTTATAAAGAACCTCCAAGAGTTTGAATAAAAAATACACATACGTAATGAATTTAGAACATTCAAGAATTACTAGTTCGACTTAAAAATCGTCAACTGAGAAATATTGTTTTTAAAAGATTGAAAAAAGAGTGCATCACAAAAAACTGGTTTCAGTGTAGTAAAATAATCATATCATTCAGAAAGTATTGTCTTATAATGAAGCGCATAAGTAATTTCATGTCAAAAATCAATCTATATTTTTGTCGAAATCTATTACATCCCTTGTCTCCTTAAAAGTATTATTAAACTTATTCCACTCTCTACATGACCTAGAACAGTGGTGGCAAACATACGGCACTCGAATATATTTCAGTGGCACGTGACAAATATATAATAAATTATTTTAAATCACGTACATTCACTGGAGACATCATTTAAAATATAAACTTATCTCCATGTGTAGAAGCCATCAAAGGCGAATTCAGAAAGGAATAAGAGCTTGAGCACCATTATGACATTTAATTGGATAGTATGGTGACTAGTACCCCCTCCACCATGGAAGTTCTTGGATACTGAATTTTTATTGGGGAAGTACGTGAGTAGGTCAGGTGATAAAGAAAGCACCCAAATTAAATTGTAAATTATGATATAGATTGGGCTTTGGTTTCTTGCATTTAAACATGAAAATATATGAAACATGAAAATAGAAACATGAATGATTTTTCAGGATATGGGCGAATGATTTTTTGAGAATTAGAGAAGCGAAATCTCTAGCGCTTTATTTATTGATTCGGTCAATTTGATTTCCTAAATATAACAGTATATAGAAGTGACAGGTTAAGAGGCCTTTATACATACAAAAACTGTTTTTTTAAATAAAAGTGACCTTTATATTAAAGCAGCGATTCTCATATTATGGCAAAAGAAAAAGTATAATTTAAAAAATGAAATACTTTTATGCAGATTATAGGGTTTTAATGATGATTTTCAAGGCACACAAATACTTTTATGGAGATTATAGGGTTTTAAGATAATTTTTAAGGCACACGTTACCTTTAAACATTCAAAAACTCGATTTTTTCTTTTACTTTATTTATAAATCTTTGATATTCCTGAATCACAAAACTCATTCAAATATTTGAACTAGAACCTGTAAAAATAAACAGTCTTTGCATTCAAAAACGTAGCTTTTAAGGAAAATATAAGAATTTAAAATGCATTTTACTAAAAATGTTGTTTTCTCAACTTGAACTCACTGTAAATATAAAACTATTGCTCACATTATTTCCCAGTAAATACGTTATAGACCAACAATGAAACTCTATCTTTCTGTTTCATTCTTACTTAATTCATTTAGTATTTATAATCTTAGAAATGAAATTTTTAAACATTATTTTAGCTTTTTGAGAAGTCATTCCCCTGGTGTAATATTTCTGATATTTTTTAAAAACTTTAAATAGGTGGGAGAGGATAAGTAATTATAGTTTCCAATAAAGCAAGAAAATTATTACTGTTTTATTAAGAAATTATTGACTTATTAAAAATCTCACTTTGTATTGTGTTCAGACTGCGCAGAGTGTGTCAGAATAGGTTTTAAATTACTGAAATATGTCCTCAATTTTTAATCTTTATAAAAACAGTTCTTATTTTCAGAAAAAATAAATTAAGCAAAACTAATTAAACAAAAAAAATATTACTGAATCTGACTTTATATTGTGTTACGACTGCGCAGGTTGTAAAAAAAGGTTTTAAATGTTTGAAATATGTTCTCATTTTTTAAACTTTATATAAAAGTTCTTATTTTTTAGAAACAAAATAAATTCATCAAAAGCAATTAAACAAAAACATTACAGAATTTCACTCTGTTTTGCGATAAGACTAAGCACAGTGTGTCAGAAAAGGTTTTAAGTTTTTAAAATATGTGTTCACTTTTTAAACTTTATATAAAAGTTTTTTTAGAAACAAAGTATATTCTGGAAAACTAATTTTAAAAAATATTACTGAATCTCACTTTGTATTGTGTTAAGACTGCGCACAGTGTGTCAGGAAAGGTTTTAAAATTTTGAAATATGTTCTTACTTTTTAAACTTTATATAAAAATTCTTATTTTTTAAAAACAAAATAAATACAGCAAAACTAAATAAAAAAAATATTACTGAATCTCACTTTGCATCTTGTTAAGACTGCGCAGTGTGTAAGAAAAGGTTTTAAACTTTTGAAATATTATCTCACTTTTTAAACTTTATATAAAAGTTCTTATTTTTTAGAAACAAAATAAATTCATCAAAAGTAATTAAACAAAAACATTACAGGATTTCACTTTGTTTTGCGATAAGACTAAACCCAGTGTGTCAGAAAAGGTTTTAAGTTTTTAAAATATGTGCTCACTTTTTAAACTTTATATAAAAGTTTTTTTAGAAACAAAATATATTCAGGAAAACTAATTTAAAAAATATTACTGAATCTCACTTTGTATTATGTTAAGACTGTGCACAGTGTGTCAGGAAATGTTTTAAAATTTTGAAATATGTTCTTACTTTTTAAACTTTATATAAAAATTCTTATTTTTTAAAAACAAAATAAATACATCAAAACTAAATAAACAAAAAATATTACTAAATCTCACTTTGCATCGTGTTAAGACTGCGCAGTGTGTAAGAAAAGGTTTTAAACGTTTGAAATATTATCTCACTTTTTAAAATTTATATAAACGTTCTTAATTTTTGGAAACAAAATAAATTCAGCAAAACTGATTTAATAAAAAATATTACTGAATCTCACTTTGTATTGATTCACGACTGCCCACAGTATGTCAAAAAAAGTATTAAATTTTTGAAATATATTCTTACTTTTTAAACTTTACATAAAAAGTTCTTATTTTTTAGAAACAAAATAAGTTCAACAAAACTAATTAAATAAATTGTTACTGAATCTCACTCTGTATTGTGTTAAGACTGCTTACAGTGTGTCAGAAAAAGGTTTAACTTTTTGAAATATCTTCTCACTTTTTAAATTTTATATAAAAAGGTCTTAGTTTATGGAAACAAATTAAATTCAGAAAAACTAATTAAACAAAATATATTACTGAATCTCACTTTGTATAGTTTTAAGACTGCGCACAGTATATCAGGAAATGTTTTAAATTTTTGAAATATGTTCTCACTTTTTAAACTTTATATAAAAGTTCTTAATTTTTAGAAACAAAATAAATTCAGCAAAACTAATTAAACAAAAGTATTACTGAATCTCACTTTGTATTGTGTTAAGACTGCGCGCAATGCATCAGAAAAAGGTTTTAAATTTTTCAAATATGTTCTCACTTTCTAAACTTTATATAAAACATTCTTATTTCTTAGAAACAAAATAAATTCAGCAAAACTAATTAAATAAAAAGTATTACTGAATCTCACTTTGTATTGTCCGAAGTCTGTGCACAGTGTGTCAGAAAAGGTTTTAAATTTTCGAAATATGTTCTTACTTTTTAAACTTTATATATAAAGTTCTTATTTTTAGAAACAAAATAAATGCTACAAAACTAATTAAACAGAAAATATTATTGAATCTCACTTTTTATTGTTTTACAACTGCGCACAGTGTGTCCTAAAAAGTTTTAATTTTTTTAAAAATATGTTCTCAATTTTTAAACTTTATATAAAAAGTTCTTATTTTTTAGAAACAAAATAAATTCAGCAACTCTAACTAAACAGAAAATATTATTGTATCTCATATTCTATTGTGTTAAAACTGTGCACAGTGTATCAGAAAAAGTTTAAAATTTTTGAAATATGTTCTCTCTTTTTAAACTTTATATAAAATATTCTTAGTTTTTAGAAACAAACTAAATGTATCAAAACTAATTAAATAAAAAAAAAATATTGCTGAATCTCACTTTGTATTGTGTTAAGACTGCGCACAGTGCATTAGAAAAGGTTTTACATTTTTGAAATATGTTCTGACATTTTAAATTTTATATAAAATGTTTTTACTTTATAGAAACAAAATAATTTCAGCAAAGCTAATTAAACAAAAACAGAGAACAATTACTGAAAATGTCATGCATTTGGGAAAATAATTAAAAATTATATGATAAGGTGAAAATAATAAGAGATTTCCCATTTAAATATGCTTAAATGTGGTGTATCCCCTTAAAATAAATGTAATAAATGGTGCACTGGGTATCTGGAAATAATAAGCCGCCATTTAACCCTCTAACTGCTCATCCCGCGATTTCCACGGGCAATTCAAATGTAGCAAAATTTGCTCATCCCGCGATTTTCGCGGGCATGTGTTTTTCTTCCTTTATTAAGAAGCACATTCTGCCTTTTCACTGTTTAACCAGTGAAATAAATTATACACAGTATTAGACATTTAATTAGGTAATAAATAGAATTATATGACTAGAACTATAGTTATATTAGATAATAGAATTATAGATAGTATGTTATAAATAGAAACTATGTTAAAGTTGAAATTTATTATAAAATAAATGTTTTATGTGATAACATCTGAAATTAGTTTTTCTGAAAGCTTATTTTCTCATGATAAAAGTCAATATAAAAAATATTTTCTAGAAAAGAATTAGTATTTCAATTCTCCAATATATATATGTATATATATATATAAATATATAAATATATATATATATATATATATATATATATATATATATATATATATATATATATATATATATATAGATATAGATATACAGATATATATATATATATGGATATATAGATATATGGATATATATATATAGATAGATATATAGATATATATATATATATATATATATATAGATATATATATATATAGATATATATATATATATATAGATAGATAGATATAGATATATATATATATATATATATATATATATATAGATAGATATATAGATATATATATATATATATATATATATATATATATATAGATAGATAGATAGATAGATAGATAGATAGATATAGATATAGATATACTTAAACTATGCAAAAAATAAGCAATTTTTAAAGAGATCTCGGTTTACAAATTGAGCAGTCAGAGGGTTAACTGGCAAACTAATCGAAAAAAAGTTTGCCATCCCTGACCTAGACACTTCCCGCTAACGATACCGGTACACTAAACATCCACATCAAAACTCGAAACACAACGGGGAAATAAACAATCCGTACTGCTGTGCCCGTTTTCAATTTGTAGCCGGTCCCTCCACTGGGGAACAAACAAGGGGTGATGCGGAATTGGGTCAAGGAGTTTTCAGACGGATCTGGATCAATACTCCTCATCCTCCCGACATTCCTTTTTCTCACTTCTCCACTCCACCCCTTCTTCAGCCAGAGCAGAGCATCTTCGGGCGAGGCGCTGAGGGTTAGATTTTGTCAATTTCGGAGATACTTTGTAATGAGGCAGGAAAAACGGATTGCTCGCACGTTGCGTTTTGACGGAGGTTGTGTATTGGAATTATATTCATATATACATACTATATTTTTGGATTAGCATTTCCGTGGGTGCATATTAGAGTTTGCAAAATATCTTATTAAATAATCGAGTTAATTTAGAAACTTTAATACTTTTAATTAAAGAAAATTTTCGTTCATTTAGTTTATTGATCTCATTTGGAAAATATATTTGAAATTTGAGAAATTGGTGTTTAATTTCTAAATTTGATATGATTCTGTATTAGCTAAATTGAAGAATTTTATTGATTAAATAAATATTTTTAGAAAATATTTTAATTTTATAAAGCAAAATAATATTTTTTTTTTAATCTAAAGAAAAATATATTATATAATATACAAAGATTCTTTACCCTTTCTTTGTATAAGATATTTTACATTAGCAATAATATTATGAATGGGGATAATTTTCGAGAAATTTATTGATATATAATATATATATATATATATAGAAATATATAATATATATATATATCTATATATATATATATTCTAATTTGGTATCTAAATTTGATATGATTCTGTATTAGCTAAATTGAAGAATTTTATTGATTAAATAAAAGAAAAATATATAAAGCAATATATAAATATTATGTAAACAATAATATCGATTATATAAAACACACCTCTAAAGAAAAACACACATCATAAAAAAATATTTAATGAAAACATTTTAAAAGAAAAAGATATATTTCTAAGAAATATTCTAGGGAATAAACATATCTCTATAGAAATATATTCTATAAAAAGGCATATCTACATAGAAAAAATCATATCTCTATTGAAAAACAAACCTATAAAGGAAAATCATATTATTTAAACATTGTGGTTCACGTTCTAAAGCTTTTTAAATTCTATAGAAAATCATATTTTTTACTCAATGTAAAGAAAAATATATATGTTTTAATATACAAAGATTATTTACTCTTTCATTATAAAAAGATATTTTACATTAGCAATATATTATGACTGGGGAGAATTTTCGAGGAATTTAAGGACAATAATTATTGATATATATATATATATATATATATATATATATATATATATATATATATATATTCTAATTTGATGTCTAAATTTGATTCTGTATTACCTAAATTGAAGAATTTTATTGATTATATAAAAGAAAAATATATAAAACAGTATATAAACAATACATAAACATTATGTAAAAATTTAATATTGATTAAATAAAGCATGCCTCTAAAGAAAAACACTCATCATAAAAAAATTATTTAATGAAAACTTTTTAAAAGAAAAAGATATTTGTAAGAAATATTCTGAATAATAAAGCATATCTTTAATGAAATATAGTCTATAAAATATCTCTTAAGGAAAAACATATCATTTAAACATTGTGGTTTCCGTTTTAAAGCTTTTGTAAAGATAAATTTTATAGAAAATCATATTTTTTATTCAATATAAAGAAAACTATGTTATTTAACATACTAAGATTATTTACTCTTTCTTTGTATAGAGATATTTTGCATTAGCAATAGATTATAAATGGGATAAAGTTTCGAGAATTTTATTGATGTATATATATATATATATATATATACTATCTAATTTGATATCTAAATTTGATATGATTCTGTATTAGCTAAATTAAAGAATTTTATTGATTATATAAAAGAAAAATATATAAAATAGTATATAAACAATATATAAAAATGTAAACAATAATAATAATTATATAAAGCATGCCCCTAAATAAAAACACTCATCATAAAAAAAATTATTTAATGAAAAACCTGTTAAAGGAAAAAGATATTTCTAAGAAATATTCTATAGAATAAAACATATATTATAGAAATATATTCTATAAAAAATCATATCTATATAGAAAAGAAGCATATCTCTATAGAAAAAAAATCTCTAAAGGAAAAACATATTATTTAAACACTGTGGTTTACGTTCTAAAGCTTCCATAAAGGTAAATTTTATAGAAAATCATATTTTCTATTCAATCTACACGAAAATATGTTATTGAATATACAATGATTTTTTTTACTCTTTCTTTGTATAGAAGTATTTTTACATTAGGAATATATTATGAATGGGGAGAATTTTCGAGAACTTTAAGGATAATAATTATTGATATATATATATATATATATATATATATGTATCCATCTGTATATGTATCTATATATATATATATGTGTATATATATATATGTATTTATATACATTTATATATATGTATATATATATATATATGTGTATATATATATATATATATTGTATATATATATATATATATATATATATATATATACATTTATATATATATATATATATATATATATATATATGTATATATATATATATATATATATATATATATATATATATATATATGTATATATATATATATATATATATATATATATATATATATATGTATATATATGTATATATATATATATATATATATATATATATATATATATATATATATATATATATATATATATATATATATATATAATATATATATATATATATATATATATATATATATATTATATATATATATATATATATATACATTTATATATATGTATATATATATGTATATATATATATATATATATATATATATATATATATACATACATATATATATATATATATATATATATATATATATATATATATATATATATATATATATATATATATATATATATAATATATATATATATATATATATATATATATATATATATATATATATATATATATATATATATATAGTTAGGAGGATTGTGTAAAGAAAATGTAAGCGAAATTGAGCGTCACTTGACATGAAATTAACGCAAATAACTTCGCCAAATCGGCAAAAAAGGTGCTCAAATTAGCATTGATATCTTTGTTGATATCGTCAAAGATATATATAAGAATAAAGAACTGAATATATTTGCACGATTCATTATGCTGTCCTATTGAGGAAATATAAAATTATATGGTTCGAGCATACATCGTTGAAAATTAATTAGTAAAAATGATCTGATATCATGTTGTGCCAAATGCATAGTGTTGTCTTTAATGTAGTTTGCGAAAGTTCATGAAAATAGCCGTGTATTGTGCTGAAAAGTATGTATGCTATAAAAATAATACTTGGAAAGTTTGATTTAAAAAAAAATTATATTCTTCTGTATATATCTGAAATTCTTACAGACATTAACACAGATAATTACAAAAAGACTTAAAATCGTATGTCAGAGCTACAAAGTTTTTTTAAACATTATGTTTTACAGAATCATCCCAAAAATCATCACTTCTCTATTTTTTCTAGCCCACTACTCTTCGAATCAAAACTCTAAAATATATTACGCCTAATATTCTTTTACACCTTTTTTCCGGATAATGAGAGCTTTTAGATGTTTGATAATGCATCTAAAATCTAAAGTGTTCAATTACTTTCTGCTAAACAGTGTACAAGAAATAAAAAAAGTATATTCATGAAATCCACTATTTTATTTCTACAAAAGGATTATAACAGTCCTTATATGTTTTGTATGCATAGGATATGCATTTCGAAAAATTAATCATAACTATCATTTTATGTGATATAAAGTAAATAATTCATAATTTTCGAAATGCTAATGGAATATTTGAAACATTTATAAAATTTTAGTTTAAAATTATTAGTAGTAATCATAAAATTATTTATTGTAGCCATTGTGTTTATTGTAGACACTTTCTTTATATGGCAATAAGTATCAAGAAAAGCTTTTAGTATTTTATTATTTTCATAAATGAGGGAAACAAATTCCAAAATATAATAATCTGAATGTCCACTGTCAGTATAATTTTTTTTTTATATTCAGAAAAGTAAGTATTTAAAATGAAATATGCATAACTATAAAAATATGCTGTAAACAATCGATTTTTATAATTTCTGACATATCTATTTTTTTAAATCTTACTCATCCAAAGAAATAAACTATCAAGAAAATCCAAGGAAATAAGTCGGAAAAAGTATCCTTTTTGAAAACATATATATGTTTTAAGTTATAGATGGTTAAAAATAAGATGGATTTTGTAACATTTAAAGCCTTCTAGACCCCCTATGGGGCTTGGTAATATAATGGATGATAGAAGCTGAAATTTGAGAAATGGCCTTTTTGCTTTCACTTCTGCTTAGCGGTGGCTCGGGATTTATTTAAAAGAAGGTTCCTGAAACAAATTTAGAAAGTTAAGTAAGCATGTACGATGTAACTTACAAATTAAAATACTCTTTCTTTTTCACAAGTCAAATGAAACTATGCAGGTAAACGAAGACAAGTTCGTATAGCTTTTAAAAAATTACATGTTATTTCATTCTATAGAATGTTATAAATACATAATAATTTTTAAGATATCTCATTGGACGTTTATTATTTTTATAGATTCTTATATATCTAATTTTTTTTATTCTTACCCGACCAAAAAAAATAAATAAATAAACTGTCAGGAAAATCCGAGGAAATAAATCAGAAAAAGTATCATTTTTAAAAACATATAAATTTTTTAAGTTATATGTGGTTAAAAATAAGATTCATTTTGTAACATTTAAAGCCTTCCAGACCCTCTATGGGACTTGGTAATGTATTGGATGATAGAAGCTGAAATTTCAGAAATGGCCTTTTTACTTTCGCTTCTGCTTAGCGGTGGCTCGGGATTTATTTAAGAGAAGAAGGTTCTTGAAACAAATTTAGAAAGTTAAGTAAGCATGTACTATGTAAATTACAAATTAAAATACTTTTTCGATTTCATAAGTTAAATGAAACTATGCAGGTAAAAGAAGACAAGTTCGTATAGTTAAAAAAAGTTTATTTCATACTATGGAATGTTTGTATACGTTTTTTCTGAATATTCCAGGTAATGAGAGCTTTTAGATGATTGGTAATAAGTCTAAAATCTAAAATGTTAAATTATTTTCTGCTAAACAATGTACAAGAAATAAAAAAAATATTCATGACATCCTCTATTATACTTGTACAAATTGATCATAACAGTCCTTTTATGTTTAGTATGCAAAGGATATGAATTTCGAGACATTAATTATAACTCTCATTTTATATCATATAAAATACACTCATGTCCATAAATTAAGGATAATTCAGAATCACCCAGAAATTGAGCTCTAAAATAAAAATTTCACTTGTAGAATTATCACACACATCTTGAAGAAGAATATGCAAATTGCAGGAAACCACCAGATGGCGCGGATAGTACGTCACAATGACGAGAGTGTATGAAAGGGGTATATAAGGAATGGTGGCAAAGAAGTAAAATTGTTCACAAGCGCTTTAAAAGCATTTCAGTGCAATATCCGCATAGTTATGGCACAAAGGAAGCATTTGGAGGATTTTTCACGTGGTAGAATTATCGGATGACTGGAATGCGGACGTACCCAGCTGGAAGTATCCGAGGAACTTGGAATCGCCCAGAGTGTCATCTCCAGGCTTTGGCAACGATTCAAACATGATGGTAATGTGAGTAGATGTTACAGCACAGGTCGCCCCCGAGTTACTACACCGAATGATGACCGGTATTTGGCAGTTACTGCCAAAAGAAACAGACGGAGCACAGCATCAGACCTGTCTCGTCAGCTCTCTTCAGCTACCGGTACGACAGTTTCAAGGCACACCGTGTACAGACGCTTAGGGAACATTGGTCTATATGCTCGTAGGCCTGTCAGATGTGTTCCCCTTACCGCAACTCACTGTCGCCTGCGATTATGCTGGGCTAGAGAGCATGCATTGAGGACACCGCAACAGTGGTCTTGTGTGATGTTTTCCGACGAGTCCAGGTTCAGTTTACATTCTGATTCTCGCCGGACTTTCATATGGAGAGCGCCAGGTACCCGTTACCACCAAGAGAACACCACTGAACGACACCGTTACGGTGGTGCAGGATGGCTCGTTTGGGGAGGAATTATTCTTGGTTCCAGAACTGACCTGCATGTTTAGAGTGTAACGATGACAGGCCACATCTATCGGGATGTCATTCTGGAACAACATGTACGTTTGTTTCGGGGCGCCATGGGTCCTGAATTTCTGCATATGGATCACAACGCCCGACCTCACCGTGCAAACATTGTAGACGAATGCCTTCAATCGGAGGATATCACCCGTATGGATTGGCCAGCATACTCACCGGATTTGAATCCAATAGAGCATGTGTGGGACATGCTTGGTCGACGAATTGCAGCCCGTCATCCCCCTCCCAACTGTCTATCGGAACTTCGGAGGGCATTGCTTGAAGAGTGGTGTAATTTTCCCCAAGATCAGATTGATAATCTGATACTCAGCATGCGTAGGCGTTGTAACGCTTGTATTGCATCGTCCGGGAGACATACTCCGTATTAACCATCATACTAACGATGTTATACTGTTTTCTGTAAATAGGTTATTTTTTGAAATTTGCTCCAGGGAGTAAAAATCGCAATTTTTATTAATTATGTCAAACATATAGCATCTTTTTTGCTCTTTACCTTTTGTTTAATAAATAGACTTTACAAATAAGTCAAATTTGTTTTGCTTTTATCTCTTTCATTGGCTGAACTTCATTATCCTTAATTTATGGACATGAGTGTAAATAATTCATATTTTTCGAAATGTTAAGGAAATATTTGAAATATTTATAAAATTTTAGTTTGAAATTATTAGCAGCAACCATAAAATTGTTTATTGTAGACACTTTCATTATATGACAATAAGTATTAAGAAAATCTTTTGGTATTTTATTATTTTCATAAATAAGGGAAAAAATTCCAAAAAATAATAATCTGAATGTCCACTATCAGCTTAATTTTTTTATATTCAAAAAAGTAAGTATTCAAATTAAAATATGCATAACTATAAAAAATATGCCGTAAACAATCGAGTAACTGTAAAAAATAGTAGTCACTGAAATATTGGTATTTTTATAGTTTCTAATATATTTAATTTTTTTTTAATCTTACCCATCTAAAGAAATAAACTGTCATTAAAATCCAAGAAATAAATCGGAAAAAGTATCATTTTTGAAAACATATATATGTTTTAAGTTATAGATGGTTAAAAATAAGATGGATTTTGTAACATTTAAAGCCTTCCAGACCCTCTATGTGGCTTGGTAATGTAATGGATGATAGAAGCTGAAATTTGAGAAATGGCCTTTTTGCTTTCACTTCTGCTTAGCGGTGGCTCGGGATTTATTTACAAGAAGGTTCCTGAAACAAATTTAAAAAGTTAAGTAAGCATGTACGATGTAACTTACAAATTAAAATACTTTTTCGCTTTCATAAGTTAAATGAAAACTATGCAAGTAAAAGAAGTTACATTTTATTTCATTCTATAGAATGTAACATAACCATAAAATTGTCTGAAATATGTCTCTGAACGTTTATTATGAAATAGAAAAGTACAATATTTGTAAATTAAACCCACTCATATATCCTTTATTTTAAACGTAAACAAGTCACATACAAGTATATATATATATATATATATATATATATATATATATATATATATATATATATATATATATATATATATATATATATATATATATATTTATATATATATATATATATATATATATATATATATATATATATATATATATATATATATATATATATATATATATATATATATATGAAATGATAGAAAAATCGGACCTACCTTTATAAGGGGAAACCCCTTTAAGTTGCCTCTATTATTTTCCTCCTCCTGGGCATACTAGGCTGCCAAATGTCCTGTTAAACTTCTGCCATGAATAAATACATCAGCCGTCGTGGCCGATTAATTTTTAGATCATCTCATCAAAACTAAGACAAAATCCAGAGAAATATGAACTAGACAATGCCAGAAAGCTCTCTGCATAGATCTCGCAACGCCAACCTTGAGCAAGAGAGAATCAAGTTCCTAGTGGAAAGAAAGTGACTTTTGACTACAGACATCTGCTAAAGTGCAGCGTTGAGGATGACTATTATTGTTGATTTTTCTGGGAGAGTTATTAATTTATTATTATAAAATGTCAACAATATCATTTTTAGCTTTGAGAATCAGTGAAAGTACTTAAGGGTTTGGCTGAAGAAATGAAAAACTCCCTTGTTTGAATTTGATGGCTCGGAAAATAGGATTATCATAAAAAGTAGAAATTAATATTCAGAATAATGAATGGGAAAAGGGGATAGTTTTATATAGACTCTAGGGCTTGAGATATTGATATTACAACATATATATAGCGAAAATTAATAACAATGAAATATGTAATAAGAAAATGAAAAATAAATTAAGTAACCGAATAAGTAACAGAATAATCTGAATGAGATAATTACAAACAGCACCAGCTGATGCACACTAAAAATGCGTGAATAGAATTTTATCATTGGTGTTTTTCCCCTTTCTGAAACTCTCCCTTTTTATCTCTATATATGAGTTGGAGATAAATGCGTTCAACTGCAGGTGCAATTTAAGAAAGACCAATAAATACTCTGTGATATAATAACTTACAATTCAATATGATGACAACATATTAAAGTATATAAAAAGAGTTTAGAAAAACTCATCATAGAATCTGATAGAAATCTAAAAGTTCATTTAATGCTATTTTTATAAAATTTGTAAATATATCTATTTCTTCGTTTTTCTTCGGGTTTTCAAGTGATCATGTTCACAAATAGAGTACACGCCTTTGCTTCTGCTTTGCTTTACATTGTTCCCTCGCTACTTCATACTTTATGTTTTTCGGCTTCAGTTCTTCGCGTGTTTTTCCAATATATTCATCAAAAAATAAATATGATAAAATACAACCATGTCAGCAGCCACATTGCGGAAAGGAGCATTGTTTCATGTTGATTCATGAGAGAGAAGGATCCCTGCATGTCACACAAAGAGGTGAGTTCACTCAGAGTACACACCACGGGATCTTGAGATGACAAAGTCTGCAAGTGAGGACAAAAATGACGAGGAAGACGTATCTGCATATGTATGCATAAATTGTTTTTTACCCTGCAGAATCTGCATGGAGAAAATTGGACAAGACATTGACTACAATATGATTCGAGCTGTTCAGAAATAGCGTTGACGTGGTTATGTCTTTGTACAGGGGAATTTTGAAGGAAAAGGAGAAACAAAGACAACTATCCATCATCATGTTTCTCTCCAAGGTAAAGAACCCTGGCTCCACCGTCATCGCCTGCAGCAGAAGATTCTCCGAGTAGCCTAAAACTTCTACGAGTCAAGTGAGAGCCCCTCCTCCGCCACCAACACAAGACTTCGTATTTCTCAGAAAGCAATGGTGATTAATATTTATTACTCTATAAGGTTTTGCATCTAAACTTATTAATTAGCATTGCACGTTTAAGTAAATATGTATACTGTTGTAAGTTTTGTCTTAAATGTGTAAAGTATAAAAACTGTTTACATATTTAAAACATTCGTGTACCCGCATACACGAAAATTCGTACTTCGCGGTTTTTCAGCTTTCGAGGAAGGTTCTGGTCCCCATTAACCGTGAAAAACGAGGGATCACTCTATTCTGTTTATTTATGCTATTTTTACTCGAAATATTAGGTGAATACATAACTTCACAGCTTGAGAATATATGGTGAAATAATTTTTCGAAGCCAAATGTGAAACCATGTATTTTTACATAATAATAAACTAACAGTATTTTTTCTTGGATTTGTTCTCCATATTTATCAAACAGGGAAGCAATAATTTAAGTAAGGTGACCTCCTCCGCTACTGAAAGACGTCATAAGGATAATCATTTGGTCCAGTAGTTTTCATTTTTATAGCGGTATGAAAGCGAAACTTTGAAACCACTATAAAAATGAAAACCACTGGGCCAAAAGTTTCCAAACTTTGGGAATGGTATGGGTGATTTCGAGAGAATTCCATTCTCTGTAATAAAATATTTTAGTTCAAAGTGTCACCATCGAAGGAGTAAAGAGGGCTGTTTGCTGACTTCTCTTTGATTATATTGTGTGTAGCAGAGCGGAAAATGTAAATCGTAAAGATTAACAGCTCTGGTTTAATGAAATATTCAGTGGAGGGCTTCGCCAACTGTTTACGTACGTGAGTAAATTATATGAATGTTTTCAAGAATTAAAATAGTTAAATGCAAACAAGACTTTCTATACGAAACTGAGAAATTCGACCTAGTTTTTAGTTGCTGCAAACCAAATATCGATAGGAATTTTTTAACAAATTAGTACTAAATTTCCGGCAAAAACA
Organism: Pardosa pseudoannulata; assembly: GCA_032207245.1. Classification (NCBI taxonomy): domain Eukaryota; kingdom Metazoa; phylum Arthropoda; class Arachnida; order Araneae; family Lycosidae; genus Pardosa; species Pardosa pseudoannulata. The sequence continues at coordinate 140,813,467 of CM063508.1, forward strand.
ATCATCAGAATAGTTAATTATAAAAAAGATTTTTTATACAAAACTGAGAACTCCGGTTTAGTTTTTAAGTGTTATAAACCAAATATCGATTGGATTGAGATATTGGACCTAGTTTTTAGTTGCTGCAAATCAAATATCAATTGGAATTTTCTAACAAATTAGTACTAAATTTCTGACAAAAAAACAAGCATCAAAATAGTTAATTGCTAAAAAAAATTTTGTACAAAATTGAGAAATTCGGTTTAGTCCAATCGATATTTGGTTTGCAGCAGTTAAAACTGCTACAAACCAAATATCGATTGTACTGAGAAATTTGACCTAGTTTTTAGTTACTGCAAACCAAATATCGATTGGATTTTCTAACAAATTAGTACTAAATTTCTGATAAAAAAAAGACAATCATCAGAATAGTTAATTATAAAAAAGATTTTTTATACAAAACTGAGAACTCCGGTTTAGTTTTTAAGTGTTATAAACCAAATATCGATTGGACTGAGAAATTTGACCTAGTTTTTAGTTGCTGCAAACCAAATATCGATTGGATTTTTCTAACAAATTAGTACTAAATTTCTGACAAAAAAAAGACAAGCATCAAAATAGTTAATTGTAAAAAAGATTTTTGTTCAAGACTGAGAAATTCGGTTTAGTTTTTAACTGCTACAAACCAAATATCGATTGGACCAAGAAATTTGACCTAGTTTTTAGTTGCTGCAAACCAAATATCGATTGGAATTTTCTAAGAAATTAGTGCTAAATTTCTGACAAAAAAAAATAAATAACAATCATCAAAATAGTTAATTGTAAAAAAGATTTTTGTACAAAATTGAGAAATTTGGTTCTGTTTTTAACTGCTACAAACCAAATATCGATTGGTACTTACTTACAAATTAGTGTTTCATTTCCGGCAAAAATAAACTATATGTTTGACAAAATATTGAATATTAAATTAATTATCAAATTTACCAGCCACTTTTTGACATTTGTAGAAAATTTCAGACTGCCAAATTAATTGTTATACGCATGCTTACTCATCTTAACCGCTTGCCTGATTATCTCGAGTTATCTGGGGTTCGTATATGTTGCAGTTATTTATTACCCCGAGAAAACTCAGGAGAAGCAAATTTTGTCAGTACGATTTGGTTTATCACAGTTTTATTCAGCCTGGGGCAAATTACAGGAAATATTCAGGTTTGATTGGCATTTTGCAAAGTTTTGTTGATTTCGCTGTTCTTTTGCGGAACTGGTTCCTTGTTTTCTACTGACTGAAAAACAAATTTCAGAAAATCACCGTGACGAGTTATCTGCCACACCAGAAACACCCAGAATTTCTCCTTTACCACTCAGGTTAACCTCCAGGCATTTTCCAGATGTTATTCCTGATTCTGAAAAAAAAATCAAATACACCGAGACAGTGTACCCTGTGCTCCTGTAAAACATATTCTAAGGTAAGCCAATAAGAAAAGAGACCAGATATTTGAGTACAGAATGTCGGGTGTCGCTTTGTGTGGTCCCTGGTTTCTAAAACTATCATACAAAGACTAATGTTTAACTTTTTCTATTTGCCCGAGATAACTTGGGGGGATAATAAAATAATATTAAATCTAAATGCTTTTCAACTTGTAAAAAATTAAAAAGTTAACTTAAAATCTACATATTTTGTTTGTTTCATTTCCTTGTATTTAATGATAAAATAAACAAAATGTGATGATTTTTTGCCATTTATTTTAAAAAAATTGTAAGGTTAAAAAGTAAGATGGACAGATAGTGTCAGTTTAGTAAGCCTTTTTTATGCAACTAATTGCTCAAATCAATCTTTACATATTGATTTATACTTCTTTTTTTTCTCTGTTTCTCTAAATTAACAAATTAAAAAAATTTTAAAAATGACTTTACATTTTATCCCCTATATAATAATAGCCTAAGTTGTCTGTCCGCGAATTTCTGAAGCGGTTGTACCTGGAATATATATACACACACACACACACATACATACATATATATATATATATATATATATATATATATATATATATATATATATATATATATATATATATATATATATATATATATATATATATACATATATATATATATATATATATATATATATATATATATATATATATATATATATATATATATATATATATATATATATATATATATATATATATATATATATATATATATATATACATATATATATATATATATATATATATATATATATATATATATACATATATATATATATATATATATATATATATATATATATATATATATATATATATATATATATATATATATATATATATACATATATATACATATATATATACATATATATATACATATATACATATATATATATATATACATATATATATATATATATATATATATATATATATATATATATATATATATATATATATATATATATATATATATATATATATATATACATATATATATATATATATATATATATATATATATATATATATATATATAATATATATATATATATATATATATATATATATATATATATATATATATATATATATATATATATATACATATATATATATATATATATATATATATATATATATATATATATATATATATATATATATATATATATATATATATATATATATATATATATATATGTACGTACGTATATGTACGTATGGAGGCATCCAGATTGGATTTTTCGTGAGTTAGCAAAATTGAAAGCGAGTTCGAAATCACCCATCCCCCCATTTTCGAGCGTTTAATGCTATTATTTCAATCCTTATCCTTCCTTTTATTCTATACGAATTTCATTCTTATCAAACATCCAATATGGATGCTCTATCCACTCCAGGTCCAACAGCTTCATAACTTCGAGGACAGACGGGCAGATAACTTAGGCTATTATTACATTACGAGAAGAAAGTTTAAGGATACACAACATAAAATGTTTATGTGGCCAGGGACATCCATACAACAATGCTTGAATTTAATAAAATAAAATATAATAATAATTATCAAAAGTTGAGAAAATAGTAAAAATTTATTTTAAAAATAATAAAACAACTTTCGGAATAAGAATTTAAAAGAAAAGGCAGAAAATATTAAATTTATTAGACATTAAAAAAATTGCCAGCGTCGGGGATAGAACCGTCAACCCGAGATGTACGACGATCAAGTTGGCTGGCATTCTACGAAGCGTACAACGCCGGCACGATATGAGCTAGCTAATTAAAATATATAAAGGTTCAAGTAGAAACAGTCAAGAAATTTAAATATTGCCATCCTGAGATAGGGTTTGCAGAATTCAAAGCAAGTAAAGTTTATCTTTTCCTAAACTATAGATCCGATTCTGAAGTAAATTGGTATGAATAAGCTTCGTATGACAGTGAAAAATACTGTCCTCTTTAAAACGTTCGAAATCCACCCTGTCCCCCTTTTCGTGCGTTTAATGCCATTATATCAAGCCCCATTCTAAGAACAAGCGA
>CM063508.1:140834481-140836981 GCA_032207245.1 Pardosa pseudoannulata
AAAACTCATAATTCGAAAATTATAAAAAGTGAATTCATTAAGTTTAAAATTAACCTTTTCATGATACATCAAAGTGAAAACTGATAAACTTTTTTAGGGGAGAAGACGTAAAACCTGTCATCGCTGTATTTTAGTTTTAGAGTCCAGAGTATAAAAAAAACATTATTATAAAATGAATATTGTAAAGGAGAAGCAAACTCTGTGACAGCTTAAATCAAAGAATTATTGTTAGATCAAGTCCTTTGTTGGTAGAAATTGTTCTCAATATTTTATTAATAAGAAAGTGATTTGATTATAAAAGTAAGCTGAATTTAAAACGCAGTACCTTACAGTTGTCCTTCGTTTGTAGACATTGTCCTCAATATTTCATTAATAAGAAAGAGATTGGATTATAAAAGTAAGCTGAATTTAAAACATGGTACCTTACAGTTGTCCTTTGTTAGTAGACATTGTTTTCAACTTTTCAATATTTTTCTCAATATATATGTATATATATATATATATATATATATATAAATATATATATATATATATATATATATATATATATATATATAAATATATATATATATATATATATATATATATATATATATATATATATATATACATATATATAAATATATATATATATATATATATATATGTATATATATATATATATATATATATATATAAATATAAATATATATATATATATATATATATATATATATATATATAATATATAAATATATATATATATATATATATATATATATATATATATTCTGAAGACATCCTATTTATATTATAATAAAACTTTTAATATACTGCAGAAATTCAACTTTAATTTAAAGTCAACTTTTATATGGAGTTTGGAAGTGAAAAATATACATACTATAATGCGAATGATGTATTTATAATTACTGCTGTAGCCTAAAACAGGCCACAGAATCTTGGTTTGTTTCAATCCTTTGCTATACAAGCTTTTTTTTATTCTTAAATTGTGGTAAATAAGGAAGCGATTCGTTTATAATAGTAAATGGAATCAGGAATTATTACCGAAACTGCATAAGAGATATAACATAAAAATATCGCATATATATACTATAATAAAACTGTTAACATACAGCAAAAGTTCAATTCAACGAATTTAAAATCATTCTTATAAACTAGAATTGGAACTGAAAACTGATTCTCTTTTCCAAGTGAGAAGACAAAATACAGCCATCACTGTACTACAGTTCTGTAATCCGTAGCATAAAAAAACGGATTGTCACAAAATACACACTGTAATGCGAAAGCTTTATTTACAACCTCTGTTACGGCCTGTAACAGGCCAAAGAAACGTGTCACCCTTCACTGTAAATAACAGAAGGGAAACAATCCACGCCACAAGCAATTTTATGCAAGGCATTTGAGACGAAAACACTGACATTTTTCAATCTTTTTTTTTCTCCATCACGAAAAATAGAGAAAACTCACTGATAATTATTTGGGTTTAACGGAAAACATGTCCAGATCTGAAATGCGTAATGGCTCGGAACGCAATAACAGTCAAAGGGAGAGCAGAGGATTTTTTAACCGGGGAAAGACACAAATAAAATAGCTGTATTTTTCGGTTGCTTGGTATTTTAGAGTATTAATCCTATCCCTGCTTATTAGCTAATGTGTAATAAATATCTTGAAATTTAAAATAATTATAACTTTTGGCAATTTTGTTTTCCACGGCATAGAAGAGGTTTTTGACAAATTTTTAGGACATTATCATAGTTTATTTACTCTGTAATTAAAAAAGATTTTTTTATATAAAATAGCTGCAACACTTGTGTGGTATTTTTGTATTTAAACAACAAATATTTTATTAATCTCTTGATGTTAATTAATAAAATGTAAATCTGTTTATTTTTAAAATAATATACATTTTTAAAGTCTAATTTTATTTATATAGTTACGTTTCTTTCCTCTAGTCAGGTTCGGTAAAATTATTATTTAAAAACATTCATATCAATTGGATTTTTTTTTATTTAAATCAAGATTTTTGATTTAATTTAAATTTTTTATTCATTGTTTTTCAGCTAGTATTAATTAAAATGAGTTTTCTTCTGTGTGTAAATTAAGTTGCTACACAATTTTTAATAGAAATTCGTAATAGGATTTATACCGTTCGCGACCAACGTCTCGTATACGCGACTCATCGATTTCACTCTTATCAATCTAGCATCGCCTCTACGCGATGATCTACGATTGATATTGAGAGACCAGCGTCACGTATACGTAATCGGAGATTGCAAAGTTTTTTTTAATTTTTAAATGTTAGATTTAATAGAAGGCGTTAAACGGCAATAGTTTTCACAACGGTCGACACGGATAGCATTTATGAGCCGGTGTTCAAGGGGTTCTCAACGTGAAATCTTCTGTTTGGCATAACAATAATCGTGTAAGCTGAATTATTGAGTTTTTCTATATCTTAATTTTCTATGTTATGTTTATTGTATTGTTTATTTTCAAGTAGTTT
>CM063508.1:140839481-140849481 GCA_032207245.1 Pardosa pseudoannulata
CTCCAAACCAAACCTTAAGGTGTGTTTGTATATCATAAAAGTCTTTTTGTGATATGCTGTAAATCTTAAAATGAAACAATTTAACTTAAATTCAACTTAAATTTATTATCAATGATGATTTGATTGATTTTTGATTATAAAGATAATAATTTAATAATTTGTGACTTATTTTTTTAATTATGAATGTAATATCTTAACATATGGGGAATTATATATTTAATGCATAAATTATTTTCTTATCTCTCCACAACAAAACATAATCTTATAAACTGTTCACATTTTTTCATTGTTTACAGATATAAATCTATTTACTATCTATTATTTCAAATGGGCTATATATATAATATATATATATATATATATATATATATATATATATATATATATATATATATATATATATGTACATATATATATATATATATAAATATATATATATATATATATATATATATATATATATATATATATATATATAAATATATATATATATATATATATATATATGTATATATATATATATATATGTATATATATACATATATATATGTATATATATATATATATATATATATATATATATATATATATATATATATATATATATATATATATATATATATATATATATATATATATATATATATATGTATATACATTTATATTCATACATATATAATATATATTAGACATATTATGTATGTATATATTATGTATATGTATATATATATAATATACATATATATATATAATTTTACATATATATAATATATATATATATTTATATATATATATATATAGTTAAAAAATTATTTTAATTACAAAAAAAAGTAAAGTTTGTGTAGCATTTAGCCCGTCATATGACTTGATCAGTAAAATTTTTAATTTTCCAGAATTGTAAAATACCCTATGGCTGAGAATTATCTCAAGAACAACTCAATATCTTATAACAACTCAATAACTTATCTCAGGAACAAGCTCAATAATTTGTTTATCTTCATATTCCTCTAAAGTCTCCCGATACTGTAAATGCAGTTTAGAATCACGTTGAAATCATCTAGTCAAACCGTGTGGTTATGTATAAAAAACGCACAAACGAACAAACTTCTTAATTTTCAATGATATATAAATTAAAAGCTAGATATTTATTAGTTCCTCAAATAAACTCCTAGAATTTAATGAAAAGAATTTGTTGTTAATACTGGTGCTAAAAATTTTATTGCCACAAAACATAATCGACGATTAAATTTAAAATTATCACATATGCACCTATCTATTATTTAATCCAAGTATAAAAGGCTATCATTATAAACTAAAAATATTCGCGCGTGTTTGATTTCGATCCAGTGAAAAATTGATGACAAAATGTAAACATTTTTCTAGTGTTACAGACATTGTAAAATATAAATTGTAATAAACAAGGATAGAGCTCAGAAACATTACAAATAATTCCTCACATTAATAAGAAGACAAAGAATGTTAAAATTTTGATGATAAAGCTTGATATATTTTATAATGAAAATTCAAGTCTTGATTACACTTTTTTAACCAAGACACAGTTTTGAAATTAAATGATTATTTCATTCCTCTAAAGCCTGTTTTTCTGTATTACTTCCTATTTTTGTAATTTTTCTTAATCGAGTTTGTTTTTTTCTTCGATGGATTTTTTTCTAAATTTCTTCTAATTTTGTAGTTTTTGTTTATTAAATTGTGTTCCATTCACCAATCAAGAAATAAGTCTCTGTGCACTTACCTCAACATTCTAGATGTTGTAGAGAATTCGAAAAGACATTCTGGACATCAACTTTGGCCAGAATGCTGAAAGTGAACATTGTGTGTTGGATAATCCTCATAGTAAACACGTTTCATTGGATAACTTTTCGATATCCAGGATGATGTATGAACATCATATCATCTTGCAAGTGTAATAGATGTTTAGAGAAACATCTATACCAGGGCTTCGAACCGGAACTGAACCGAAAACCGAAAACCGGAAAAAACCGTTATTTTGGTCGGAACGAAAACCGGAACTGAACCGAAAAAAATATCGGTTTATTTCGGTTCGATATATCTTTCAGTCATTTTGTTACTGTTACCAACTTATCAATATTTTCTAATTTAACGTCAACTTTATAATTATCATTACATGTATACTGCTTCTCGATTTCCTATTTTGATATTTGTTGAAAGAGCGTTTTCAGGTTTGAAATTTATTCTCCGAGACAACAGAAGTAATCTCAGTGAAACCACGTTAGAAGATATATTAATAATTAGAGGCAATTTTCATGTGTTAAATAAATAATATATTTTTTACATAATTATTGCAAGGCCAAGTGCACGATGTGAGAGTCAAACGACGAATGTGGGTAATCATGAACCTAGTTGTCAAATGCGATTTTGATAATGGATAACAATGCCAATGCTCGCCGCTCTTATCGTACCTGCTGTTTGTATCAATTTACATAGTGTACCAATTAAAAAAAGAATAAAATCTTCTAAATTTTGATAGAATTACATTTTTTGTTTATGATAGAATTATATTTTTAGTACAAATAAGAATATACATAAAATGAAATTATTCATTTGGAACTGAAACGAAAACAGTTATTTTTGGCGGAGCGAAAACCGGAACTGAACCGATATTAATTTTTTAGTTGAACCGGAACGAAAACCGGAACAAAAAAATTACGGTTCGAAGCCCTGATCTATACTGCTGTTAATACTGGACATGTCTAAACGCTTGCAATGAACTAGTTTTACTGATAGCTGCTAATAATTTAATATTTTGTTTGAACGACAATGAATACTGAGAAAATCGAATGGATATTTTTTGGAATATCTAAGTTCTTAGAGAACACTGAGTTTTAATTTAAAAAAAAATTTTTAAACGCTGCGTATTTTACCAAAGTATTTAAGCTAAACTATGTATGTTATCGACAGTGTAACACAAAAGAGAAAGAATGAAAAATGTATTGAAATAGTGAATAAAGACAAATGATTATTTTATACAAGTTGTATTTAACGTGGGAGAAATTCGATATCTTGCTACGCTTCTATGCAAATGTTAAACAGACTGTTAAATCCTTAAGGCAAGTTAACTAGAGTAGTAAATTAGAAAGTTTGTTAATATAGGTGGGAGACATAAATGTATTAAACAGAACTGTTGTAGACCATAGTACTAATATTTTTTTCAAACTATAGTGCTGACAGCGCTGGTATAAGATTGGGGTCTAAAAATTGTAAAGAAAATATGGTAGGTGCAACTATAGTATTTAATTACAAGCAGTATATATTAATACAATAATAATTATAGCATCTAATACCATCGGGATGCGACGTATTAGTGCAGTAATATTTGTTATAGTGCGGATCTTCGTTTTAAAAAAAGGGAAAAGGGAGGTTCACAACAGAACCGCACAACTGTTGCAACAGGGTGAAACACAAAATTTAAACCTTTTACGTGTAATCTTTTTGAGTTACATATGTATATACATATGTACGAACGTACAGCCGTCAAGAGGAAACTAGAAAAATGATTAAGCATATAGATAAACTATAGATTTAAAGTATCAAATTTCAAATTATATATAGAACAAAAACATACAGATCTAATGCTTAAATTATTCAAAATAATACAAACATGGTCACTATGTTTATTTCCTTTCAAATCAGAGTCTCAATGTTTTCACTTTTACAACGGCTTTGTATTTTTTTTTCTGTCTAAGGAAGTAAAAAGATGCTTATCTACCTTTCCTTGATTTTTCAGATATTAAAGCAAAAATGATTATAAGCAAAAATTAATATACTTGAAATGTAGTAAACGTTTTAGTAATATAAGAACAAATTCGGCGTAATATTTAATAAAATTTAAAGTATATTTTAAAAAATATAAATTTCACTATTCTTAATTGCGAGTTCTTTTTTTATAATTAAGCTGCTATGCGAATGAGGGGTACATTTAATAGCAATAATTCCAAAATAAAACTATGCACCAGTTAGTTTCAATTGTCTAACATGGAGGGCACTTCAGTCTCAACCTGAAGTCGATTCTTTTGAGTTTATATACTTTATAGATTTTGTTCACTGTCGGAAAAGAAAATACTAAGTCGTTTATTATTTTCAACAATTATTTTTATTGTTCTACATTGGTTTATAAAATTCCATTACATTGCTCAAAGATGAAAATGTATTTTCTTATTTATTGAATTTGTTATTTGAAATGAAATTCATGATAATAACTATAATACATAAATTTATGATGTATTTAAAATCGATGTTTATTTCTTTTCAGTATCAATAAACTAGAGTAAAGGCGCAAAGCACATTTATTGGATTATTTATAATATATACGACTTTTTGAAACAGTATTTGAGAAAGTTTATAGAATAAATAAAACATTTTGATGTTTGATTTTATATCTTTTATATATATGAATGTGGCATAAAAATACTAATCATAAAAATGTTTTATGAACCAATGACAAAAATCGTGTAATTTCCCAAAAGGACTCCTTCACTAATTCATTCTATCTATATTAAAAAGACCAATATACAATTCTATATTGATTGACTCCCTGCCTTTTTTTACTTTCTTGTATGTGGAGTTTTAACAAAGAGTTACTTCAATAAGCGCCCTCTCTGCTATTAGTCGGCTTGTTATGAAGAGAATGACAGGAAGTATGACCTGAAGTGTTTCCAGCCTCCTATCTTTTTCCGACCATGGCTACGCCAAATGATGCCCAATTGTTTAGGGTGCTGGCCTTCGGTACCGGAGTTCGTGGGTTCGAATCTCACAGTGGCATGGATGTTCGTAGCCTTTCTTAATCGGTTTTAAACTGTAGGTCCCGGTATTATTAGCCCTCTTGTTGCAAAGAGTAGACCGTATCACTTCAAACCAAACCGACCATGGCTGGAAGGGTCGTCTTTGCCATTTCCCTCCCCCTGAGTAAGAAGGTTTGTCAGGCATGTTTGTTCTCTTAGCACAAATAGCAGGGGTTCCTAAGATCTTATTCTTCCAATGTATAATCCAATTTAAAACTTCCAGTGTTGAACTAATTTTACGTAGACTTGGCCTGGTTTACAAAATATTATTTAAATAGATTTATAAATTGTAAAATAAATTGTCGACACAAGTAAGTCTTTTCTCAGTTATATGTTTTTCTACCTTTTCTTGATATCTACTATATCTTGATATCTTTATATCTTGATATCTTGTTTATCTACCTTTTCTTGGTTTTTCAGAAATTAAAGCAAACGTGATATAACAATTTAAAATTAATATACTTGAAATGTAGTAAATGCTTTAGTAATATAAGAATAAATTTGGCAGAATATTTTACAAAATTTAAAGTATATTTTTAAAAATATAATCTTCTCTATTCTTAATTGCTAGTTCATTTTCTGATATTAAGTAGCTATGCGAATGAGGGGTAATTTTAATAGCCATAATCCTAAAATAAAACTATGCACCAGTTAGTTTGAATTGTCTAACATGGAGGGCACTTCAGTCTTAACTTGAAGTAAATTATTTTGGGTTTATATACTTTATGGGTTTTATCCACTGTCGGAAAAGAAAATACTAAAGGGTTTACTATTTTTAACAAATTTATTTATTCTCCTACATTAGTTTATAAGAACCCATTATATTGCCAAAGATAGAAATGTATTTCCTTATTTATTGAATTTGTTATTTGAAATGAAATTCATGATAATAACTATAATACATAAATTTATGAAATATTTAAAATCGATGTTTATGTATGTATATATATATACAGTATCAATATATATATATAGAGTATATAGGCGCATAGCACATTTATATGGATTATATTATATATATAATATATATATACGATATATTTGAAACAGTAATAACAGAATAAATATATAATATATATACACATACACACACACACACACATATATATATATATATATATATATATATATATATATATATATATATTATATATATATATATATATATATATATATATATATATATATATATATATATATATATATATATATATATATATATATATATATATATATATATATAATAATTATATGTCTGGGTATCTCCATTAGTGTCGGGTTAATTGTAATCTTTCTATAATACTACTAATGAATTTTTATTACTGAAACCAATATAATATATGAAATATAAACAAGAGAACACTAATTTACTTGAAAAAGTTTCTTGGGGCAATGTATTATAGCTTCTGTCCGACCAATTTAGAAATGAGTGATTTAATTCCTGAAAACCTATGATAAATAAATAACGAGGATGAAGGCAATTTTCCTCGTACACGTCAAGTATTGCCTAAGAGATGCTCTGACTAAAAGATCTACTTTAAGTTCAAAGCAGCTAATTAGGTTTTTGAGATAATTGCGAGCGTAAGAGGGGGAGGGATTCACTTGAGAAACCTTCAGCAAGCTAATTAGTCTGCATGGACAAATCGACCAAATGTCATTAGCCCAACAAAAATCACAAAACTAATTTCACCGCAGTCGCCAACTGAATTTAAGTTCCTAAATGTAATTTCCTAAAAGGGGATATATTATGTTGTACATAAAGTCGTTTGAATAATAAGTGAAATATTTTCTGTTCTCTCATACTCCAGAGAGAAATTTGGGAGGATTATTGTCTGTAGTTAAGCATAAATTACATAGAAGGATGCAGCAAAATTAACCGTGTAACCACTTATATCTGTATAAATTGACATAATGGTGTAAATGGGATGACAAATGTGAGTAATTCATAATGCAGAATAAAATGTTATTGAGACAAATATTTATAATGATTTTAAGTGTAAAAATTTAGTAGTTATTTAGAATTTCTTACAATAAGAAATACCTCTATATAACTAACTTTTTAAAGCTTTTAAAATGTTCTAATACATACGCATATTATTACTTAACTCCACTTGAAGTAGTCCTTAACACGGCTGCTATCGCTCTAGACTGTCGAGACAGAGGTCCTCGGTTCAAACCCTACATAATCGCTGCTTCAATTTTAATTTTATTTACTTCTAATTCTCATTCAGTTAATTCTAGGATTACAAGAATATTTTTACTTATTTATGTGTATGGATTAGAAATGATTTGGAGACTTAAAAATTTAGTTACTAATATATAGGTATCATATTAGTAACTGAATATATTCCATTAAAATATAAGTTGCTCGGTTTGTCATTCTTACTTATGTCAACCAAGTTGAACATAAAATAAAGCGTTTTACGAAGGCTATTCGAATGTCCTTCATACTACGAATGCCCTATGTACGTGACACTGTTACTGTTTAATCAATGTGCTAGATAACATGTGCATTTACACATATATTTATAAAAGGATGTGAAAAGTAAAAACAAAAAAGTAAGGTTAGAAGGTCGATCTTCCTGAAGTTACATCAGTTATAGAAAAATTAAAAGGGTGCAATAATTCTAATATATACGATCTGTAACTCAGCAAGATTTCAGTCGTTCGTCGAATTTGGTCCATTTGTGGGTACGAAACATGTAACAACGGGTGAAATTTTCCGATAGTTGGTAGAAGTCTGCGAAGAGTTGTAATGTGACGTCACCTTCAAACATACAGCCTAAAAGACCATCACGCTGTTGAACCAGTTACGCTATATTCTTAAAATGAAGTATGAATGAAAATGCCATCTATTCGCTAGAAGACAAACACAATATGCGTCAAAGTAGCTGAATTTTTACCAGGAGCGTCAATATTGATGATATCTCCCGAGAAAAATTTTATCAGGAGGAATATTGAATATAGTTTCATAGTATAAATCGTATATATATGATATATATATATACTATATATATATATATATATATGATAAAATATATATATATTGTATATATATACTATCATTGTGAGATATATATATGTGTATATATTATATATATATATATATATATATATATATATATATATATATATATATGTATATATATATATATGTATATATGTATTTATATATATATATATATATATATATATGTATATATATATATATGTATATATATATATATATATATATATATATATATATATTTATATATGTATATATATATATATATATATATATATATATATATATATATATATATATATTATATATATATATATATATATATATGTATGTATACGAAATCGTCAAGCTATGACACTCGTAACATCTTGAATAACACAACTTTCTTAAATGTGTAACATGGCTTTTAACAATGAACCAAAGTTATCACACAAAGAACGACTCTTAGCAAGGAGCCACCAGTCGTCTGATTCCAAATGTTTTGCCTCAAATTAATGTACACTTTTCTCTTTAATAGGGTAACTCAGCCCAAGATCATTGCTCGTTATTAAAGAGTTCGCCGTATTTTTATTAATTATATCTTTAATTTAAAAAATTTTTATTAGCGAGTTAGTTTCTTTCACTTATACGTAAAACTGCTAGTTTCTAATTAAATGTCTGTATTACAAATTCTGGAAGTACTAACAATATTTTATAAAACCAGAAATATTTGCATTCTTTTACGTTATTTACTGTGATGCATAAATAACATAATCTGCATACCACCGAGTTTTAATTGAAATTTTATTTTTATAGATAATCTACAACACTAAGTTTAATATTTTGCAACAGCCTTAAAAAAGACTTATTGGTGTAAACGAACGTCAGTAACTGTTAAAATCCCTGGAATAACATTATCTTGTCCACATTTGCATATACAGAAAAACATCGTTAAGATATTAATCACTGCTTTATTTAAACACTAAAATATATAATTACAATTTTCAATTTTCTTTTTGTAATTTATCTGTTTATTATATACTAACTTAAAGTTTATCCACTGGTTGAACATTTTCTGTTTTAGGAATTGAAATGTGTTTTGCTGTCTTTGTACTTTCTGACTTCTTTTTATGCTTTTTATTTAGTTACGTTTTTTTATTTGATTTTTGCTGCCTGAAATCAGTAATTAACTTTTATTTTTAAATTTATTTTTTGTTTAAACTCTTGACTTTTGGGTTTAGATTTATTTTTCCTTTTATTTCTTTCCTCTTGTTTCTTTAATATTATACCTATATATTTTGGAAGAGGAAGACAGGTGCTTCATCTAGACAGTGTAACTGATATTTACTGTTCTGGTGTTGTAATCACAAACTTTTTTCTGAAAGTATTGTTTTAATAAACTTATGTTTAAGAACTAAATATTATCCCTAAGCTTTTTACTCTTTAGTTATTGTGTGTTGAACTAACGAATGGACCCTTCTATCCCTCTTTCATTTTTTATTTGTTTTTACGCTCTGCTCGTTGACAATTTCTTAGCTTAATGTAAGAAATCTCTGGATTAGAGGCCTCGGCCTAAGCAATCCGGTCCCACCATTGTCTTGTATGACTTGTAACTAAATCTTAATTCCTAATAAAGTTAAAAAAATTGTACTTCAATTGTAGTAATGTTAAATTTCATAACAATGAATTCCATAATTTCGAAAAGGAGGTTTGTTAATCCAAGCCCCATTCTTCTCTAAGTATAGCCTGGTATTATCATATAAATGTTTACGTAATATTATCATGTATTATATTAGTAGAGTGCTCTGTTGTTCTTACTGAAAGCTAAAAAAATTGTAATCAAAAACATAAACTTCAGGGAAAATTATGCAATAGATAAGAAAATGTATACATAATAAAAAATATTTTACACATAATTAGTATCCAGTAAGGATTGGAAGTAATTTGTTCACTTTTGATACATATACATATATATATATATATATATATATATATATATATATATATATATATATATATATGTATATATGTGTGTGTCAGGATTTAAAATATAGAGTAATTTAAGAGATTTCAATTAGGGATTCTTTTAATGGGAGTAACGCGCCTCGCGTTATTAGTCACATAAATACGGCTCACGCGCAGTGATATGGGCAGAGAGCGATAAGCAATTACTATAGGCATACCTGAGGCTCCT
>CM063508.1:140854481-140856981 GCA_032207245.1 Pardosa pseudoannulata
TGAAAAAGACCCACGGTGCCTGATTAAGATATTATGATTAAGTAAACCGATATGAGTTAGTGTGTGGACATTGAGCTGTCAACACCTCTCCACGCTTAGCTCCACCACGAACAAATGAAAATGGCTCAAGTTTTGCTTTTAAATGAAACGAAAATTTAATAAACTATTTTCCATTCGACTTAACATTCGATCATGCCATGGAGATATATATTAAGGTATGTAGATATATAGATATATATTAAGGCATGTAGATATGTAGATATATATTAAGGCTGGTCAATATTAAAAATTTAATATTGCGATAATCCCCAAATTGATATTGATATCATTGATATATCTTGATATTACTTTAAGGATTTGATGAATAAGCGAACCGATATTAGTTAGTTAGTTTGTGGACATGGAGCTGTCAACGCCTTTCCACGCTGAACTCCACCACGAATCCAGCGTGGAAAGGTTTGCTTTTAAGTGAAACGATTATTTAATAAACTTATTATTATCAAGAAAGACTGTTTTCCATTCGCCTTAATATTCGATCATGCCATGTATATATGTAGATATATATTAAGACTGGTCAATATTAGAAATTTAATGTTGCGATAATACCCAAATTGATATTGATATGATTGATATATCGTGATAATACTTTAACGATTTAAGTGAGCAAGTGAACCGATATAAGTTATTTAGCGCTTGGACATGGAACTGTCAACATCTTTCCATGCTTAACTTCGCTACGAACAAATGAAAATGGCCCAAGTTTTTCTTTTAAATGGAACGATGATTTAATAAACTTATTATTTATCAAGAAAGGCTGTTTTACATTACCTTTAACACTCGATCGTGTCATGTATATATGTAGGTACATATTAAGACTGGTCAATATTAGAAATTTAATATTGCGATAATCCCCAAATTGATATCGATATCATTGATATATAGTGATAATACTTTAAAGTAGTAGGATATATTACTGTTTCAGATATTACTCGTTTTAAGTAGCCTTAGCTTTCTTTCATTCCAAACTTTATTCTTCTTCGTAATTAAAATTACCATTTCATCCTAAAAATTAGGATTTCTGAAAGGTAAAACAACATTTTAGTATTCATTCAGTTTAACACTGAAAAAATTAATATATCTAGGTACTAAACAGAATTGTTTATTCAAATTGGAAAATATTAACCCACTGTCTATTTATGGCAAATTATATATCTTCCAAATCGAAATTAAACTCCATGAAATGGTAGACTGGTCTTCGCTCTTGTATTTATCGGGATTGAATTCCGCTCCCGTCATGGTCGTTTCTAACAGTAGGTGTCGGTTAATAGAGTTCGGAGATCAAAAATAGCAGATCTTAGCGATCCAAACCAAAACGGTTTTATTGGTCAAATATCAGGCATGCGGAAGAGTATAATATGACCTACAACTTTCAGCGAGCAGAACCGTCAAGTTATAAACTAAATTTATGACTGAGATGTTCTAAAAATTAGTCATACGCATTAATGAAAAGATCAATTTTACTTTAAATGATTACTATGCTTCAAATATTTATATAAGCTATTGTGCTCTTTAAACAAAAAAAACCACATACGAAACTACTTAGTAACACTAAGCTACTTTACATTTTAGTCTACGTATATTATCTGGAAGAAGAGAAATAATTTCAAAATATAAATTTCAGTTGAAAAGGATTTATTTTGATATATTTTTTAAACTTTTCTTTTTCACAAACTCTCTTAAAGAAAAAAAATATTCCGTCTGAAAAATTTACTTTCCTAAATTTGATGCAGGTAACTTTTTTTTTTTTAAATAAAGAATAAAATTTCTAAGATTCATTGAAATTCAGTCAAGCAAAATTTGGAATTGATAATAAATTACTTAATAAATTATTAAAAAGGAATAATTAAGTAATTTAAAAATTATATTGTAATTTTTAAAAATAAAAAGACATTTCTTATCTGCAATTTATATTCGGATATTGTAAAGGCTGGTGATATTTCAAATAGCTCCATAAATTATACTTATCCTTCGAAAAACCTGCATACAGATCTAAATTACAAATCAATATATTTTTACAAATAATTTTGTCATTTTCATCCACGGTGAACTAAGAAACTGCCAAACATTTCTTTTAGTTTCTTTTTAATATAATTTTATGATACTTTGGGTAATCAATAAGAATCCAGAATTATGCCGATATTTACTCAAAAAACCATACTTTTCCGATATTAGTAGAAGATATCCCCTATTAAGCAGCAAGCTATCAAAATATAACAACACTATCAATGAATGTTGCTATCAAATATCAATATCCTTGATATATCCCTATATATCCCAATAAATCAGTAGCAGATGGAGAAAAAAAAACAATCTTGTACATCTGTGCCTATCCCGAGCAGTCAAATTTCCGGTCTTGGCCCAAGTGCTTCGTTATCGGAATTTTTGGGATATATTACCGATGACTTGGAAGGACACTTGATAATATTCAAGAGTAAATTTT
>CM063508.1:140861981-140879481 GCA_032207245.1 Pardosa pseudoannulata
TCCGATAACTAATGTATTTGTATCTTTATGGTTCTTTGTTTTCCATACTTAAACAATGTTGCCCCAGTTTCTAAGAAAATAGATTCCTTGATATATATTGTCTCCATGTCTTTTAGCGAACACCTTCCATAACTTATTGTGACTCGAGACTGCGCCCGCATATCGGATATATATATTTATACACACAGATACATTTTCTTCCTCAATTGTTATTTGACCATCAGTTCCTGTTTTGTGTCCCACATAAAAGAGTATTTCCGAGAATAAATGTAAACACTTGCCTTGTTTCAGAATTGGCAATCCAGAACTTATTTCCTTGTCGTAAATTACTGTAATAACCCCTGATCAATTTCGAGGAGTACGAAGAAATTTTGGCGAAATAAAGGGTGGAATATAATGTACATGCTGTTTTAAAATCTCAAATATACACGAGCTCATCAAATAAATTTTATAAGGCTATCATATGCTACAATTAAAAATAAGGATTATCGTCCTCTCAACTTTCTCGCATACCCACAAAAAGAAAGTAGTTTCATAAAAGAATGGCCGAACGATGATTGAATTGTTAGGGGGCTGATCTTTGGAACCAGAGTTCATGGGTTCGAATCCCACGATGTTCGTAGCTGTTCGGAATCGGCTTTAACCCTTAATTTGACAAGAAGTTTTTTCAAATATTTTTTAATTTTTGTTATTTTCCCATGTCTGTATAGACATTAGGATCTCTGTTAAATAAACAAAAAAATATATCATTTTCCATTTTTTAGATAATTAATGTCCACCGTGGAGAACACTGACATGTAGTTATAAATATACATGTCTGGTATAGCTGCCAGACTTAGCCAAATTAAGTGTTAAGCAGTAGGTCCCGGTCTCATTAGCCTTCGTGTTGCAAAGAGTAGACCGTTGAACTCCAAAACCATTAAAGAATGGTAAGGCCGAACGATGGCCGATTGGTTAGGGTGCTTGCCTTCGGTACCGGAGTTCGTGGGTTCGAATCCCACTGTGGCATGGATGTTCGTAGCCGTTCGGAATCGGCTTTAAGCAGTAGGTCCCGGTCTCATTAGCCCTCGTGTTGCAAAAAGTAGACCGTAGCACTCCAAACCAAAGCAAAGTAAAGAATGGTAAGAAAGAATATCTTCATAAGTCGAAGAAAGCTATACTTACTCCATCAAAGAACGAAAAAGTATTTCTATGTAGGTAAATTAAGACAAATCGCGCATGAGCTGTTAGTAGAAGTTGGTATATTTGAAAGATGTTTGTATAAAGTGGACTATGTATCACGCATTTGCTGCTATTCCTTCGCATTAAATAGGGATATTGGTAAGATGATTTCACATCCGAGATCGGCAAATCAGCTTAAATTGAATCACTTATATCTGCGTTCGTTCCACATCGTTCATGTTTGTATAAATGAAAGTATATATTACGTATGCGCTGACAGTTCTTCGCGTTAAATGAAGATATCGGAATCGATAATCTCACCTCGGAAATCAGCGAAGAAGCTTAAATCCATTCAGCTGAATCTGTGTTCGTTTTACGTCGTGATATATCATTCAGCTGAAAATTTGGGAATCAGATCACAATGCAGCATAACATGTTGATATTCCATGATATTTCAATACATCGCCCAGTCTTATGTTTAACGTAATGTTTTAACGTAAAGGAGCATATTGAAGTACATGCTTATTTTATACGTAAGCACATAAAATCCCAAGAACATTTTGGTAAAAGATTCATTTAAGAATAAAACAGGAAGTTGGTTTAGCATAGTTATGATAACAGATGATTATACCGTTATTCTGATTTTATGTAGACACAAATGGAAAACAAAATACCCAAAACATAATATTTTAATAAATTTTTTTTCTGACATGCTTTTCTGTAATATATTGCAATTCATATTATTACTAAATTAAAGTGAATTAAAAAAACCTCAAAATTGTTTTATTGGTTAAAAAAATAAACTTCCTATAAAGCCAACAGATTATCCATAATTTTTAAACATTAATTTATTAACTTAAGCTGGAATTAAAATATGCCACATTATTTGTCTCAAAATGCCTTATGTGTGCTGACTTAAATACGAAGATGAGAAAATTTACATGAAAAAAAAAATCGCAAAATATATTAGACTGAATTCTACTATTAGAAAAAGCTTTCGCTTAAAAATACCTTGCAATCCCCTATATGATAATAGCCTAAGTTATCTGTCCGTCTGTCCTAGAATTTATGAAGCTGTAGTACCTGAAATGGATAGAGGCATGAATATTGGATTATAGATCAGTTAGGATTAGCAATGTTCGAAATCCACCCCTTCCCCACATTTCTTGCATTTAATGTCGTTATTTAAGCCCTATTTTCCCCGGTTAAGAGCAGGTGATTAAATTTATCAATTTATCACATAATAAATAGATAAAAATAACATTTTTTCCAGCATTATAACGTCATTATTTTAGCCATCTAATTTAATCATTTCTTATTTTAAATTATTTAAATATCGTCTGCATTATTTTCATACTTTTTATCACTGAACTTAGATATTACTTAAATAATTTTATTTTATATTTGGCTTAAATAATAAATTAGGTACATATGTGATAGTTTTAAATTTAATCACTGATTATTTTTTGTTGCAATGAGAATTTTATCACCGGTGTTAACAACAAATTCTATCTACCTGCAGGGTGGAGTGGAAATGATAGTTTCATTCCTTTACTTCCATAAATTACCGTGGAAAAAAATTAGGAATAACTTAACTATAATTTCGATGTAGATAAGAAAATTTAGAATTACCTTTCTGGATGAATTCAACGTGATATTAAACTGCATTCACAGTATCGGGTGACTTTAGAGGAGTATGAAGGTAAACAAATTATTGAGCGTGTACCAGATAATTCTCAGC
Organism: Pardosa pseudoannulata; assembly: GCA_032207245.1. Taxonomy (NCBI): domain Eukaryota; kingdom Metazoa; phylum Arthropoda; class Arachnida; order Araneae; family Lycosidae; genus Pardosa; species Pardosa pseudoannulata. Next base: position 140,864,884 of record CM063508.1, read on the forward strand.
CAAAAAACAAACCATTTTTTATCTGCCTTATAGGGTACTTGACAATTCTGGAAAATTAAATATTTTACTGATCCCGTCATATGACGGGCTATATGCTGGTTTGGAATATTGTGCCATTCCATGACGTAGAAAAATCGAGGTTACTACCAAATATTCTTTCCTGATATCTTTTAGTATAATTCCTAGATTTCTAGCTTGGTATAATTTGAACTAAATTCTAATTAAAAATTTTACTAATCTCGTCATATGACGGTCTATATGTTAGTTTTAATAGTAAAATATCTAACTGCAACAGTAATATCTAGTTTGAAAAAAAAAAAAAAGAAAATTGTCTCTATTGGAACTTACTTAAATCTAACTACTTTTTTCATCATTTATTCGAATTCGAATCACGTGTTCCTGTGGATTTGAGGATATCGTACAATGGTTTTGTTGGATCCCTCATAAACTGTCGAGTAACTACTTACTTTTTATCTTATTATATTTTATCATTTTGGGGACTTCATTTTCTGTTACTTTCAGTAGCTTTTGTATTATTTCAAAATAGGCCGGTATTTCATAAGAAGACTGTCAAAGTAACAGTAAACGATGAACCGTGAAGTGTCAAACATTTTTTACCGTAATTTAAATATATGTTATTTAATTACAATTTTAAAACTTGCTTGTTATTAGAGATATGCTAATGTAACTTACAAGTTGAGGATAGGAAGTAATAATTTGTCTTTTTAAAATAAAAAAAGAATTAATACTTATGATATTCTTGAATACTCCTGGCTCTTTAACCCACTGAACGGACGCGTCGATGGGGGTTCGACAGCGAATTCCTGTTCGAAAACGGACCTGTCGACACCTTCTCGTTCGCACTTCGTATAACACACTTTTGAGGGAAAAAAATATTGCAAAGCGATAATAAATGAAAGAAACTAATTTTGCGTAACGGAACTCACTTACCTTGCAGGGAAAATAACTTAAAAGTAGCCTGACAACTTTTAAACCGGTAACTGTAGTATGGTACGGTAAGTTCCGTCTGGAATTTACGAAAAGGTTGACTGTTTTGAAAGGAAAAAAGGTGGGGAGGGTGGTCGGTGGATGGGTTAATTAAAAAAATATATATTTAATTTTGTGATGAGTTCTCCTGACTTTGTATTAGGAAATGTTGGAACTTCAATGATTACTACTGATTTTTTTAGCGTCAGGATAATGTCCATAACCCTGTTGTATTAGAGATACAAAAAAATGCTACTGATTTTTGATTGAAAAATAAGTTATATTTCTTGCATTTCATTACGTACACCAGGTGTTTTAATTGCAAAATTATATTTTTTTTATTTCAATAAGGTATAATTATATATTATTAAATCAACATCTTCAAGAATTGGTAGTTATTAGAGCTATCCTCATTTAAATTTATTCTTTGAAGTTAAATGGTACTCACCTATTATTTAGTTTAAATTACATGTCATACTTATTGTCTCTTTGAATACTATTAGCAGTTTAATTAAAAAAAACATTTCTCTGTTTAGTTTTGTGCTGAGTACTCTTGACTTTTTTTAAATTTAGTGGGTATTGCTAATGTTTTAAATTGAAAAGTTGAATTATATTTCTTGTGCTTCGTTGAGTACCCTGATATTTAGTTGCAAAATCATATAATTATTGAGCTTTACGATAAAACATACTTATATATTATTATATTAACACCTTCAAAACTTGCATGTTCCTAGAGCTGTGCTAATTTAAATCTTCTAGTTGAAGTTAAATTCAATCAATACCTGGTTATTTCTTAATTGAAAATACAGTTCATATTGCTTATTTCGTTTAATACTCTTTGCTCTTTAATTAAAAATTCGATTATCTATTTAATTTTATGTTGAGTACTCTTCACTTTGTATTTAAAAAGGCTGTCTCTTTTTGTAACTTTAATGAATGATACTGATTTTTTATGTTGAGTACTCTTCACTTTGTATTTAAAAAATACTGTCCCTTTTTGTAACTTTAATGAATTATACTAATTTTTTAATTAAAAAAAGTTATTTTTCCTACGCTTTCTTGAGTACTCCTGGTTTTTAATTGCAAAATCATATGTTAATTGAGTATTTCGATAGACCATACTTATATATTATTATATTAACATCTTCAAAACTTGCTTGTTCCTAGAGCCGTGCTAATTTAAATCTTCTAGTTGAAGTTAAATGTCAATAACTTATCATTTCTTAACTAAAAATACAGTTCATACTACTTATTTCCTTGAATACTCCGGGCTCTTTAATTAAAAATTCTATTATCTATTTAATTTTATGTTGAATACTCTTGATTTTGTATTTTAAAATACTACTCCTTTTTTAATTTTAATTAATGATACTGATTTTTTAATTAAAATAAAAATTATTTTTTGCACTCTTCCTTGAGTACTCGTGGTATTTAATTGCAAAATCATATGTTAATTGAGTATTTCGATAGACCATACTTATATATTATTATATTAACATCTTCAAAACTTGTTAGTTCCTAGAGCTGTGCTAATTTAAATCTTCTAGTTGAAGTTAAATGTCAATCAATACTTTATCATTTATTAATTAAAGATACAATTCATACTGCTTATTTCCTTGAATATTCCCGGCTCTTTAAATAAAAATTCTATTATCTATTTAATTTTATGTTCAGTACTCTTGACTTCGTATTTAAAAATACTGTCTCTTTTTGTAACTTTAATGAATGATACTGATTTTTTAATTAAAATAAAAGTTTTTTTTTGCACTCTTCCTTGAGTACTCGTGGTATTTAATTGCAAAATAATATGTTAATTGAGATTTTCGATAGACTATACTTATATATTATTATATTAACATCTTCAAAACTTGTTAGTTCCTAGAGCTGTGCTAATTTACATCTTCTAGTTAAAGTTAAATGTCAATCAATACTTTATCATTTATTAATTAAAAATACAATTCATACTGCTTATTTCCTTGAATATTCCCGGCTCTTTAAATAAAAATTCTATTATCTATTTAATTTTATGTTCAGTACTCTTGACTTCGTATTTAAAAATACTGTCTCTTTTTGTAACTTTAATGAATAATACTGATATTTTAATTGAAATAAAAGTTATATTTCCTGCGCTTCCTTGAGTACTGCTAGCATTTATTTGCAAAATCATATGTTAATTGATCATTTCGATAGACCCTACTGATATATAATTATATTAACATCTTCAAAACTTGTTTGCTCCAACAGCTGTGCTGATTTAAATATTCTGGTTGAAATTAAATGTCAATAACTTATCATTTCTTAATTAAAAATACAGTTTATACTACTTATTTCCTTGAATACTCCTGGCTCTTTAATTAAAGATTCTATTATCTATTTAATTTTATGTTGAGTACTCTTGACTTCGTATTTAAAAATACTGTCTCTTTTTGTAACTTTAATGAATAATACGGATTTTTTAATTAAAAGAAAAGTTGTTTTTCCTACGCTTCCTTGAATACTCCTGGTATTTATTTGCATAATCATATGTTAATGGAGCATTTCTATACACCATACTTATATATTATTATATTAACATCTTCAAAACTTACTAGTTCATATAGCTGTGCTAATTTAAATCTTCTAGTTAAGTTAAATGGCAATATCTTAGCTTTTTTTTAACTAAAAATACAGTTAATACTACTTAATTCCTTGAATACTCCTGGCTCTTGAATTAAAAATTCTATTATCTATTTCATTTTATGTTGAGTACTCTTCCCTTTGTATTTTAAAATACTATTCCTTTTTGTAATTTTAATTAATGATACTCATTTTTTAATTAAAATAAAAGTTATTTTTTGCACTCTTCCTTGAGTACTCGTGGCATTTAATTGCAAAATCATATTTTAATTGAGTATTTCGATAGACCATACTTATATATTATTATATTAACATCTTCAAAACTTGCTTGTTCCTAGAGCTGTGCTAATCTTAATCTTCTAGTTGAAGTTAAATGTCAATCGATACTTTATCATTTATTAATTATAAATACAGTTCATACTGCTTATTTCCTCGAATACTAGTGGCTCATTAATTAAAGATTCTATTATCTATTTAATTTTATATTGAGTACTCTTCACTTTGTATTTTAAAATACTATCTCTTTTTGTAATTTTAATTAAGGATACTGATTTTTAATTGAAATAAAAGTAACTTTTCCTACGCTTCCTTTAGTACTCCTTGTATTTATTTTCAAAATCATAGGTTAATTGAGCATTTCGGTAGACCATACTGATATATAATTATATTAACTTCTTCAAGACTTGCTTCTTCCTAGAGCTGTGCTGATTTAAATATTCTGGTTGAAATTAAATGTCAATAACTTATCATTTCTTAATTAAAAATACAGTTCATACTACTTATTTCCTTGAATACTCTTTGCTCTTTAATTAAAAATTCGATTATCTATTTAATTTTATTTTAAGTACTCTTGACTTCGTATTTAAAAATACTGTCTCTTTTTGTAACTTTAATGAATGATACTGATTTTTTTAATTGAAAGAAAAGATATTTTTCCTACGCTTCCTTGAGTACTCCTGGTATTTAATTGCAAAATGATATGTTAATTGAGCATTTCGATGGATCATACTTATATATTATTATATTAACATCTTCAAAACTTCCTTTTTCCTAGAGATGTGCTAATTTAAATCTTCTAGTTGAAGTTAAATGTCAATGAATACTTTATCATTTATTAATTAAAACTACAGTTCATATTGCTTATTTCCTTGAATACTCTTTGCTCTTTAATTAAAAATTCTATTATATATTTAATTTTATGGTGAGTACTCTTCACTTTGTATTTTAAAATACTATCCCTTTCTGTAATTTTAACTAATGATACTGATTTTTTAATTGAAATAAAAGTTATTTTTTGTACTCTTCCTTAAGTACTCGTAGTATTTAATTGCAAAATCATATGTTAATTGAGTATTTCGATAGACCATACTTATATATTATTATATTAACATCTTCAAAACTTGCTTGTTCCTAGAGCTGTGCTAATTTAAATATTCTAGTTGAAGTTAAATTCAATCAATACCTTATTATTTCTTAATTTGAAAATACAGTTCATACTGCTTATTTCCTTGAATACACCTGGCTCTCTAATTAAAACTTCGATTATCTATTTAATTTTATGTTGAGTACTCTTGACTTAATTTTATGTTGAGTACTCTTGACTTTATATTAAAAAATACTGTCTCTTTTTGTAACTTTAATGAATGAAACTGATTTTTTAATTAAAAAAATTTTATTTTTCCTACGCTTCCTTGAGTACTCCTGATATTTAATTACAAAATCATATGTTAATTGAATATTTTGATAGACCATACTTATATATTATTATATTAACATCTTCAAAACTTGTCTGTTCCTAGAGCCGTGCTAATTTAAATCTTTATTGGTTAAAGTTAAATGTCATCAATACTCTATCATTTATTAATTAAAAATCCAATTCATACTGCTTATTTCCTTGAATATTCCGGCTCTTTAAATAAAAATTCTAATTACTATTTAATTTTATTTCAGTACTCCTTGACTTCGTATTGTAAAAATCTGTCTCTTTTTGTAACCCTTTAAGGAAATACTTGATATTTTAATTATAAATAAAAGTATTATATCCTGCGCTTCCTTAGTACATGCTTATGCTATTTATTTGCAAAATATATGTTAATTGATCAGTTTTTACGATAAATGTAGATCCTTAATTATATTAATTATTGGATCTTCAACGATCTGGTCCAAATTCTTTTCTCCATCAGCTGTGCTAATTTTAAATATCTGGTTGAAATTAAATGTCAATGAATACTTATCATTGTCTTAATTAAAATAACAGTTTATTTTATTCTCGCTAAGCTGATATCTCTGGCTCTTTATTAAAGTTCTATGGATATTTTTCTGCTAAGAATTTGGAGTACTTTACTCACTTTGCTTCTGTAAAAACTGTCCCTTTTGAAATTTTAATGAATTATGATTTATTTCTTAATTGAACATAAAAGTTGTATTTTTCCTACGCTTCCTGAATACTCCGTATATAATTGCATAATCATATGTTAATGAGCATTTCTATACACCATAACTATATATTAATTATATTAACAGCTTCAAAACTTAGTTTTCCTAGAGCTGAACCTAATTTAAATCTTTTTATTAAATTATCGATATCAATAGCTTTTTTAAATTTTAAATACATTCATACACACCTTAATTCCTTGAATACACTGGCTCTCATAATTAAAAATTCTATTATCTATTTCATTTTATGTTGAGTACTCTTTCCTGTATTTTAATAATAAAGAATTTAAATATTCCTTTATTGTAACTTAGTAATGAAACTCATTTTTTAATTTAGAAAAGTTTATTTTTTGCACTTTCCTTGAGTACTACTCCAGGCATTTAATTGCAAAATCATATTTTAATTGAGTATTTCGATAGACCATATTTTATATATATTATATTAACTTCAAAACTGTCTGTTCTAGAGCTGTGCTACATCTTAATCTTCTAGTTGAATTAAATGTCAATCGATACTTTATCATTTCTAATTATAAATACATTCATACTGCTTATTCCTCGAATTACTGGCTCTTTAATTAAAGATTTTCTATTATCTATTTAATTTTTATATGGAAAACCTCTTCACTTTGTATTTTAAAACATACTGCCTCTTTTTAATGTAATTAGGATCTAAACTGAGTTTTAATTGAAATAAAAGTAGGATTTTCCTACGCTTCCTTAGTCCTTTGGTCTTTTTCAAATATCAATTAATTTTCGTAACAAGACTTATATATTAATTATATTAACTTCTTCAAAACTTGCTTCTTCCTAGAGCTGTGCTGATTTAAAATTCTGTTGAAATTAAATGTCAATAACTATCTCTTATTCCTTAATTAAAAATACAGTTCATATTGCTTATTTTCTTGAATACTCCTGGCTCTTTAATTAAAAATTCTATTGTCCATTTAATTTTATGTTGAGTACTCTTGATTTCGTATTTAAAAATAGTCTCTTTTTTGTAACTTTAATGAATGATACTGATTTTTTTAATTGAAAGAAAATATATTTTTCCTGCCTTCCTTAGTACTCTGTATTTAAATTAAATGATAGATAATTTAATGAGCATTTCTATCATACTTATATATTATTATATTAACATCTCAAAACTTGCTTTCCCTAGAGCTGTGCTAATTTAAATCTTCTAGTTTTAAGTTAAATGTCAGAATAACTTTATCATTTATAATTAAAAATACAGTTCATATCTTATTTGCTTGAATACTCCTTGCGGTTCTTATTAATAAAAAAATTTTATTTAGTCTTTATTTTATGAGTAGTTTTACTTAGTTTTTTAATTTATAAAAGTTTTTTACTCCTTTTACTACTGATTGTATTTAATTAAATTTGATAATATAATGGTATTATCATATATTGATATTATTAAAATACGTAGTATAAATTCAGCATTACTTGATTTTAATTGCTAATTTAAAGTTAAATTCAATGGTTTCCTTAATCCTACTTTATTAATTTTTTATTTTTATTCCTGATACTCCTGGCTCTACTTATAATTCGATTATTCATATTTAATTTTATGTTGTACTATTGACTTAATTTTATCTTAGTACTCTTGACTATAAAAAAATATGTTTATAATGAATGATAAACTGATTTTTAATTAAAAAATGTATTTTTCCTACGCTTACTGATTTTCAATATTGAACCATAATGCATTTGCGAAACTTTTGATCTATTATAAATTATACGTTTATAATTTCTCAAAAACTTAATGTCTACGTAATCCTAGAGGCTGCTAATTTAACTCTTCTTAGTCTAAATAATATGTCAATAATCAGCTACTTAATTCCTTGAATACTCCGGCTTTTAATTAAAAATTCTATTATCTATTATTTTATGTTGAATATCTTCACTTTGTATTAAAATACTGTCCTTTAATTAACTTAATTGATTTTTTTAATTGAAATAAAATTCCTACGCTTCATTTAAGATATTACTTATTTTGCTAAAATCTTATTTAATTGAGCATTTCGATGGAAATACACATATTTAATAGCATAAAAACTTCCTTTTCCTAGAGGTGTGCTAATTTGTTCTTCTACTAAAGTTAAATGTCAATGATTAACATCATTCAAATTAAACATTCACTATTCTATTTTGATATTTAAAAGAAAATGTCCTACTTTAATCATTTGAAAACAAAAAAATTTCAGCTAATTTATTAATTTTATGATATGAAATTCTTTAGTTTTACACAATATAGTCTTTTATTTGTACGTTATATAATACATTCTTTAATTGAAAAGAGCTTCTATAGCACATAAACATTCATTATTGAATAATCAAAACTGTTTAACGCATGCATATTGCTAACAATATCTTATAGTTATATTAGAATCAGTCAAGCATTTCAATAGTACATAGAAATTATTATTATATAACACACAATACTCATTAGCATTCTTGATAATTATGAAAGTAGTTAACGCTAATTGCAATTTCACAAATTGATTTAATTTTTAATTATAGTTTCCAATTAATGAGTTCATTTTTAATAAACAATTAACTTTTCTAATTAGCTCGCAATTTCTGAATTGAAATAATATTAGTTCTTAATCGATCGAAAGAGATATTTTTCTTAACCAATAATAAAAAAACACCTTATAATTTTCTACTAATGATTGAAAATTTGTGATTTGGTAATGAGGCAAATTTGAATGCTTATTTTTGTTTCAATAAAGATTTGTTTGTTATGAAAACTAGTTTTAATATTTTCGGTGGATATTTTGCAGGGAGGATTTGATAAAACACTCAGGTGTCAGAATTATATTCCTTTGTAAATAACGATTGGCTAGTAGATAATTAGTATCTGTTTTAGATATTGAAAAATTTTTCTAAACAAGATAGCTTATAGTTTTAAATTACTTATTTAAACTTTTACTTAATAAACTAGATTTTTAATGAAATAGCAACAAAATTTATTTAGGATAATTTTTTAAAATGTTATAAAGATTATTTTGGAATGTATTCAATTACTATTTAGATACCCGTGTTTCACTAAGAACATTTTTTGTGTTCATATGGATATATCAAAACATTGTTTTGTAAATGAATTTTATTTATGTATAGATACAAAAATAACATTATTATAGAACATATCTGTGATAAAATATCGTTACACTCATTATATATATCTAGATATTGAAAAATATTTCTAAACAAGATTATTTAGAGCTTTAAATTACTTAATTAAATTTTTATTTAATAAACTAAATTTTTAATGAAATAACAACAAAGTTTGTTTAGGATAATGTTTTAAAATGTTATAAAGATTCTTTTGGGTTGTATTCAATTACTAGTTAGATACTTGTGTTTCACTAAGAACATTTTTTGTATTCATATGGATATATCAAAACATTGTTTTGTAAATGAGTTTTATTTATGTATAGATACAAAAATAACATTATTATAGAACATATCTGTGATAAAATATCGCTACACACGTTATATATATATATATATATATATATATATATAGATAGATAGATAGATAGATAGATAGATAGATAGATAGATATTGAAAAATATTTCTAAACAAGATTACTTACAGCTTTAAATTACTTATTTAAATTTTTACTTAATAAACTAGATTTTTAATGAAATTGAAACAGAGTTTTTTGAGGATAATTTTTTAAATGTTATAAGAATTATTTTGGGATGTATTCAATTACTAGTTAGATACCCGTGTATCACTAAGATCAGTTTTTGTATTCACATGGATACGTCAAAGCATTGTTTTGCAAACAAGGTTTATTTATGTATAGATGCAAAAATGACAATATTATAGATCATATCTGTGATAAAAAATCGCTACACACATTTTACATATCATATTTACAGTCCCTGACACGATTATTAACATGGAACAATTATTATAGAACCATATATGTGATAAAAAATGACTACACACATTAATATATAAACTTTAAATCAAACCAGAAAAATTTTTCGGTAGTTTTAAGTGTGTCTTTGAGCAATCAGAAGATGAAATAGAAACCTGTTTGGATGGAAAAATTAAATGATTATAAAAATAGTTCCCCACAATTCAACAATTTTCGAGTAAGCTTACTATAATTTTTAAAAATCGTCTATTACTCCCTTGACCAAATAGACGACTATAACACATGACCATTAATTAGGAACATATCTGTGATTAAAAAATCAGTACAAACACATTATATATAACTTTAAATGAAATCCAAATAAACCTTTTCGTAGTTTAGCTTAAGCGTGTGTCTTTGGCACAGAGCACAGAAAGATGAAATAAAACCTGTTGGATGAAAAATTAAATGATAAAAATAGTTCCCACAATTCCAAATAATCTTACTATAATTTTAAAATCATATTTACTCCCTGACAGCGATTATAACATGACATTATTATAGAACATATCTGTGATAAAAAATGACTACACACATTATATATAACTTTAAATCAAATCCAAGTAAAAATTTTCGGTAGTTTAAGTGTGTCTTTGAGCACAGAAGATGAAATAAAAACTGTTGGAGGAAAATTAAATTATAAAAATAGTTTCAACAATTTCGAGTAAGCTTACTATAATTTTAAAATCGTATTAACTACTTGACAGCGATTATAACACAACATTATTATATAATATATCTGTATTAAAAAATCAGTACACACATTATATATAACTTTAAATGAAATCAAAATAAACCTTTTCGTTAGCTTAAGCGTGTCTTTGAGCACAGAAGATGAAATAAAACATGTTGGATGAAAAATTAAATGATATAAATAGTTTCAACAATTCCGAGAAATCTTACTATAATTTTAAAATCATATTTATTCATTGACAGCGATTATAACACAACATTATTTATGGAACATATTTGTGATAAAAAATCACTACACACATTATATATAACTTTAAATCAAATCAAAGTAAAATTTTTTCGGTAGCTTAAGCGTGTCTTTGTGCACAGATGATGAAATAAAACCTGTTGGATGAAAAATTAAATGATAAAAATAGTTTCAACAATTCTGAGTAATTTTACTATAATTTTAAAATCATATTTATTCCTTGACAGCGATTATACACAACATTATTATAGAACATATCTGTGATAAAAAATCCTTACACACATTATATATAACTTTAAATCAAATCAAAGTAAACCTTTTCGGTAGCTTAAGCGTGTCTTTGTGCACAAATGATGAAATGAAACCTGTTGGTCGAAAAATTAAATGATAAAAATAGTTTCAACAATTTCGAGAAATCTTGCTATAATTCTAAAATCGTATTTACTCCCTGACAGTGATTATAACATGACATTATTATAGAACATATCTGTGATAAAAAATCACTACACACGTTATATATAACTTTAAATCAAATCAAAGTAAACCTTTTCGGTAGCTTAAGCATGTCTTTGAGAACAGAAATGAAATAAAACCTGTTGGATGAAATATTAAATGATAAAAATAGTTTCAGCAATTCCGAGTAATCTTACTATAATTTTAAAATTGTATTTATTCCTTGACAGCGATTATGACATGACATTTGTATATAACATATCTGTCATAAAAAACGCTAGACACAATATTTATAATTTTAAATCAAATCAAAGTAAATATTTTCGGTAGCTTAAGCGTGTCTTTGAGAACAGAAATGAAATAAAACCTGTTGGATGAAATATTAAATGATAAAAATAGTTTCAGCAATTCCGAGTAATCTTACTATAATTTTAAAATTGTATTTATTCCTTGACAGCGATTATAACATGACATTTGTATATAACATATCTGTCATAAAAAACGCTAGACACAATATTTATAACTTTAAATCAAATCAAAGTAAATATTTTCGGTAGCTTAAGCGTGTCTTTGAGAACAGAAATGAAATAAAACCTGTTGGATGAAATATTAAATGATAAAAATAGTTTCAGCAATTCCGAGTAATCTTACTATAATTTTAAAATTGTATTTATTCCTTGACAGCGATTATAACATGACATTTGTATATAACATATCTGTCATAAAAAACGCTAGACACAATATTTATAACTTTAAATCAAATCAAAGTAAATATTTTCGGTAGCTTAAGCGTGTCTTTGAGGACAGAAATGAAATAAAACCTGTTGGATGAAATATTAAATGATAAAAATAGTTTCAGCAATTCCGAGTAATCTTACTATAATTTTAAAATTGTATTTATTCCTTGACAGCGATTATAACATGACATTTGTATATAACATATCTGTCATAAAAAACGCTAGACACAATATTTATAACTTTAAATCAAATCAAAGTAAATATTTTCGGTAGCTTAAGCGTGTCTTTGAGAACAGAAATGAAATAAAACCTGTTGGATGAAATATTAAATGATAAAAATAGTTTCAGCAATTCCGAGTAATCTTACTATAATTTTAAAATTGTATTTATTCCTTGACAGCGATTATAACATGACATTTGTATATAACATATCTGTCATAAAAAACGCTAGACACAATATTTATAACTTTAAATCAAATCAAAGTAAATATTTTCGGTAGCTTAAGCGTGTCTTTGAGAACAGAAATGAAATAAAACCTGTTGGATGAAATATTAAATGATAAAAATATTTAGCAATTCCGAGTAATCTTACTATAATTTTAAAATTGTATTTATTCCTTGACAGCGATTATAACATGACATTTGTATATAACATATCTGTCATAAAAAACGCTAGACACAATATGTATAATTTTAAATCAAATCAAAGTAAATATTTTCGGTAGCTTAAGCGTGTCTTTGGAAACAGAAAATAAAATAAAACCTGTTGGATGAAAAATTAAATGATAAAAATAGTTTCAGCAATTCCGAGTAATCTTACTATAATCTTAAAATTGTATTTATTCCTTGACAGCGATTATAACATGACATTTGTATATAACATATCTGTCATAAAAAACGCTAGACACAATATTTATAATTTTAAATCAAATCAAAGTAAATATTTTCGGTAGCTTAAGCGTGTCTTTGAACACCGAAGATGAAATAAACCTATTGAATGAAAAATTGAATAATAAAAATAGTTTCAGTAATTCCGAGTACTCTTACTATAATTTGAAAATCGTATTTACTCCTTGATAGCAATTGCTGCTTTGTAATTTTACACTTAGCAGCATACAAATAAATTCCCGTGCAAAGCCAGTTTTATTCAAAAAGCTTTGAAGATTTTCTTTTACATACGTTGCATGAAATAGATAGTAAAATAAAATGATATTCGAAAACACCTCAAAAGACTGTTAGTTATAATAGGGCTTATCCGTTTAATGTATATATGAATTAAATTAGATTTCGTCTGCATTAGATTTTAATTGGAAATAAATTAGTAGAATACATCCGACCTAAATCTCTTTTGAAATAATTGAATATTATCTTTCGGCATATTTGAATACACCGGTACAAATGGCACTTCCAATGGTTATTTCCAACAATGAATGTAACTAGAAAGCCTAAGTGTGGAATCCTTTTGAATCGAAAAGGTGTATGTAATTAAACATTTGTATGTATTCTAGTAAGGAACGTGTATCAGTTTTCTACAGAAGGTAGAGAGACAAAGCACGTTATAATATATCTGTATTACTCTAATTTGTTAAATGCAATTCATTAAATGAATCTTTAATGGGATATTCTGGAATAAAACAAAAGACATGAATGCGAATCTTTTATTGTTTAATGGTTATATTTTAGGCATTAAGATACCTTTTATATAGAAAGCTGCATATTAGGGATAATTAAAACTTACATTTATGGAGTATTTCAACGTATTATCTAGTTGATTGGTTTGGAGCACTACGGTCTATTTTTGGCTACAAGAGATCTAAAGAGACTGTTAGAAGTCGATACCGAAAGGCTACGAGCATCTATATTGTAAAGTCGCATCATACATACACCTCTGTGTCTGTGGGGGCTTAGTAAGAACAATCGCTTAAAGTCCTAGACTTTATTATATCGACTATATACAATATATACCTGGTACAAATAACATCACAAGGAGAGAGAAAATCCTGCTTCTCTACTCTCCAGCCCCCAAGGACCAACTGGGGGGAGAGAAAAGGGCTGAGAGCAGGGAGTGGTCAGCGGACCGGACGCCTTAACGACATAAGACATTCCACACAGGGGTATACTGGGACATACAAATCCTATTTTCCTCTGGGTCTGAAACTTCTGCTTTTATCAGGGGAATAAATTCCCATGGGTCCTGAGAATGACCGATCCTTTTTATGGTCCTCTTGTGACCAGCTGACAAAATTTCAACAGTGGGATTCGAAGCCATGAACTCTGCCACCGAAGAGAAGCGCCTTACCCATTTAGCTATAGTTCGGCTATCTTCTTATAAACTAGTTAATTTTCATTGTTTTTAAAAATAAATTTAAAAATATATAAGTAGGCAATTTCTTTGTATGTGAAATTTTAAATCAAAGTTAAATATTATGTAGAAACCTTTCCAATTTTCTACTAATCAATAATACCATAATTTAGGGTAGACATACCACT
>CM063508.1:140884481-140916981 GCA_032207245.1 Pardosa pseudoannulata
TTAGAATTTCGCAGCAACGCTATCATTTTGATGAAAAATATGCTAAAAAAAGAGTAAAACTCGTTGTTTACTGGAATACCGAGATAAGTATTTTGTTATAAATACAAAACAACTCACATGATGGAATTAAATTGGTTTGGCTTTCTTGTTTTGAACTAAGCTATATATTTTGTTTTGTTCTTTAGCGTGTTTGCTGTTAATTTCATGTAAATTTATATCTTACCCTCTTGAGATTTCTTTTTTTAGATATATAAAAAATTGTGATTAAATAATTAAATCCCCCCAAAGTTGTAGAAATCTTTCATAATATACCAAAACTACTTTTGCTATTGAAAATAAATGGATTTATTGTGGTATTATGTAGTTTTTCTTGTTTTGACTCCGGTTAGTATTTTTGTGAATGCTTTTGCTACTCATCCTGTTGTAGGATAGCTTAAGACCAGGGCCAATAAACCCTTCACAGTGTGACTGGTTCATGGCTGAGGATAATATGCCTCTTTACTTTGAACGAGGACTCATGAGGAATATAAACAGACTAAGCCTCAAGAAATTTGACTTTTTGCATGTTTTTACTAACCCCAAACCATGATAACTCAAAAACCAGAAAATCAAAGGCTGAGATATTATAAATGTATTCTATATAAATATATATTTGTAGGGAATACACTACATTTATGGTTACAAATTCTTTATTTTCTGATTGAAATTACTTAAGAACGTTTTTTGGGGAAATTTTCGATGCTGTTGTACCCAAGATTCTATAACTCTACAAATATATTTGTGATCACCATAATAATAGTCTATTCCGTGAAATACATGATTAGATACATTAAATAATTATATATTGAATTATTTTGGAGTTACGGTATTTCAGGTATTTGGAGGTAATTTTAACCTAATATTCCTCTATAGAATTTGAAAAATATATTTAAAACTTATATAAAATAGATTAATAAAAATAATATTAAATAATATTAAAATAATATTAATATTATTAAAATTATTAATGAAAACTTATATAAAATAATGAGTCGTGTTCATAATATTAATATTAAAAATTTATAAAGTCATAAAATTTATATTAGAAATAAAATTTTTCAAAATATTAAAGATCACCTCCGAAGGTGCAAGATAACTTAACCGTTTGAATACTGAAAAAATTTATTGCACACATGCTAAAAATTTAGAATAAAATACGTATTTATTTTTTAAATAGTAAAAATGGTTATAACTAACTCTAATTATTATATAAAAAATTTCATCAAGAAAATCATTTTTTATTCTTACTTATTAAAAGAGAATTTTATTGCACAAATTCGCTGAATTTCTTTTTTTCCATATAAATAAGATTGATTGTTTGGTTTCATTAATATTTTTAATGTATGCCTCAGGCTGTAGCAAGTTTTACCCAAGCATTTTTTTCTATAAGAAACTTTTTGCTTTTTGATAGTTTTCATGATGTAGTTTCGGTTAATAAACATTATCTGCATTATAATATAATGTTTAAAATAAATTGTACTCTCAGTTAATTTTTTTTATCCACACAATTTTACGAATATATTTTTGTGGATAAGTGTTCAGCCAATTGATACGATATACTGGCGTGACAAAAACAAGACCTGGTTATTCTGTCCGTATATTTTTTTGTCTTTAGTACGTGTTGTTAATACGTTGTGATGACAAAAGTGTGGAATATAACTTATGAAGCTATCTATCATTTCAAACGGTGACCCACTATAGTAGCGTATTGTACCTAACATATAAACTATATCTTATAAAAACCACAATTTGAATGATATTCATAAAAACCGCATTTGATATGAACATAAAAGCTGTCAATGCGAAAATTATTCTAACAAAAAGCAGTACGATTAACATTCTGGGGATTTTCAGCACAACACTATATGTGTATAGTATCGCTACTCCGCTGTTAAATGATGAATAAAAAATAAATATTTTGTGAGGAAAATACAAATGAATTAAAGGGAAACTAACTTAATTCCGTTAGCAAAGTAATTCCTGAATATTCAATAACTAGCATATAGCCCGTCAAATAAAGGGATCAGTAATTTTTTTAATTTTCCAGTATTGTTAAGTACCCTATTAGGCTGGCAAAAAATGGTTTGTTTTTTGGCTGAGAATTATCTGCTACACGCTCAATAATTTGTGTATCTTCATACTCCTCTAAAGTATCCCAATACTGTGAATGCAGTTTAGAATCCCGTTGAATTCATTTAGAAATATAATTCAAAGTTTTCTTAGCTACGTTGAAATTATCGTTAAGTTCTTAGCAATTTTTTGCCACAGTAATTAATGCAAATAAAGAAATTAAACTATCATTTTTACTACACCCTGGAGGTAGGTAGAATTATTTGTTAATACCTGGGATAAAATCTTCATTGAAAACAAAACAGAAATAATCGATGATTGAATTTAAAATTATCACATATGTACCTAATCTATTATTTAAGCCAAATATAAAAGAAAAGTATTTACGTAATTTCTAAATTCAGTGATAAAACGTATGAAAATAATGCAGACGATATTTAAGTAATTTATAATAAGAAAGGATTAAGAGAGATGGTTAAAGGAATGACGTCATATTACAAGAAAAAAATGTGTATTTATAAGTTTTTATTATGTGATATATTGATAAATTTAATGGTTCTTAACGGGGGAAAATAGCACTCGAAATAATGCATTAAATGCTAGGAAAGGGAGAGAGAGGTGGATTTGGAACGTTGCTAACCCTACCTGATCAAGAATCCAATATGGATACCTTATCCATTCCAGGCACAACCGCTTCATAAATTCGAGGACAAATGGACAGATAGCTTAGGGTATTATAATACAAGGGATGTTTATAAGTCTACATTATTAGTACTTATATAGAAATGGATTTTAACACATAGAAGCCATATGTACTCTTTTTCTCATTACAACCGGAACAATATACTATTATAAACTCTGTTTAATGTTATCTGTTACCCTTTATACTCATACAAAATACAGTTGACATGACATGTAATCATTTCTAAACAATAAATTATTCCAATCATAACAATTGTGTATTGTGCCAACATATTTGCAGGCATATTCTGCTTTATAAAAAATATTTTAAACAACGTGTCTAAATATATCGAGTTTAGTCCCCCAAACATAACTTGAAATATCAGCAAATATAACGCATTAGTCAAACAAAATGGGGATATACAATGTAAACGGAGATAACTTTGTACAAAACAGAAAAAAAGGGAGTGGACAAGTAAACTGTTTACTGAAATTCGCAATGTATAATTTGATCATTACCTCTAAAATCCAAATTCTATAATTTTTGTTGAGAAAAGTTTATCAATTGCAA
This sequence comes from Pardosa pseudoannulata, assembly GCA_032207245.1. Taxonomy (NCBI): domain Eukaryota; kingdom Metazoa; phylum Arthropoda; class Arachnida; order Araneae; family Lycosidae; genus Pardosa; species Pardosa pseudoannulata. Next base: position 140,887,843 of record CM063508.1, read on the forward strand.
CAAACCTTTAATACTGGAATTTGAGAGAAAATTTCATATTTCTCATATTTTCTAAGAATACACCTACACAATCTAATTATAATCGGATTAAAATTCAAAATCATTGCAACTGGAACAATATACTATTATAAACTCTGTTTACTGTAATCTGTTAGACTTTATAATCCTACAAAATGCAGTTGACATGACCTGTAATTATTTCTGAACAATAAAATATTCAAATCATAACAATTGTGTGTTGTGCCAACATATTTGCAGGCATATCCTACTTTATAAAAATATTTTAAACAACGTGTCTAAATATATCGAGTTCAGTCTCCCAAACATAACTTGAAAGATCAACAAATATAACGCATTAGTCAAACAAAATGGGGATATACAATGTAAACGGAGATACTTTTGTACAAAACAGCAAAAAATGGAGTGGACATGTAATCTGTTTACAGAAATTCACAATGTGTAATTTGATCATTACCTCTAAAATCCAAATTCTTTAATTTTTGTTGAGAAAAAGTTTATCTATTGCAACAAACGTTTAATACTGGAATTTGAAAGAAAATTTCATATTTCTCATATTTTCTAAGAATACACCTACACAATCTAAATATAATCGGAATAAAATTCAAAATCATTGCAACTGGAACAATACTTACAAATCATTGCACCTGGAACAATATACTATTATAAATTCTGTTTACTGTTATCTGTTACCTTTTATATTCATACAAAACGCAGTTGACATGACATGTAATCATTTCTGAACAATAAATTATTCATATCATAACAATTTTGTGTTGTGCCAACATATTTTCAGGCATATCCTGCTTTTAAAAATATTTTAAACAACGTCTCTAAATATATCGTGTTTAGTATCTCAAACATAACTTGAAAGATCATCAAATATAACGCATTAGTCCAACAAAATGTGGATATACAATGTAAATGGAGATACTTTTGTACAAAACAGCAAAAAATGGAGTGAACATGTAATTTGTTTATAGAAATTCACAATGTGTAATTTGATTATTACCTCTAAAATCCAAATTCTATAATTTTTATTGAGAAAAAGTTTATCTATTGCAACAAATGTTTAATACTGGAATTTGAAAGAAAATTCTCTTGCGTTCATACTTCTCGTATTTTCTAAGAATACACCTACACAATCTAAATATAATCGGATTAAAATTCAAAATCATTGCAACTGGAACAATATACTCTTATAAACTCTGTTTACTGTTATCTGTTACCTTTTATATTCATACAAAACGCAGTTGACATGACATGTAATCATTTCTGAACAATAAATTATTCATATCATAACAATTGTGTATTGTGCCAACATATTTGCAGGCATATTCTGCTATATAAAAAATATTTTAAACAACGTGTCTAAATATATCGAGTTTAGTCATCCAAACATAACTTGAAAGATCAACAAATATAACGCATTAGTGAAACAAAATGGGGATATACAATGTAAACGGAGATACTTTTGTACAAAACAGCAAAAAATGGAGTGGACATGTAATCTGTTTACAGAAATTCACAATGGGTAATTTGATCATTAAATCTAAAATCCAAATTCTATAGTTTTTGTTGAGAAAAAGTTTATCTATTGCAACAAACGTTTAATACTGGAATTTGAAAGAAAATTCTCCAGCGTTCATATTTCTCGTATTTTCTAAGAATACACCTACACAATCTAAATATAATCGGATTAAAATTCTTCGAGGACAATGGAATTTGAGTTGAACGAAATACGATGGAAATTTTGATATTTTTGCATCAATGAAATTTGAAACGTAAATAAGATTTCCAGAAGCTTTAAATTGTCTTTTAACTTACATTGAATAGAATTATTATGTAAACATATTAATCAACTATTGCTAATATTAATTTACAGTATTTTATAAATATATTTATATTTTGTGAATATTAATTTTTTCTATTGTACGAACTTATTCTTCTACAACCGTTAACATTTTATTATTTCTACCAGATAACTTAATGTTCCTTCCAACAGCCATGATGCGATAGCAATTGCTTAATAGTTTTGTAAACTGTGTTTATTTTGTTACCGTTGAGCGTACCGCTATCTAGAAAAAAATAATACAATAGTGTTCGCTGAGAGCGAGGGGATTAAATCGGCTATATATTCTGTTTTTTCTTGGTTTCTTTAACCTTTTAACTGACAGTGGTTTCAGTGCGAAACCACATGTTAAATTCTTTCTCTGCTTTTGAAAAACATACGACAGATTTTTTAAGTCTTCTATATTTATGACATTTCCTACGCACAGCATAGAGTATACAAGAGATCCATTTTCAATTGAAATATATGTGGTTAAACTTACTTTACCTGGAACAGTCAGTAATATGATTTTTCCACTTATAACCCCAAATAAAAAATATTTATATAAACAGTACTTATAAATTGTTTGTTTGGTTTGGAGCGCTACGGCCAACTATTTTGCAACACGAGGGCTAATCAGACCGAGACCTACAGCTTAAAGGCGATTCCGAAAGGCTACGAACATCTATGCCTGCAGTGGGATTTGAGCCCACGAAATCCTGTACTCAAAAGCAGCGCTCTATCATGTGGACATCGTTCGGCTGTAAATTGTTTCATTTCCTCTTTATTATACCCTTTTTATGATAATCACTGTTTCCCCAGATAATTAAATTTTTATAAAAGTATTTTCACTCCATATAAGGGTTTTACAATTTAAACACCCCTCAAATTCCACCCTAACCCCTCAAGAAATGTAAAAAAAAATATGCATTTATATTTATAAAGTTCAAAGATTCCATTATTGAACTAATTTCATTAAATCCCCAAGAATGTATATAAGCAACCCTTTGGTTATATAACCCTTTAAGGGTTAAAGTGGATGGTTTGGATGACGTTGGGAGTGAAAATATTCGTAAGTATTTGTAGTAAGTAAATTCTTTATTCCGTTAGTCATAAATCTTATTGGGTTTTCATTTTCCCAACTCTGATCCATTCCATATACATTTAATTCTATTTCATTGTTTTTATGTATTATGTATCCAACTCATTCATATTAATCTTATCTATTATACATTTCACTAATTCATAACATCTCCCATTTAATCGTCAAATATAATGGGTTTATATTCTATTTGTGTAATAAATTATAAAACAATTATGTAATCTTACATTGTAATATGCTCTGTGTATCAAGAATATAAGTTATATAGTGTTTTGCATTGTGTATACTTATCAGTTTTTCTTTCTCAGGATACTAATCAAATTTTCTTTAATCGTTTTTTTTGTTTTCACCTGTGAATCAGTTTAAATTTTATAATAAAATTTTAACTACTTTCGTCACTAGCTAGAGATTTAGAATTTTCCATATAGGTTCATTTCATGTGAATATATAATATTCAGTCATAGAGAATTAGGTTTGAAAAATATTTACATTGTATTTGTGTAATAAATTATAAAAACAATTTTGTGTTCTTACTTTGTAAAATGTTCAGTGTATCAATAATAATTCATATAGTGTTTTGCATTGTGTATACTTATTATTTTTTCTTTCTCAGGGTACTAATCAAGTTTTCTTTAATCGTTTTTATTTGTTTTCACCTGTGAATCAGTTTAAATTTTATAATAAAATTTTAACTATTTTCTTCACTAGCTAGAGATTTAGAATTTTGCATATAGGTTCATTTCATGTGAATATATAATATTCAGTCATAGAGAATTAGGTTTGAAAAAAAATTTATATTGTATTTGTGTAATAAATTATAAAAACAATTATGTGTTCTTACATTGTAATATGTTCAGTGTATCAAGAATATAAGTCATATAGTGTTTTGCATTGTGTATACTTATCCTTTTTTTCTTTCTCAGGGTACTAATCAAGTTTTCTTTAATCGTTTTTATTTGTTTTCACCTGTGAATCAGTTTAAATTTTATAATAAAATTTTAACTATTTTCTTCACTAGCTAGAGATTTAGAATTTTGCATATAGGTTCATTTCATGTGAATATATAATATTCAGTCATAGAGAATTAGGTTTGAAAAAAATTTATATTGTATTTGTGTAATAAATTATAAAAACAATTATGTGTTCTTATATTGTAAAATGTTCAGTGTATCAATAATAAGTCATATAGTGTTTTGCATTCTGTATATTTATCATTTTTTCTTTCTCAGTGTACTAATCAAGTTTTCTTTAATCGTTTTTATTTGTTTTCACCTGTGAATCAGTTTAAATTTTATAATAAAATTTTAACTGTTTTCTTCACTAGCTAGAGATTTAGAATTTTGCATATAGGTTCATTTCATGTGAATATATAATATTCAGTCATAGAGAATTAAGTTTGAAAAAAATTATATTCTATTTGTGTAATACATTATAAAAAACAATTATATGTTCTTACATTGTAATATGTTCAGTGTATCAAGAATATAAGTCATATAGTGTTTTGCATTGTGTATACTTATCATTTTTTATTTCTCAGGGTACTAATCAAGTTTTCTTTAATCGTTTCTATTTGTTTTCACCTGTGAATCAGTTTAAATTTTATAATAAAATTTTAACTACTTTCGTCACTAGCTAGAGATTTAGAATTTTCCATATAGGTTCATTTCATGTGAATATATAATATTCAGTCATAGAGAATTAGGTTTGAAAAATATTTACATTGTATTTGTGTAATAAATTATAAAAACAATTTTGTGTTCTTACTTTGTAAAATGTTCAGTGTATCAATAATAATTCATATAGTGTTTTGCATTGTGTATACTTATTATTTTTTCTTTCTCAGGGTACTAATCAAGTTTTCTTCAATCGTTTTTATTTGTTTTCACCTGTGAATCAGTTTAAATTTTATAATAAAATTTTAACTGTTTTCTTCACTAGCTAGAGATTTAGAATTTACCATATAGAGTCATTTCATGTGAATATATAATATTCAGTCATAGAGAATTAGGTTTGAAAAAAAATTTATATTGTATTTGTGTAATAAATTATAAAAACAATTATGTGTTCTTACATTGTAATATGTTCAGTGTATCAAGAATATAAGTCATATAGTGTTTTGCATTGTGTATACTTATCATTGTTTTCCTTTTCAGGGTACTAATCACATTTTCTTTAATCATTTTTTTTTTATTTTCACCTGTGAATCAGTTTAAATTTTATAATAAAATTTTAACTGTTTGTCACTAGCTAGAGATTTAGAAATTTCCATATAGATTCATTTCATGTGAATATATAATATTCAGTCATAGAGAATTTGGTTTGAAAAAAAATTTATATTGTATTTGTGTAATAAATTATAAAAAACAATTATGTGTTTATATGTAAAATGTTCATGTATCAATAATAAGTCATATAGTTTTATATTGTGTATACTTATCATTGTTTTCCTTTTCAGGGTACTAATCAAGTTTTCTTTAATCGTTTTTATTTGTTTTCACCTGTGAATCAGTTTAAATTTTATAATAAAATTTTAACTATTTTCTATACTAGCTAGAGATTTAGAATTTTCCATATAGGTTCATTTAATGTGAATATATAATATTCAGTCATAGAGAATTACGTTTGAAAAAACTTATATTGTATTTGTGTAATAAATTTTAAAAACAATTATGTGTTCTTACATTGTAATATTTTCAGTGTATCAAGAATATAAGTCATATAGTGTTTTGTATTGTGTATACTTATCGTTTTTTTCTTTCTCAGGGTACTAATCAAGTTTACTTTAATCGTTTTTATTTGTTTTCACCTGTGAATCAGTTTAAATTTATAATAAAATTTTACTGTTTTCTTCATTAGCTAGAGATTTAGAATTTACCATATAGAGTCATTTCATGTGAATATATAATATTCAGTCATAGAGAATTAGGTTTGAAAAAAAATTTATTGTATTTGTGTAATAAATTATAAAAACAATTATATGTTCTTAGATTGTAATATGTTCAGTGTATCAAGAATATAAGTCATATAGTGTTTTGCATTGTGTATACTTATCATTTTTATATCTCTCGGGGTACTAATCAAGTTTTCTTTAATCGTTTTTATTTGTTTTCACCTGTGAATCAGTTTAAATTTTATAATAAAATTTTAACTGTTTTCTTCATTAGCTAGAGATTTAGAATTTACCATATAGAGTCATTTCATGTGAATATATAATATTCAGTCATAGAGAATTAGGTTTGAAAAAAAATTATATTGTATTTGTGTAATAAATTATAAAAACAATTATATGTCCTTACATTGTTATATTCTCAGTGTATAAAGATTATAAATCATTTGCATTGTGTATACTTATCATTTTTTATTTTTCAGGGTACTAATCAAGTTTTCTTTAATCGTTTTTATTTGTTTTCACCTATGAATCAGTTTAAATTTTATAATAAAATTTTTAATTTTTCTTTTATAGCTCGAGATTTAGAATTTTTCATATAGGTTCATTCATGTGAATATATGATATTCAGTCATAGAGAATTAGGTTTGAAAAAATTTATATTGTATTTGTGTAATAAATTTTAAAAACAATTATGTGTTCTTACATTGTAATATTTTCAGTGTATCAAGAATATAAGTCATATAGTGTTTTGTATTGTGTATACTTATCGTTTTTTTCTTTCTCAGGGTACTAATCAAGTTTACTTTAATCGTTTTTATTTGTTTTCACTTGTGTATCAGTTTAAATTTTATAATAAAATTTTAACTGTTTTCTTGACTAGCTAGAGATTTAGAATTTTGCATATATCTTCATTTCATGTGAACTTATAATATTCAGTCATAGAGAATTAGGTTTGAAAAAAAATCGTGGTAAATGCAAATAACTGTTGAGAATACTTAGAATCCCTTTGCAGTGATTTAAAACTAGCATCGCCATATATTTGCGATCGGAATAGCTAAAAAATACCTTTACAAGTCTTGCAAGACAATTACTGAACTTTAAAATATTCTAATCAATAAATATGCAGTTTCATGAGTTCAGAAACTTTAAGCATTACTAATCTACAGGGATTCCTTGAGGCGTAATTATCTTAAGGATCCATTCTTTGTCTAACTGTCTGTAAAATACCAAAACATTTATTACGAAACTTATCTAAATTATGAAAACTTATCAAAATTTATGTTATGTTGTGGTACACAGCACTTATCCACCTCTTGTTTTTATCAACTCACTGTTTTTTTAAAAGCATTCTTTTAAGTTTGTGTTGTTTTATTCGCCTTGTCTTTTACTAATGGTTTTATCTTCTTTATAGATTTTACATTTTATTAGTTTTATATTCTTTACCCTGTGTTTGGCACAATATGTTCCTTCCGGATTCAATGCCATAAATCATCAACCAACCAACCAACATAGCACATACGAGGCTAAGAACCAGGTCTGTTGAGAAACTTGATCAAATTAGACACAAGATATAAATGAGCAAAGACTTACCAATTGATGAAATGTATTTTAAAAACTTAACTTAACATAACATAAAACTGAAACATCCTATTTATGAATTTTTAAATTCAGCAGATTGTTGTACTACTATTTTAATGAGGTAAAATAAACATAACCAAAAAAAAATTAGATTAGCTTCAGCTACAATATTAAACTTCTCTGTCTTGTTCACCTGAAGTTTTGCGGTTATATTACAAATATTCTATACTTAAATTTCTGTAATATTCCCCGAAGTTACTTAGTTCACTTCACTCAAAGTAGTAAAAGGAAGTTTCTATTAGTTTTTTCAGATAGAATATTTTTTTTATTTCTCTTCAGCCTTACGAGAAAGCTATAATAAAATACCAAAAAAGAAGATAGGAATAGAAAATTTAGAATATTTACACTAGAAAATATCAGAAAATCTAATAATATTCGTCTTTTAAAAAGGTAAAATTTCTGAAAGAGACTCTAAACAGTGTAGTTACATTGTGTGGGAAGCTAATAAACTGTTCCCATTTGATTAAAACACATTGATTACTTGCTTTATTAAGTTTCAGATAATTGTTTTGCGGTTATTTTCCAAATATTCTATAGTTAAATTTCTCTAATATTCCCCGAAGTTTCTTAGTACACTTCACTCAAATTAGTCAAAGGAAATTTCTATTAGTTTTTTCAGATAGAATATTTTTTTATTTCTCTTCAGACTTTCGAGAAAGCTATAATAAAATAACAAAAAGGAAAATAGGAATAGAAAATTTAGAATATTTACAGTAGAAAATATAAGAAAAACTAATAATATTCGTCTTTTAAAAAGGTAAAATTTCTGAAAGCGACACCAGACAGTGTAATACATTTTGTGTGGGAAGCTAATAATTTGATCCCATTTGACTAAAAGACATTGATTACTTGTTTTATTAAGTTTCAGATGCTTGTTTTGAGATTATTGTACAAATATTCTATATTTAAATTCTATAATATTCCTCGACGTTTCTTATTCTACTTCACTCAAAGCAGTAAAATAAAGTTCCTATTAGTTTTTTTCAGAGGGAATATTTTTTTTTGTTTCTCTTCAGCATTACGAGAAAGTTATAATAAAATACCAAAAAGGAAGATAGGAAAAGAAAAATTTAGAATAATTACAGTAGAAAATATAAAAAAATCTGTTAATATTCGTCTTTTAAAAAGGTAAAATTTCAGAAAGAGACTCCAGACAGTGTAATTACAATGTGTTTGAAGCTAAACTGTTCTCATTTAATTAAAAGTCATTGATATTTCGCTTTATTAAGTTTCAGATGCTTGTTTTGTGGTTATTGCAGAAATATTCTATACTTAAATTTCTGTAATATTCTCCGAAGTTACTTAGTTCACTTCACTCAAAGTAGTAAAAGGAAGTTTCTATTAGTTTTTTTCAGAGGGAATATTTTTTATTTCTCTTCAGCAGTACGAGAAAGCTATACAAATACCAAAAAAGAAGATAGGAATAGAAAATTTAGACTATTGAAATATAATATGATAAAAAATAATACAATATATGCATAATATATATAATAGAAAATACCAGAAATACTTTTAATATTCATCTTTTAAAAACGTAAAATTTCTGAAAAAGACTTCAGACAGTGTAGTTACATTGTGTGGGAAGCTAATAAACTGTTCATATTTGATTAAAAGACATTTATTACTCGCTTTATTAAGTTTCAGATGATTGTTTTGCGGTTATTTTCAAATATTCTATATTTAAATTTCTATAATATTCCCCGAAGTTTCTTAGTTCACTTCACTCAAATTACTAAAAGGAAGTTTCTATTAGTTTTTTCATAGAGAGTATTTTTTTTTTAATTCTCTTAAGCATTACGAAAATGTTATAATAATATACCATAAAAAGAAGATAGGAATAGAAACGTTAGAATATTTACACTAGAAAATATCAGTAAAACTAATAATATTCGTCCTTTAAAAAGGTAAAATTTCTGAAAGAGACACCAGACAGTGTAACACATTTTGTGTGGGAAGCTAATAAACTGATCCCATTTAATTAAAAGACATTGATTACTCGCTTTATTAAGTTTGAGATGCTTGTTTTGCGGTTATTTTACAAATATTCTATAGTTAATTTTCTCTACTATTCCCCGAAATTTCTTAGTTCACTTCACTCAAATTAGTAAAAGGAAGTTTCTATTACTTTTTTTTAGAGGGAATATTTTTTTATTTCACTTCAGAAATACTAGAAAGCTATAATAAAATACCAAATAAGAAGATAGGAATAGAAAATTAAGAATATTTACAATAGAAAATATCAGAAAAACTGTTAATATTCATTTTTTAAAAACGTAAAATTTCTGAAAGAGATTCCAGACAGTGTAATTAAAAAGTGTTTGAAGCTAAACTGTTCTCATTTGATTAAAAGACATTGATTATTCGTTTTATTAAGTTTCAGATGCTTGTTTTGTGGTTATTGTACAAATATTCTATATTTAAGTTTCTATAATACTTCCCGAAGTTTTTTAGTTCACTTTCCTCAAAGTTTGTAAAAGAAAGTTTATATTAGTTTTTTTTTCAGAGGGAACATTTTTTTATTTCTCTTCAGCAGTACGAGAAAGTTATAATAAAATACCAAAAAAGAAGATAGGAATAGAAAATTTAGAATATTGCAATATAATATAATAGAAAAAATAATATATATATATATATATATATATATATATATAAAATATATATAATAGAAAATATCAGAAAAACTTTTAATATTCATCTTTTAAAAACGTAAAATTTCTGAAAGAGACTCTAGACAGTGTAATTACAATGTGTGGGAAGCTAATAAACTGTTCCCGTTTGATTAAAAGACATTGATAACTCGCTTTATTAAGTTTCAGATACTTGTTTTGAGGTTATTGTACAAATATTCTATATTTAAATTCTATGATATTTCCCGAAGTTTCTTATTCCACTTCACTCAAAGGAGTAAAAGAAAGTTTCAACTATTTTTTTTCAGACGGAATATCTTTTTTTTATTTCTCTCCAGGATGACGAGAAAGCTATAATAAAATACCAAAAAAGAAGATAGGAAGAGAAAATTTAGAATATTTAAAATAGAAAATATCAAAAAACTGTTAATATTCGTCTTTTAAAAAGGTAAAATTTCTGAAAGAAACTCCAGACAGTGTAATTACAATGTGTGGGAAGCTAATAAACTGTTCTCATTTGATTAAAAGACATTGATTATTCGCTTTATTAAGTTTTAGATGCTTGTTTTGCGGTTATTGTACAAATATTCTATATTTAAATTTCTATAATATTCCCCGAAGTTTCTTATTCCCCTTCACTCAAAGCAGTAAAAGAAAGTTTATATTAATTTATTTCAGAGGGAATATTTTTTTTATTTCTTTTCAGCATTACGAGAAAGCTATTATAAAATACCAAAAAAGACAATATGAATAGAAAATTAGGAATATTTACAATAGAAAATATCAGGAAAACTGTTAATATTCGTCTTTTAAAAAGGTAAACTTTTTGAGACTCCAGACAGTGTAATTACAATCTGTGGGAAGCTAATAAACTGTTCCCGTTTGATTAAAAGACATTGATTACTCACTTTATTAAGTTTCAGTTGCTTGTTTTGAGGTTATGGTACAAATATTCTATATTTAAATTTCTATAATATTCCCCGAAGTTTCTTAGTTCACTTCACTCAAAGTAGTAAAAGGAAGTTACTATTTTTTTTTCAGACGGAATATTTTTTTTTAATTTCTCTTCAGCATGACGAGAAAGCTATAACAAAATACCAAAAAAGAAAATCGGGAAAGGAATCAGAATATTAACAATAGAAAATATCATAAAACCTTTTAATACTCGTCTTTCTAAATGTAAATTTTCTGAAAAGACTCCAGACAGTGTAATTACAATGTGTGGGAAGCTAATAAACTGATCCCATTTGATTAAAGGACATTGGTTACTCATGATTACTTCCTGTTATGTTTCTAATGTTTGTTTTCGAATTATTGTACAAAAACTATAAATATAAATGACTATAATATTTTTCGAAGCTTATTGACAGTCCTCTTCAGTCAAGGTAGTAAAAAGGAAGTTCCTATTTGTTTTTAACTGGGAATATTTTTGTATTTCAACATTACGAGAAAATATCAGAAAAATACCAGAATAGTAAACCGAAGTAGAAAAGTAAAATATTTTACAATAGAAATTACATATATAAAATATAATGACAGGTAAAATAAGGGTATTCATGTTTGTCTTTTGTATAGGAGAAAATTCTAAAGGAATCCTCACACAGTAAGATTGAATTGGGTGTAAATCTATTTAACTAATGTCATGCCATTTTCAGAGGCTGTTTGCACATTTTTTTTACCATTTTGGTTAGCGGTATTCAAAAATCGTTTGTAGCAAAATAAATAACTGCAATTGTATTATGTTTTAAAAAGCAAATCTATGTTCTGCGTCTTGAAAGGTTTATTTTTATTACAATTGGCTTTTCCAACGAAGCAGTGACTCGAAGGCTATATTTATGCTCTTTCCGAAGAGAAGTAGTTATATTCCGTTATCCAAAAACGATGTAAGTCATAGTTTTGTGAGATGTAAAGCGTCGGTAGGTAATATCGTCAAAAAGAAAGGAAAAAAACCGTCAAATTAGAGCCTCAAGTGGGACAAAAATTCCAAACAAGTTTCCACGGAAAAAACGAACAACTTTGACTATTGCAAAGGTATGCTTTTTAATTTTAGAAGAAAATCCCCCTAGTCAAAGGACAGTTGCAAAATCATTAAAATGGTCGGTGTCTATTGTAAACAAAATGATAAAAGTTGATTTAAATCTTAAGAAATTAAAAAAAACGAAATGTGCATCGTCTTTCTCTAAAGCATATCGCTGAAAGCAGGACACGCAGCAGAATTCTGTATGAGAAACATTTATTTAAAGGAAAATGGAAAACAATTGTCCCAATAGAGGAATCATGGGTGTATTTAAATGTTTGCAACAAAAAAGAGGCATTTATTAACATTAAAGGGAAGAAAAAAAATTAAATACATACTTCAAAAGATTTGAAAGAAAGTTTTTCTAAGGGATTCAAGATTGTTGCTGGTTTTTCATATAATAGTGAGTTAAAAATAAAGAGAGTTGAAAAATGTCAAGACTAACTCCAAATACTATCAGAAGCATATTTTATCGCCATTTGTTTGAAATGAAATACCCATCGCTTTACCCGCTATGCCATTAATCTGTTTGACTCCATCAAGAGAAAGCTAGCTGTCACAGATCAAAATCTACTATAAATTTCCTAAAAGAAATGGAACAAAAAACCGGTATCAGTGCCATACTCTTCACTGATATCTCTGCTAATTCTCCAGATGTATCACCTACGGATTTTTGTATTTTCGGACTTTTAAAATCTGCATTATCCAAACGTCGTCCCACAACCCTTACAGGACTCTGGAAAGCTGTTCAGGAGGAATGGGATAGAATACCTCTTCTGACACTTGAAAAGGCATCTGGACATTACGGTTTCGCAAGATATTTCAGAATAAAGGCTTCAAATAGAACATTTCAAACACAAGAATTTTATGTAATTTAGTTTTGTGACTACAATATACATCGTCTAAAAAATGTGTGAACAGCCTCTGTTTGACTTCTGTTGTTTAAGTTTCTTATATTTGTTTAAGTGTTAATGTAGAAAAATTGTATTTAACTTACTATAATATTTCTCGAAATTTACAGGTAGTTCTCTTCAGTTAAACTAGTAAAAGGAAGTTTTTGTCTGCCGGAAAATGTCTGTATTTGTCAACAACATTACGAAAAAATAACAGAAAAAATATCAGAATAGAAAATCGGAATAAATTCAGAAAATATCAGAGAAGGTATTACTATTAGGGTTTTATAAAGAAGATATTTCTGAAAGAGATCGCAGACAATGTAACTGCATTGTTCATGAAGCTATTCAACTAGTGCCATTGGATGAAAAGAAATTGATTACACTCTTTGTTATATATCTAACGTTTGTTTTGGGACTATTGTACAAATATTCTTTAATTAAATACTATATTCCCCGAAGTGCATAGGTAGTTTAATACAGTTTAATCAGTGAAAATAAGTTAATACTGATTTAATCTGAAGGAATATATCTCCGTTTTTCAAAAAAGGATATCTAAGAAATACGATTATATCAATACGATTACACAACCTCATTAAAATCACAATTATTTTTAACCAGTTTCAGTATTATGACAAACCGCCATTAATGCTACCGTGGGATCATGTTTCGTACCTATTTCTATCAATAAAAATTCATGAAATTTGATTGGACGAATTCCTGCAATTCTATTGGTCTACTCGTAGCCATATCAATCGCTTACGAATGACAAAACTGCGCACTTCATTTCTGGTCGTCACAGTGTACGGATGTGCCCTGGCTGCAAAATTATTTGTGTTTTTCTAACAATAAGCTTTCTACTCTCTAGTTCTTGTGTTATGAATTCACGAATCCACCTCCCTATCCCTTTCTTTCATCTTTTAACTGATTTTCTTTCTGCTAGTTGTCATTTTTTCTGCTTACTGTTAGAAATCTCTACATTAACGAGCTCGGTCGAGGCAATCCATTTGCACTCTCACCTTGTATGCCTTGTACGCTACCATGGACATTCAACTGACTGAAACTTACCTAAAAATTCAATATTTCTACCGTATTGAATTGTTAAATATAATTAAATATAAGAGTCAAATAGAGATTTTTTATGATCTATCAATTACACTTAATATGATTGTTACTTTAACAGACAATTTAGTTATTTTTAATATCTGCTTAAAAAAACAAAAAATAATATAATTTTAAATTTAATGAAAAAAATTCATATTTCAAAAGTATTTAAAATACCACAAGAGCATTACAACGTTTATATGCTTTCGAAACTTCTCGACCATTTACTTTGTAGGATATGAAAATATGTAGGATAAGTAAAAATTACTATTTTTCGAACATTATTTTTTGAATTAAGATAATTATTTTATACATTCTTTTTTGAAGAGTGGCTCGTTTAGTTTTAGAATTTCTCTTCTAATCGCATTTCTAGAATGACCCTTTTCAAACATTTAATAATTAATAACTTATCATAATTTAATAATTTAATAATTAATAACTAATCTTGAGACTGTTAACACGTTTACATAAATATATTGACTCTATGAAGTATTGACTATGTACTACATGAAATTGAAGAAGATGGTCAAAATGAATTAATCTTGAAAATCCACTGTCCTATTATAAAACTGAAAGGAACGAGAAAATTTTGTTAAAGCATTTCGTATTTGTAAAAGCCTGACTTCCCGAAATCACCAGCTTTTACCTTTTCTGGATGTCAAAGGCACTGCCTCTGCTAAGAAATCATATACAGGAATTAAGGCTTCTTCTGGAAACCCTGATGTTTGGAAGCAATTGTTGAATGTCCTGTTTGGCGATTTAAATACGTCATTTAAGAGATATTTTCATATATTTTATATTCATAATCTTTGTTAAAGCATTTCGTATTTGTAAAGGCATGACCACCCGAAATCATCAGCTTTTACCTTTTCTGGCTGTCAAAGGCACTGCCTCGGCTAAGAAACCATATACAGAAATTAAGGCTTCTTCTGGAAACCCTGATGCTTGGAAGCACTTGTTGAATGTCCTGTTTGGGGGCTTAAATACATCATTTAAGGGATATTTTCATATATTTTATATTCATAATCATTTGCAAATATAGAAACATATTTCAGAAGCCATTTCAAGTTTTATGACTACATTTTCAATCACTATTTGCAAAATCTAATATGTATGTTGTAGACGAATTTTGTAATTTTCAAATTGAATTCTTAAACGTAAAAACGAATTATTAATTCTTAAATTTTTAAAAGTAAATGTTTTAAACTCCAATTAAAATACATTATCTCTCTTAATCGAAACATACCATTTTATGTAGATGTGATATTGGAACTCTAGCGCTATCGATCTCGTTAAAAAAGCTATATCGCTAATTTTATTTTTCAGATTAATTTCGAAACCCAACTTCCCATGAGGTCTTTTTCACGAGAAATATCGCTAAATGTAATTACAGTTAGGAACTTCGACTGAATCACATTCGAATGCTTGTAATGATTTATACATGATTCGGAACTCTGAACTAATAATTTTTGTAATTATTGTGCTTTAATCACTTTCACGTTATTTCATGTAGCCGAACGTATGTAAATATAAAAACTTATTTTAATATAGATATCAAAGTTACTCCTTAACCTAAATAATAACTTTATAGCTTACTAAAATAAGATGACTGCCAGTTTCATATTTTCATTTCAATCCACGCCACTGGAAATGGAAGTTTTATGACTACATTTTCAATCGTTATTTGCAAAATCTATTATGTATTTTTTAGACTAATTTTGTAATTTTCATATTGAATTCTTAAACGTAAACACGAATTATTAATTCTTAAATTTTTAAAAGTAGATGTTTTAAACTCCAATTAAAATACATCATCTCTCTTAATCGAAACATACCATTTTATGTAGGTGTGATATTGGAACTCTAGCGCTATCGATCTCATTAAAAAAGCTATATCGCAAATTTTATTTTTCAGATTAATTTCGAAACCCAACTTCCCATGAGGTCTTTTTCACGAGAAATATCGCTCAATGTAATTACAGTTAGGAACTTCGACTGAGTCACATTCGAATGCTTGTAATGATTTATACATGATTCGGAATTCTCTTCAGGCAAAGTAGTAAAAAGGAAGTTCCTATTTGTTTTTAAGTGGGAATATTTTTCTATTTAAAAATTCGAGAAAATATCCAAAAAATACCAGAATAGTAAACCGAAGGAAAAAAGGAAAATATTGACAACGGAAATTACACATATAAAATATAATGATAAATAAAAAAATGGTATTAATATTTGTCTTTTGGAATGAAGAAAATTATAAAGGAAAGAATACACAGTAATATTGCATTGGATGTAAATCTATGCCACTATTGTCATTGGATTGATTATCCGCTTTATTAAGTTTCAAATGCTTGTTTTGCTGTTATTATACAAATATTCTACATTTAAATTTCTATAATATTCTCCGAAGTTCACTTCACCCAAAGTACTAAAAGGAGGTTTCTATTAGATTTTTTTCAGAAGAATATTTTTTTATTTCTCTTCAACATTACGAAAAAGCTATAATAAAATACGTAAAAAAGAAAAACGGAATAGAAACTCAGAATATTAACAATAGAAAATATCAGAGAATATGTTAATATCCGTTTTTTATTAATTTCGAAACCCAACTTCCCATGAGGTCTCTTTCACGAGAAATATCGCTAAATGCAATTACAGTTAGGAACTTCGATTGAATCACATTCGAATGCTGGTAATAATTTATACATGATTCGGAATTCTGAACTAATAATTTTTGTAATTATTGTGCTTTAACCACTTTCACGTTATTTCATGTAGCCGGACGTATCTAAAGATAAAAACATATTTTAATATAGATATCAATGTTACTCCTTAACCTAAATAATAACTTTATAGCTTACTAAAGTAAGATGACTGCCAGATTCATATTTTCATTTCAATCCACGCCACTGGAAATGGAAGTTTTATGACTACATTTTCAATCATTATTTGCAAAATCTAATATGTATTTTGTAGACGAATTTTGTAATTTTCAAATTGAATTCTTAAACGTAAAAACAATTTATTAATTCTTAAATTTTTAAAAGTAGATGTTTTAAACTCCAATTAAAATACATTATCTCTCTTAATCGAAACATACCATTTAATGTAGGTGTGATATTGGAACTCTAGCGCTATCGATCTCGTTAAAAAAGCTATATCGCTAATTTTATTTTTCAGATTAATTTCGAAACCCAACTTCCCATGAGGTCTTTTTCACGAGAAATATCGCTCAATGTAATTACAGTTAGGAACTTCGACTGAATCACATTCGAATGCTTCTAATGATTTATACATGATTCGGAATTCTGAACTAATAATATTTGTAATTATCATGTTTTAACCACTTTGACGTTATTTCATGTAGCCTGACGTATGTAAATATAAAAACATATTTTAATATAGATATCTCTATCATATTTTAATATAGATAATTAGTTACTCCTTAACTTAAGTAATAACTTTATAGCTAACTAAAATAATATGACTGCCAGATTCATATTTTCATTTCAATCCACGCCACTGGAAATTTGATATCCCGTAATAGAATAGGGGTCAGTTATATGTTAAAATGCTTTCCAGGGAATGATATAAAATGACTTAATAGCTTTGTGATAATTATTTTATTTCGTTTGAAGGTATTTAATCCGGAAACACCTAACCAAGTAATTTCGCCTGGTTGTACGCAGTTTTGTTCCCTTTAAAGGTCATTAAGCTGTAATTAGCCATGCGGGTTGCTTGATAGCATAATTTGTCGACAGTCGCGTGCGAATCAAGCAAATTATGGAAACAATTTGTAAGTGATGATATTGGCTAAAGTCATTTACCTGTCTTTTTTTATATAAATAGTATCTTATCAAATGAGAGATGAATGAGAAATGTCGTAAAAATTTGATTTACGCAAACTCCATAAACTTGTCAAATATCAAAAATCCGGCTGAATTTTAGCAAATTTGTTAGACTCTTTAAAAGTTTAAAATTCTATATTTCCAAATTACTATTTGTGAGAGTACAGCTATGTTTGACATAAGGTTTGCGAAACTGATTTGCTCGCCGCACTCACACGTTGTGGGTTGAATGCCCAAGTTTTTTTTCTCGACTCCAGGAAGCGTGTGGTGTGGCCAGTGAAAATAATTGCACTTAAACTTCATTAAGTTTTGGAGAATTGTGATTGGTTTCCAGGAGGCGATTCAGGACCATCCTTGGAGTCTCGGTCCTTCTGGGCAGAGCCGGAAAAGGACGCATTGTAAAAAGTACAATGGAACAACGGACACATCAGCACAGGATAATGGAAAGTATAGGGTTGACTGAAAGAAAAAAGGAAGGAAAAGAATGCAGCGTTCTCTTGGATATTGGCAATTTTGTTTTTGAGGCGTAGCACGGGGAGAGCTTCTTTTACTTTTTAATTTTTTATATTTTTTTTTCTTTGCATATTTTCTTGTCGTTTGTTCTAATTTTGAATATTTTAATATAGATCAGTGGTATTATACTATAATGAAAAGCAATATAAAGCAACTTTGGGTTATCCATGACTTTGAAATAACAATGCAATGTACTACACCACAACACTATTCATTATTCACTATTTGTTTAGAAGCTCAGTCTCGATTTAACGTTCAATTGTAGTTTATTTTATCTTTTCTTTAACACTTTTAAGAACAGTGGTTTCACAACGAAACCACCTGTTAATACTTTTCCCCTCTTTTAAACACATTAATTGTTTTCTTTGTTTTTGACAGTTTAAAATATAAATAGATGGTATAACTACAATTAATTTATTTCTCTTAGAAATATACTGATATGAATTTGCTTTACATGGAAGAAACATATTCGATTTTCTTCATGATGTCATATGAAAATACTTACCGAAAACATTACTTATAATTTGTTTAACTATTTATTAATAACTTTATTTTAAGGGTAATTATTCATTCCTCTCCAAATTTAATTAAAGTTTTCGGAAAGAAATATTTTTCTACTGTACAAGGGGAGCGTTTCACAGTTAATTCAGCCTCTCTAAATTTCGCCCCCCCCCAGAGAATGTAAAAATATTTTTTTATATATATTTCAAATCTATAAGGCTCATAGATAAAATTTATAACCTAATTCCATTAAATACCAAAGAATTTGTAATCGTGATCTTCAAAGGGTTAAATAGGAAAAAATATTGAACAAATGTTCACACAGTTCTACAGATTGATGGCACTGCGGGTAAAGCGATGGTATTTCATTCAGTAAAATTGGCGATAAAATATGTTCCTTATAGTATTTGGAGTTAATCTTGACATTTTTTCAACTCTCTTTATTTTTAACTTGCTATTATATGAAAAATCCACAACAATCATGAATCTCTTGAAAAAATTTTCTTTCAATTCTTTGAACCATGTACTTAATTTTTTCTCCCCTTTTATGATAATAAATGGCTCTTTTTTGTTGCAATAATTTAAATACACCCATGATTCATCTATTGTGACATTATTTTTTCCATATTTTTTTGGATAAATGTTTCTCATACAGAATTCGGCAGCGTGTCCTGCTTTTAGCGATATGCTTTAGAGAAACATGATGCACAATGAGTTTTTTCACTTTCTTAAGATCAAAGTTTATCATTTTGTTTACAGTGGACACAGAGCCTTTTAAGGATTTTGTGACTGTTCTTTGACTAGGAAGATTTTCTTTTACCATAAACAACGTACCTTTGCAATAATTGAAGATACTCCTCGGTTTTTTCCTCGGAAATTTGTTCAAATTATAAAAATAAAATTTGACTGAATATTTAATTGCCTTTACATATCCTACTCTGCCTACATAGTGGTTAGATCGTTATTCTACCTAGCTGGTGGATATAGGGTCAAACCTTTAGTAAGGCTAGTCCATCATTTGTCCCTTCATATGGAGCAAAGTTGGTTAACAACAGTGACAAAAGCCAACAAATGCCAGCAGATTTGTTAGGTGAATGATATCAGTAAAGGCATTAACTAAAAGGTGACATCTAAATATCAGAAAATCTAAAGAATTTAATAATAAATATAAAACCTAAAATACTAAAAAATCTTTTTAGCAAAATTTATCAAATACATTTTTTGAGGATTTTTTTTAAACCGTATACAGTTATTCTGGTAGTCTTACTGACGGATTCTCTCAAAACTCTAAGACTATACCTATAAGTACTTGAGAAGTATATCTTAAAATATCCTACACTTAAAGTTGAACAATTATGTTTTTATTTATTGAGTAATTATGTTTTTATTGGTATTCTTCCTAATATTAAAATATTCAGAAGCGATTGCATTGTGGCAGATAGAAACTAAAATATATTGTGAAATTTAAGAATTTTATTTTCATACTTTATGGTTTTATATCGTTTGAATATATATTCATATATATTCATAAGTATTCTTAAAAGTAACACACATTAGTGAGTTTTATTATTATAAATTGTATGCAACAATAATAAATGTTTACTTAATTTTGAAAATAGCAATAGTCTTATTATGTATGGATACTTTGTTAAATTAAGCATAAATATATTATGTAAGCTCATTATTTGATATAAAATTACATAAGTATCATGCGTATCTCTTATAAAATTCCAAAATTCCCCATATTGCTATATTAAACATTTTCAGCACATAGGTATGCAAACTTACCCTTACTATTAATCTTAAAATATCCTACATTTAAAATTGAACAATTATGTTTTCTGTTGAACAGTTACGTTTTTATTTGTTATTTATGTTTATATTGGCATTTTTCTTAATATTAAAATATTCATAAGCAATTATAACATTGTTTCAGGTATAAAAGAAAATATATTATGAAATTTTAAATCTTTATTTTCATACTTTATGGTTTTATATTCTTCCAATATATTATATATTCATACATATTCATAAGTATTCTTAAAAATAACACACGTTAGTGAGTTTTATTATTATAAATTGTATGCAACAATAATAAATGTTTACTTAATTTTGAAAATATCAATAGTCTTATTATGTATGGATATTTTCTTAAATTAAACATAAATATATTATGTAAGTTCATATTTGTTAGTATATAATTACATAAGTATCATATGTATCTCTTATAAAATTCCAAACTTCACCATATTACTATATTAAGCATTTTCAGCACATAAGTATGAGAATTTACCCTTACTATTTAGAAACAAAATTATTTTGCAAATTAAAAAATAAACAAATTACAGAAGCGTTTAAAGATTCCTATGAAAAGAAAATACTTTCTAGGAAAATATCTTAAATCTCACTTAAAATCAGAGTCTATATTAACCTAACCGTAAATTTGTAACTTTTTAATATAAGGTATCATACCAATAAGAAAGAATGTAAGTTCATATTTGTTAATATATAATTACATAAGTATGATATGTATCTTTTATGAAATTCCAAACTTCACCATATTATAATATCAAATATTTTTAACACATAGGTAAGAAATCTACACCTTACTATTTAGAGACAAAATTATTTTGCAAATTAAAAAAAAATAAACAAATTACAGAATCGTTTTTAAGGATTCCTATCAAAATAAAACAATTTTCTTTTAAAATATCTTAAATCTCACTTAAAATCAGAGTCTATTTCAATCTTCAAAACATTAACTTTTTAATATAAGGTATCATACCAATAAGAAAGAATGTAAGTTCATATTTGTTAATATATAATTACATAAGTATGATATGTATCTTTTATAAAATTCCAAACGTCACTTCATGCTATATTATCAAACATTTTCAACACATAGGTATGAAAACATAACCTTATTATTTAGAGACAAAATTATTTTGCAAATTAAAAAATAAACAAATTACAGAAGCGGTTAAAGATTCCTATGAAAATAAAATACTTTCTGAAAAAATATCGTAAGAGTGGTAAAACCCTGCCCTGGCCTTAGTCATCCAGTTGATAAAAATATCGTAAATCTCATTTAAAATCAGAGTCTATTTCAACCTAAGTGTAAAAAAATTAACTTTTTAAAATAGGGTATCATACCAATAAGAAAGAATGTAAGTTCATATTTGTTAATATACAATTATATAAGTATAATATGTATCTCATATAAAATTCCAAACTTCAACATATTACAATATTAAACATTTTCAGCACATAAATATGAAAACTTATTATTATTATTTAGAGAAAAAATATTTTGCAAATTAAGAAATAAACAAACTACAGAAGCGTTTAAAAGAGTAATGCCAAAAATTAAATACTTTCTGGGAAAATATCTTAAATTTCACTTAAAATTAGAGTATATATTAACCTAACCTTAAAATATTAACTTTTTAAAAATAGGCTATCATAGGAATAAGAAAGATTTTACAAACTTAATAAAGACAGCCTTATACACTTAACTATTTGAAATTATTTCTTTTTGTAAAATGTACTTTAAAAATATATATTTGACAATTATACATTTACAGTTAATTTAAAACTGATATTACCTTTCAAATAACTCATAATAATTTTATTTAATTTGTATGATTTAATGACAAAAACTGCAAGTAAAAATGTATAGTAATCTTAGTGCAAATAGTGAAAGTTCAAGTTAATAGCCTTATGTTACATATTTTCATTTTCAATTAAAAAATGATGTTTCTTCGAAACAGTTAAATATTTGTAAATGAAATATCGCTGCTGTTAAAGAAGAAAAAAATCTATTATACACTCAATGGAATTTTTGAGCTTTCTTCACTCTTTGAGATTACAAAACTTTTAAAGGATATTGCAATAATATTCTATTTCTTATGTTTTTATTATAAATATCTTTCAAAATTAAAATGCCTAGGAAACATTTTTTAAATGCTCCATTGTACAGAGTTTTTAAAAAACGTTTACAAACACTATTATTATTAGTAAGACATTTGATACCTATTTGAAATTAGAGACGTATTTTTATATAAGAACCATTTTAAAATTGAAAAAATACACGTGTTTTTTTTTTACAATTTTATTTTAACATGAAAGCTTTTAACATAATTTCCATTGATATCGGAGTCACTGATATCACACTGATATCTTATCCTATATCCCCATCTTTGAATTCCACTCAGATATTTTTTGCCTGACCTTGCACTGGCTTTATGTAAAATATAGGTTTTGGTTTTGAACGCTACGATCCAACGTTTTACTCATGAAATAAAGGTGTTGTGTATCTCCATCAACATTTTAATTCCTAGATAAACGTATGACAGTTTAAGTGTTGTGTCACAATTATATAAAAGATACAGCTTGAAACTTAATAAA
Organism: Pardosa pseudoannulata; assembly: GCA_032207245.1. Classification (NCBI taxonomy): domain Eukaryota; kingdom Metazoa; phylum Arthropoda; class Arachnida; order Araneae; family Lycosidae; genus Pardosa; species Pardosa pseudoannulata. The sequence continues at coordinate 140,911,229 of CM063508.1, forward strand.
ACCTTTTAAATAAAGTTTAAACATTAAATCGCAATTTCTCTCAAAATGTTTCAACAACTATCCGCACCAAATCTTCAGTAATGTCAGGATCGTATCTTCAATTATTATCGTGCAAATTTGTAAATTCCCGCTTTCTCATCGTTCCTTCTTTTATTATGTTCTCCATATATTTCAAAATGTTTCCATCCTCTATCTGCACCAAATCTTCAGTAAAGTCACAATCGTATCTTCAATTATTATCGTGCAAATTTGTAAATTCCCGCTTTCTCATCGTTCCTTCTTTTATTATGTTCTCCATATATTTCAAAATGTTTCCATCCTCTATCTGCACCAAATCTTCAGTAAAGTCACAATCGTATCCTCAACTATTATCGTGCAGATTTGTGAATTCCCGCTTTCTCATCGTTCCTTCTTTTATTATGTTCTCCATATATTTCAAAATGTTTCCATCCTCTATCTGCACCAAATCTTCAGTAAAGTCACAATCGTATCTTCAACTATTATCCTGTAGATTTGTGAATTCCCGCTTTCTCATCGTTCCTTCTTTTATTATGTTCTCCATATATTTCAAAATGTTTCCATCCTCTATCTGCACCAAATCTTCAGTAAAGTCACAATCGTATCTTCAACTATTATCCTGTAGATTTGTGAATTCCCGCTTTCTCATCGTTCCTTCTTTTATTATGTTCTCCATATATTTCAAAATGTTTCCATCCTCTATCTGCACCAAATCTTCAGTAAAGTCAGAATCGTATCTTCAACTATTATCCTGTAGATTTGTGAATTCCCGCTTTCTCATCGTTCCTTCTTTTATTATGTTCTCCATATATTTCAAAATGTTTCCATCCTCTATCTGCACCAAATCTTCAGTAAAGTCACAATCGTATCTTCAACTATTATCCTGTAGATTTGTGAATTCCCGCTTTCTCATCGTTCCTTCTTTTATTATGTTCTCCATATATTTCAAAATGTTTCCATCCTCTATCTGCACCAAATCTTCAGTAATGTCAGAATCGTATCCTCAACTATTATCGTGCAGATTTGTGAATTCCCGCTTTCTCATCGTTCCGTCTTTTATTATGTTCTCCATATATTTCAAAATGTTTCCATCCCCTATCTGCACCAAATCTTCAGTAATGTCAGAATCGTATCTTCAACTATTATCGTGCAGATTTGTGAATTCCCGCTTTCTCATCGTTCCTTCTTTTATTATGTTCTCCATATATTTCAAAATGTTTCCATCCCTTATCTGCACCAAATCTTCAGTAATGTCAGAATCGTATCTTCAACTATTATCGTGCAGATTTGTGAATTCCCGCTTTCCCATCGTTCCTTCTTTTATTATGTTCTCTATATACTTCAAAATGTTTTCATTCTCTATCTGCACCAAATCTTCAGTAATATCAGAATCGTATCTTCAACTATTATCATGCAGATTTGTGAATTCCCGCTTTCTCAGCGTTCCATCTTTTATTATGTTCTCCATATATTTCACTGATGTGCTGAGGAATTTTAGTCTCCTTCACATATTTTGCACTAAGAAAACGAATGGCACAGCATGTTTTTCAATCGGCATGATTTTACGTTAACTCAAAGATTTTAAATACTTAATCCCTCGAATGTCAAAATAACAATTGATTAAGAGATTGATTGCATATTTGTAACAAAATTGAAGTTATTTATTATATTTACAACACAATTAAAATATGATACTCCAAAATATTAATTATTGAATATATTTAATACAAGACAAGTGAAGTGTAGGGAATATAAATATTTCTTTATGAGAAAATATTTTCTATATTTATGTAACAAAGCAATGTTAAAATATAAACGAACAATGGACACATGCAGAAATGTAGTCAAAGTGGTAATATACACTCATGTCCATAAATTAAGGATAATGAAGTTCAGGCAATGAAAAGACAAAAGCAAAACAAATTTGACTTATTTGTAAAGTCTATTTATTAAACAGAAGGTAAAGAGCAAAAAAGATGCTATATGTTTGACATAATTAATAAAAATTGCGATTTTTACTCCCTGGAGCAAATTTAAAAAAAGAACCTATTTACAGAAAACAGTATAACATGGTTAGTGTGATCGTTAATACGGAGTTTGTCTCCCGGACGATGCAATACAAGCGTTACAACGCCTACGCATGCTGAGTATAAGATTATCAATCTGATCTTGGTTAAAATTACACCACTCATCAAGCAATGCCCTCCGAAATTCCGATAGACAGTTGGGAGAGATTTGACGGGCTGCAATTCGTCGACCAAGCATGGCCCACATATGCTCTATTGGATTCAAGTTCGGTGAGTATGCTGGCCAATCCATACGGGTGATATCCTCCGATTGAAAGCATTCGTCTACAATGTTTGCACGTTGAGGTCGGGCGTTGTCATCCATATATAGAAATTCAGGACCCATGGCGCCCCGAAACAAATGTACATGTTGTTCCAGAATGACATCCCGATAGATGTGGCTTGTCATCGTTACACTCTGAACATGCAGGTCAGTTCTGGAACCAAGAATAATTCCTCCCCAAACGAGCCATCCTGCACCATCGTAACGGTGTCGTTCAATGGTGTTCTCCTGGTGGTAACGGGTACCTGGCGCTCTCCATATGAAAGTCCGGCGAGAATCAGAATGTAAACTGAACCTGGACTCGTCAGAAAACATCACACAAGACCACTGTTGCGGTGTCCACAATGCATGCTCTCTAGCCCAGCATAATCGCAGGCGACAGTGAGTTGAGGTAAGGGGAACACATCTGACAGGCCTACGAGCATATAGACCAATGTTCCCTAAGCGTCTGTACACGGTCTGCCTTGAAACTGTCTTACCGGTAGCTGAAGAGAGCTGACGAGACAGGTCTGATGCTGTGCTCCGTCTGTTTATTTTGGCAGTAACTTCCAAATACCGGTCATCATTCGGCGTAGTAATTCGGGGGCGACCTCTGCTGTAACATCTACTCACATTACCATCATGTTTGAATCGTTGCCAAAGCCTGGAGATGACACTCTGGGCGATTCCATGTTCCTCGGATACTTCCAGCTGGGTACGTCCACATTCTAGTCGTCCGATAATTCTACCACGTAAAAATCCTCTAAATGCTTCCTTTGTGCCATAACTATGCGGTTATTGTACTGAAAGGCTTTTAAAGCGCTTCTGAACAATTTTACTTCTTTGCTACCATTCCTTATATACCCCTTTCATACACTCTCGCCATTGTGACGTACTATCCGCGCCATCTGGTGGTTTCCTGCAATTTGCATATTCTTCTTCAAGATGTGTGTGATAATTCTACAGGTGAAATTTTTATTTTAGAGCTCAATTTCTGTGTGATTCTGAATTATTCTTAATTTATGGACATGAGTGTACTTCGTACGTTCTATTGCCTAGATCTAAATCATATCTTGCTATGATGGTCCAGAATAAAACTACCGGTAATTTTTTCTTGAAAATGCATTGAATTATATTTAAGATGTACGGATGATCATTCTCGTTGTCATTTTGTACAGATATTATTTTGTACGGATGTCACTGGCCACAAAATTATTTTATGTTTTTCTATCCCTAAACTCTCTACTCTTTAGTTATGTCCTATGAACTCACGAACCTACCCTTCTATCTCTTTGCTCTTTTATGTGTGTATTTTTTCGCTCGTTGTCATTTTTGTGCTTACTAACAGAAGCCTCTGGATTGAAGGGCTTGGCCCATATGGTCCAGTTGCCACAACCCCTTTAAACCTTTTAAAAGGATGATCATCTTATTGTGCTATGAACTCACGAATCCACCTTTCTATCTCTTTGCTCTTTTATGTGTTTATTTTTCGCTCGAATTTTTGTACTTACTGACAGAAGCCTCTGGATTGACGGGCTCGGCCCATAGGGTCCAGTTGCCACACCACCTTTAAAGCCTTTAAAGGATGATCATCTTTTAGTTGTTTTATGCTCTGTTCATTGTCAATTTCTTTGCTTACTGTAAGAAAACTCTGGATTAGAGGTCTCGACCCAGCACTCCAGTTACACCAATGCCTTCAATGTACGGATGTCCATGGCATAAAAATATTTATGTTTTCTATCCCTAAGCTTTTTCCTTTAGTTTTTTTTATGAACTCACGAATCCACTTTCCTTTTCCCTCTTTCATCTTATAGCTTGTATATTTTCTGCTCGTTGTCATTTTCTGCTTATTGTTAGAAATCTGTGGATTAGAGGGCTCAGCCCAGGCAATCCAGTTGCCCTAACACCTTGAAGACCTTGAAAGTCACATTATAGAACTTTTCAGTACAAAATTAATAATACTTTATCCTCGAATGTCCCATTGTTTGTGGTGTCTTTCAAAGTTCTGTTTGTGATGAGGCGATTTAGATCAGTAATATAATTGATTAATTCATACGAGAAGTAAAATTCTTGGGATCTAAATCTGACCTCATCACATCTTTTGTAAAGGACAATGAAAATTATTTCAACGGTTTCTTCGTCTTGTGCGGGAGTCTCGGGTGGGGTTCTGATCCCGTGCATGACACTAAATAAGAATATACCTTTGTGGAGTTATTTATGAGTCCCTAAGGGACAGTGTCCAATTCGAACGGGTAAGGTTTTTACTTAAATGTTTTACACAACTCAACCAAATAATACTTAGCCTTTGTGACTAACCAAAATAAATACCACTATACATTTTATCACAGGTTAATACCTAAATATAAACGAGAGCTAAACGACACTTTTCTTGCCCGAATTTATTCAATATGTACATTAATGACATCCCTATACATACAACTACTGAATTAGCAATTCACACCGCTGATGATACAAATGAAACCCCTCTTGTCCCTATCATCAAAAATTTTATATTCACCATCTATTACCGTAAATAAGGATGGACGATTAAAATAAACACTACATATTGTGGAGCTGTCTTGTTTTTTTTTTTTTCAAACAGAGAACGTGTTACGTTACTTACGGCATATACGTCAATAACACTCGCATCCCCTGGTCGAATATTGTTAATCATTCGGGAGTAATTTTAGATAAAAAATTAACTTGGAAACAACACCTTAATGCTGTTAAAAATAAATTTATTAGAGCTACGCGATCTCTCTACCAATTTCTCTCTCTACAGTTCCTTCCCTCGTCCTATTATTACCTTATACGACACCAGTGCAGTCATATGCAGTAGATTCTAATGCGAAATTTTTAACTATTTCGCAACAGTCTCAAAATTAATTTGTCGTTGTACATACATACAGTCGAAACACTTTAACTGTCAAAACTAGTTTGTCATGGTTAAAATGATTATCTCTGTTGAAATTTGGAAACTGAATCATTTTATAATTGCAATACTTTCCTTGTGTTTTTACAAATAAGTAAAAATCGATGTTTAAATATATTTTGGTTAGTGTTCCTTTAAAGTGTAAATAAATCTAGTACGCAGTTTATTCAAGAACTAAAATTTTATAGCTATTTTTATAGGCATAGAAAGCTAAATCGCCAAAATAAATCTATTGAAAATCAAGCGATATTTTATATGCCTGTATATCCCTAATGAAATAAAAAATTTATGTGGAGCACAATTTTTATGGCATCACTAAGGAGATCTCGATTCAGCCTATTTATCCTTTTGCATCATTAATGTTTTTTCTTTACCCATTATCATATTAAAAAGCAAATTAAGATATAGCTCGCAGGCTAGCAATTAAGTGTCATATTAATATATAAAACGTTTTTCTTTTTTAAAAAGGAGAGAC
>CM063508.1:140929481-140936981 GCA_032207245.1 Pardosa pseudoannulata
CAAAAACGCTCTCAATCACACGTTTAAGAGAACAACAGAACATAAATGATTTACCAAGACCACTTGATCAAATGACACAATTTTTACAGTCCATTTAACCACTTTCAAGGTAATTATATTTTTAATTTCACAAACAAAGTAATTTTATATTGAGAAAGTGATGAAAAGTTTAAAGGTTATTATTATTTTATTTCGGGGTAGGGGATGTTTATAAGAAAAGGATCATAACAGTTTGCATTCATTGCTTTCAGTAAATAATTTTTTGAATGGACTTACACCATTTTCAAATAAAAGGACTCAATATTTGCAGTTGTAAACACCGAGTCTTTCTTATACTGTATGAAACTTCTACATACAGTGAAATTAAAATTTACAAATGTATACTAAAAAATAGTTCTCACCTTTACAAGCAAAAATACATTTCTGCTACTATAGTAATAAACTCAACTGGTAATTTGAATCTAATAAAAGGTTTTCAGGTTGTACGATACAATAGCCTACGAATGCTACTGTTAAAACTAATGTTACAAACTAGTTAAAAGTATTTTAGGCTTAGTTATTTGCAGTGGATATAGTTAGTAAAAACAAATATAAATGAGTCATGCCTAACCCAAATATTTTCTTGACCTTTTTCAGAATAGGTTTCATTATTGTAGACTGCGGTATTTTTTATATATATATATGTACATATGCGTACATACTTACATATATATGTATATATATATATATATATATATATATATATATATATATATAATATATATATATATAATATATATATATATATATATAAATATATATATATATATATATAATATATATATATATATATATATATATATATATATATAAATATATATATATATATATATATATATATATATATATATATATATATATATATATATATATATATATATATATATATATATATATATGTGTATATATATGTATATATATATATATATATATATATATATATATATATATATATATATATATATATATATATATATATATATATATATATATATATATATATATATATATATATATAAATTATTTAAATCTCTATATTCAAAATATAGAGATTTAAATAAAACTTAATAAAACTTTTCTAAATGGGTCTATAAAAGAGGCATTATATTTCTTATATTTAAAAAAATTATTATTTGAACCTAATTTTCCGGCTTTATATAAATATAATAAGTGTGCATTTAAGTTTACATTTATGCGAAATGATGCAGAAATATAAAATGTAATATAAAGTATAAAACATGTGCATTATTGATATAAATGTAATAACATGTCTATATTTTAAAACTTAAAGAATGCCAAAAATAATTTTCTAATAATATAGCGTAATCGTTTAAATTCAAACTTTCATGATTAAAGTGTGTAAAATTTGTTATTTCTCCAATGTTTTTCATCTAAAATATTATATTACAAAAGATAGTAACATGTTATTAAACATATGCCGAAATGCTTATAGAGTAAAATATTTTAGTTGAGAACTAGTATATCTGAAGCTCGTTAAGCAATATAATGTTAGTTATAATTATAAAGATGTAAAATATTAAACTATACGTTATGTAACCAACACAGGACCTTTTAGATAATGGTTTAAGCCCTTTAATAGTTGTTTCATAATTAAATGTTGATAAATTACAGTGTTGTTGACATAACTAATAAATGTTATCGGAAACCTTGCAAGTCGTGTTAATAATGAAAGCAATTTAATTATGTTTTCGACTGCTTAAGAAATTTAGGTAGTTCTAAAGCAATATTCGATGTTTTCTTCAAGCTTTGCAAGCTTTTCTTCATGTATGCAACAATCGCAGTTTAAGGAAAATGTACAAAAAATCAGAATCTGATAAAGATAGCGCCATTAAAGAATGTTATATAGCACCCAAGTAAGCATTTTTCTTGATATTAATTTTCTAGCTGCATATGAATATATACTGTACAATATTTAGCTTCGTAAATTTTCCCGAAAAATTATAAGAATAAATAAAAGCAAAAAAATGTAGAAGAAAACCTAATTTAACTTCCTTAATCAAAGTATATGACTATATTATAAAAAATTCTTGTATAAAAAATTCTTGTGTGAAATCATAGGTTTGTCTGTGTTGAAATCGGTTTCATTTTTGATGTAACAAAAATAGTAATCTCTCGTAGATATATGCATTAAATAAAATTGTAATGATATAGAATCTCTTTTGAAGGAGAGAAGTATGTATGCTTAATACAAAGTAAAAGTTTTTATTACTTGAAGCCTGAAATTTAAAGTTATTTTTTAAAAATTAATTTTAAATTTATTAATGCATAAACATCCAATTACTTCAATCAACATCTTCTCGCAATATATATTTTCTAGCATTATATAATAACAGTTCCAAAGAATCGATTAGCCTTTTTAAATGGGCTCTCTGATGATCATAATGCATTTGCGAGACACATGCTGTCCTAGCCCCTCTGAAAAGGTTAGACATTATTGAGGTACAAAATTTCTTTCTTTTGACCTGTTTGTTCAGGTTTTACGATACAATAGCCGACGAATGCTAATGTTAAAACTAATGTTATAAACTAGTTAAAAGGATTTTAGGCTTAGCTATTTGCAATGAATATAGTTGGAAAAAATCGATCTATATGAGTCATGCCTAACCCTAATATTTTCTTGACCTTTTTGAGAATGGGTTTCATTAATGTAGACTGCAGTATTTTTTATATATATGTACATATATATATATATATATATATATATATATATATATATATATATATATATATATATATATATATATATATATATATATATATATATATATATATGACAAGTTGTGGTGCAGAGTTAAAGCGAATGGACAACAGTCTGATTGATAATAAGAAGTTTTATTAACTCATAGTTCTTAAGGAAAGCAACTTGCGCCATTTTAAATGTTCGTGGCGGAGCTATGTGTGAAGGTGTTGACCGCTCCATATCCAAGCGCCAAAATGAACTTATCTATTTGCAAGCTCATAAATGCTTCGGCTTGACCGGATTATCTTCAACTCTTACGCGAGCGTGAGTCTTTTTCATTTATTTTATTATTATAAAAGAGTTCTGTTTCTAAAATCGTTTTTAATTGACATAATTTCCATCTACCCAATTTTTAGACCTGATATATATATATATATATATATATATATATATATATATATATATATATATATATATATATATATATATATACATATATATATATATGTGTATATATATATATATATGTGTATATATATATATATATATATATATATATATATATATATATATATATACGTGTGTGTTTGAGTTTCAGCTCATCCGCTTTTCAGTATCACCCCGAGTTATATTAGTAGGCCCCATACCAGCGGTGATACGGAGCCACATTATCACCACATCAATCGAAAGGTATCTACAAGTGCTCCCAAGAGTACAGCCTTGGCACACCCAAAAGATCCTCGAAGGTACGCATTATTATACATATTTGAAATTGAGAATAGGTCCTCTCTCCTATATACATAGAGTTAGCTAAGTGGTAGGAAAGTACTATTATCATATCTTAATTGGTGTGGCCCCTATTCTGATTATATTAAAAGTAAATCGCATGAAACGTAATCTGAATATTGTATATTAATAATGTATGTATATATAATTGTAATAAATTGGCCTATTATTACTTTAAAAAGCTGTTTTCAGTCGATCTTATTTTAGCGTATTAGTTTATTTTAATTTTATGTCTGTAGTCTCTCAGAACCTGTGGTTCGATTTAAACTTAAAATATCTACATAAAACAACCTAAATAATATTTAGTCTTTCGGACTAAAAGAAATAAACAAACGTTATACATTTGATCACAGGTTAATACCTAAATATAAACGAGAGCTACACTACAGCACAAAAGGAAGTTACACTAAATTAAGGAAAAACAAAATTTAACAGTTTATCTGTACAAAACCAGATTACGTATGATGTTGTGTGAAATGTTCTCTTATAATGCTTTATTTTTTTATTCTAGACTCAATTGCAGGAAATAATGAACTTCTACACACTTCTATGTTTAAACTAGGTACTTCAACTACATATAAATAATTTGGGGAAAATATTCATTGGCAAGTTACTAAGAAAGATATTCTAGAATTCATATTTTCTTGTCAAAGGAAAGAAGCATATTGCAATATACTGCTTTGATATGACAGATGCAAATCATTTACAAGTACGTCATAAAAATAATCTGCTCAAAACTGCTTAAATCTTTATAAAGCACTGCATATGAATTTATGTTGTATACGGAAGTCCAAAATGACATAAAAAAATCTTCTTAGTCTTCTCTTTTCTATAGCCAAACGATGGCCGATTGGTTAGGGTGCTAGCCTTCGGTTTGGTTTGGTTTGGTTTGGAGCGCTACGGTCTAGTTTTTGCAACACGAGGGCTAATGAGACCGGGACCTACAGCTTAAAGCCGATTCCGAACTGAACCTTCGGTACCGGAGTTCGTAGGTTCGAATCCTACAGTAGCATGGATGTTCGTAGCCAGTCGGAATCGGCTTTAAGCAGTAGATCCCGGTCTCATTAGCCCTCGTAATGCATAAAGTAGACCGTAGCTCTCCAAACCAAACCAAACCAAACTTTTCCATAGCCAATACACATATAAATAACATATATTTTGAGGCTGTCAAAATCATGTAGCAAATTCACCTTCATCTTCTCTTAACACATTCTATGTAGGAAACGTGCTAGTACGTTTTCTGATTATTGATACTTGACCACAGGACACACACTAGTACATTTTCAGACAATTGATACTTGAGCACGGGTCTCGTACTAGTACGGGTTAGTGTAACAACATGCTTTGTTTGTGGGTACAAAAATAACCGGTATATACAGGAAAACGAAGAAAATGTTCTTGTCTGTTACATAGTTTCTGGGAAAATTTAGACAAATAAAAACTAGCTTTTATACAAAACGGTAAAACATTAAAACTATGTACTACTATATCTATTTGATTTTTCATATTTATGATACTATTATAAATTCCTCCACTAAAAAATATATTTTTTGTTTACAAAAAACCTTATGGTTGTTATTTATACATTTCTATTTATATATTTGTTTATATATTTCAATATAAAATACGAAAAGGTGGCTAAAATTTAAATAATTATCGATCCATTGAGATTTTACTAACTGAATAACTAAATTTACTCTCAAAATGCCCACTCCCGGTACAATTCCGCTGCGAAATGTACCTGCACACAATGTGTTAAAATCTTATATGAAAATGTAAATAAACAAATAGACAAACTATATTTAATGTACTGTAAGCGCCATATATTTTTAACTCTGATGAAACATATAATGAAAAATTTGCAATTAGTACTGGGATTATTAGGCTATGTGTAATGACCATTAGCAATAAGTGCGACTAAATCACCTTCAATAATAAATTACTTAAAAATAAGTGCACTTAACACTTTTAATTGTGTAGTTAATGTTTCTGTTCTTACGTTGGGAGATTTAATCGGTTTTTATCTTTCTAGATACTGATTTCTAGCAGAGTTTCTCTTTTTAAAGTTATTTTGAACAAACATTTACAGTTTACTAAGAAATTCTCTTAATATAATGCTTAATAAAATAAAACAATTACGTTTTGGGATAAAATATCAAGATTTAAACGTATAAATGCATTATGAGTTATCCTGTTTTCATTAATTCACATTCTTTAAAATGTGAATTAATGAATGAATGTGGGTTGATTTAACAAAAAACCCTAGAACTTTATCCTATTTTTGTCGAATGTTGCTACATTAAACAATTTTAAAAAAGTTACATCTGCAAGGCAACTTTTTAAAAATTTATTTTGTATCAAAGAAAAGCAAGTAATAGACAAGATTTCATTTAAAAAAGTAATTCTATGAAACATTAAATTATTTTTGGATTTTAAGATTATATTTTACTACATAATAAATAATATAAACAATTTAATATTTTGTATAAACAATATAAGAAATTTAGAAAATAAAACAACTTATTGCCGTAATACTAATAACGCATTCATTTAAATTCAATTTTCCTTATGAATCACAATTTAAAGAAATAAAAGAATTACATTTGGCGATATTTGGCAACGAGCTATCGGTAAACTGCCTAAGTGTTTTGCCAGATCAGTTAAATATAACACATGTATCGGCAAATAAAAATATTATTCACGTGCAATAAATGTTAATTACTGTTTTACGTTAATGCTATTAGTGATAGAATAAAACTAGTACTCAAAAATTGGAATAAAAAATGGTCAGCTGCAATCAAAATGAAAGAAATGTTAGAAATTAAAAATGATAAAGTGAAATAAATAAATATGAGGAAAATAAAAAAAATGTTAATTAATTTAGGAAAACTTAAAAATAAGACTTATCAAGTGACACCAAAATAAAGCCGACAAATGCAGTTAAAATGAAAAAGAATTATATCTCTACATATGCTTAACCTCCAAAAAATTTACACAGAATTAAAACTAACAAGGCTGACATGAAACCCCTTTAAAAATTCCATAATATAAGTCCAGTCATTCAGGAATTACGAAGAGAAAAAATTCATATATACATACCTCCATACACATACTTATACATCCGCACATATTTATTTAAATGCATATTTAAAGTATTTTACCTACAGAGAGATAGGTAGTTTCTTCTACAAATTACTCATCATCTTTATTTTACGTTTACTCATTGTTTTTGTCTTTTTCTAATTATTTATCTATTTTAGCAGCCTTTCAACTAGTTTATTCTTAAAATGTCATCTGGAATACGATACTGATAACTGAAACAAATCTAGTAATGTAATTACTTTCAGATTACTTTTGTTTGCCCCTATAATGTATTGAAAACCTACTGAAAAAGGAAGCTCAAGATGATTTAATCAGTAGCAAATATTTACATGTATGCTCATCAGTATACCAATTCTTTGAGTAAAAACATTTTGCCGATACTTATTTGGCAACAAAAGATCATTTCAATTATTCATCAGTCAAAATTAGACTGGAATTTGTGCAGCGAGACGCGAATGTTTGTTTTCCTAATTACAGTCTGCCGTCTGATCAATGAAAACAAGTCCGGAGTGGTTCACTGGCTACGAACTGTAACAGAACTAATTCATTGAATAAACAGACGCGCGAGATGCATCAACTCTCCAATCGATAATGGGAGAATCTGAGTAGTGCTATTAACTTCACGGTAATTTTAAGTTTGCAAACATTCTCTGGGCTTACACACTACTTAGAGTAAATACTTGCGTCACAACATTTGGTCACAGGGTTATGCCAATATCAAAATTAATACTCGTCGTTACATTGTGAAGGTTATTATACAAGCTGTTTATAGTGTTGCTTCAAAGCTGTTTCTCAACTCGGTTTCTTTTATTGGATTTTGCAATTTCTCCGATCTTATTACTTGTTTAAAAGCTAGTGCTTTGCAAGCAGAT
>CM063508.1:140941981-140971981 GCA_032207245.1 Pardosa pseudoannulata
TAACAGAGCTTGTGATCTTCTTCACCTTGCAGAGAAATACTGAGAAAGTCACAGATTAATTAATTTCGAAGGGCGGAAATACTTGAAAATTAAATCTGTGTAACCACGTAGTTGTAGAAAGAGATGAAAATATATAATGTTGTTACATGAAACATATAAAACACAAAAATCTATTACAAAATGTTTTTGATTAAAATGAGACTACTTAATGAAAATAGATTAACCCAACAGTATTTCTTTTAAATACTAACCAATTATTTTTATATATCACCATTTTATCTTCAGAATTTATATACAAACAAAACTGGGTATCAATTTTCACTTGCCTTCAATGTTATTCCTATCAGACAATAATTTAGAATTATACAATACGTTAGAGACTATTTTGGCCGTGTTACAGCATTAAATCCTCGGTAACCCAAAAAAAAGTTATTTGATATTTTCAAAAGCATACCCAGTTAAATGATAATTACATAAATAGAGAATCTTAAAAATTTTGAAACAGAAACTCATAAAAGTAATGCATATTGAGCATTTCGATATTGCTAATCCGATAGAAAAATCGTCAAACTAGAAAATATTATTTTTTGAAAGTTTATAAGAGCATAATGGCAAAAAAATAGGTGTTAGTGCAGAAAATAATCATGTTATTTGAAAAAAGTCCTAACTTCATTTTATATGTTTGTTCAACATCTGTAACTTCTAAAGTCTCTTGGTGACTTAACGCTAACACTGTCCTGTTTTTGTAGTATGTTGCTGTCGTGTAGTCCTCGTTTATATTTGAGCATTAACCTGTGATCAAATGTATAGTGGTGATTTTATTTTGATTGCGTTGTGTAAAAGTATTTTTGTACTAAATTTAACCACAGGTTCTGAGAAACTACAGACATAAATATGAAGATAAACTAAAAGCTAAATTAACAGCATCCGAAACTAGCTTAATATAAAAAAAGTAAATTTATTATAATATATATACATCTATGTACATACAAAACTGATGCTAATTTTCATAAAATGATGATGCTAATTTTCATAAAACTACAGACATAAATATGAAGATAAACTAAAAGCTAAATTAACAGCATCCGAAACTAGCTTAATATAAAAAAAGTAAATTTATTATAATATATATACATCTATGTACATACAAAACTGATGCTAATTTTCATAAAATAAGCTTTGTCAACATCTTCTAAATTAGTTCTGACATTTTTTTTTATACTTAAGTAATTTTATAAATGTAGAGAGGACCTAATCTCAATTTCAAAATGTATGTAAAAGGGGGTACCTTTGGGGAGTGAAAATGGTGTGCCCGGAACACTGCTGGTTGATGGGTATCTATGGATCTTTCGTCGGTCTGGTCAGGGGCTTCCTCCTGAGTGTTTGGGGGTGCGGCCGTGCTATTTGATGCAGGAGCCCTTCCTGTCGGACTTGGCTGGACTCTCGAACTCGTTCCGTCGGACTTCTCTCCTAGTCTAGACTATTGAATACCCTCTGTCGGACTCTCTCCTCGTCTCGACTCTCGAACACCTTCTGACGGACTCTCCTCTAGTCTCGACTATCGAACACCTTTTTTTTGGCGACTTCCGAACATCTTCACCGTTACTTTTTTTTATCTTTCTTATTTAACTAATTTCATTCTTTTCCCCTCTTCCTTCTTATCCTCCAATCGGGGTAGTTGTAAGAATCCAATTGGTCTGCTTAAACCCAGCCTTGAGACCGCCAACGTGAAAAACCTTATCCCCTCTAATTGGGCACTGTCCCTAAGGGACTCATAAATACTCCACAAAGGCACATTATTATTTAATGTCAAGTAAGGAGACGGGATTCTAATCTGGGACTGGGATCAGAACCCCGTCCGAGACCACCGTACAAGACAACAATATCCGTAAAATATAAATATATGGTCCTCTGTCGTTTTACAAAGATGTTATGAGGTAAGATTTAGATCCCGAGCATTTTACTTCTTGTATGAATGAATCAATTATATTACTGATCTAAATCACATCATCACAGTTAGTACTATTATTACATTCACAACAAATCATTAAAAAAATAAAGCAGGTAAGCTTTACTTTAAAACATTATTTACAGCAAACTAAAACTATTTTATACTAACATTTTAATATTTTAATTACAAAATGTCTCCAAGGTTTAAGAATAACTTTCTGGGGTTAAATGTTAAATTAGATCATTATAATTATCTACTTGAATTTCTAACCATTAATTTATATTAAAATATTACATCTTAGAAATTCATTCTCTGCCAGATGACTTTATAAAAGAGACTAAATTTAACTAACACTTTTTTAGACCCAATTTTTTTTCTCGGTATGCTTAAGAAATCACTTTGGGGTTTTCATTTCTTTATTAAACAGAAATTACTCTCTTGATAGTAATAATAAAAAAAGGGTATTTACTTTCAACATATGTAATTTTAAACTCCTTATTCTATTTATATGATATACATTAACTTTTAATAGCTTAAACTGAATGCACTGCTTAAATATATATAAAACAAATATTTGAGGTATATAATAAATTTACTTTTACGAAGAACTTGTTCCATTTTTAAACTTAACTAATATTTCGGTATGGAGTTAAAATATGAAATTTGTCTCACTTTATATAAAAAAGGTACAAATTCTAAAAGGTGATTTAAATAAAGTTAGCACCATTTTTTAACTCCATAATTCTTAGTCATATAAGGACACTCTAATTATTACTGTGTTTGATGTTTTTAAATTGTTGATAAATTTTAATGACTAGTAGAATTTTGTAATTTTTCTTAAGGAATAAATTTTTTATTTCCACATAGTATGATAACACAGTTAATGATGGTTTCATAATGTAGCTTAATGCATGATTACTTTTAAGCTACCATTGTGTTTTTTACATAAATGTGGAGCTGTTATAGCATCTAAATTTCTAATTGAAAGTACCTCAAAATTCTTTTTTTGAACTATCCTTTCCTGATATTATTTGTTTCTTAAAATTTCTGTTCATAATACCCGTGAATTTTCTACAGTTAAGTATAATACTTACGCAGAAATTTAATCAGTGATGTTTGGAAGATTATAGACTGTAAATTATTAATAATAAATCGGGATATAAATCTTTGCAGAAGCAAAAATTTTACAATGTTTAAAATAATTTTCTAAAAGTAATATTTTGTGAAAAAAATAAGTTGGAGAAAATATTTAATGAATAAAAAACCTTAAAAAAACCTCTAAACCATTATTATTTTAATATAAAGGAATAATTTTAATATTCTTAAGTAGTTTGGCAATACTTTGAGAAATCGTAAAAAAACTATCAAAAGTTTATTGTAAATGTATAAAATAGAGAAATTCAAGAGATTTAGCTCTTTATCTCTTTCTGGATGTCAAGAGGACGTCATTATAGTTTCTTTATGGAAATATCGACATTTTGGATGTCGACGGAATGACTTATAGATCTTGTGTCTGATCTTGTCTATAAAGTGTCTCATTTTTACTTATAAATCTACAATACCTGAAAATTAAAGATTTTTATATCAATGATTTGTGAAATATAGTTAATTATACGAATTAAAGAGGGTGTTTTAAAATTTATGGAATTGTTATTACGATACATAATTCGAATTTTACTATTTTAAGCAGATTTTAAAACAAAATTCTCAAAAGTATTTTCAGCAATACATTGATAAATCGTAAAATCTATCAAAAGTTTATTGTAAATGTATAAAACAGACAGATTCGAGAGATTTAGCTTTTTATCCCGTTCTGGATGTCAAGAAGACGTCGTAATAGTATCTTTGTTGAACTATCGACAATTTGGATGTCGATGGAATGGCCTATGGACCTTGTGTCTGGTCTTGTTTATAAATAAATGTTCTCATTTTTACTTGTAAATCTACAATACCTGAAAATTCAAGATTTTTATATAAATTATTTGTGAAATATAGTTAATTATACGAATTAAAGAGGGTGTTTTAAAATGTATGGCCTTATAATTAATGAAATTGTTATTACGATACATAATCAAAATTTTATTAATAACTATTTTAAGCAGGTTTTAAAACAAACGTCGTAATAGTGTCTTTATTGAAATATTGACATTTTAGATGTCAACGGGATGACTTATGGACCTTGTGTCTGGCCTTGTCAATAAAGTGTCTCATTTTTAAAAATAAATCTACAATACCTAAATATTCAATATTTTTATATCAATGATTTATAAAATATAACTAATTATGAGAATTAAATAGGGCGTTTTAAAACCTATGTCCTTATAATTAATAAAAATATTATCAAGATACATAATCCAAATTTTAGTAATAACTATTTTAATCAGTTTTTAAAACAAAATTCTCAAAATTCATAAGTATTTTTAGCAATTTGGGCAAATTTCCAACTTTTATATTACTTTTAAATATTACAATTATTCACGGTACATAGTATAAAATAAAAGTTAGTTAAAATTAATATATGCTAACACCAAAAATCTATCCTTTTTCAAATCAAACGATTACTAAGGATATTATATATGATAAAAATGAATATATTACATATAGATGTTATTTGTTTCTAAATTTACTTTCCTGCCAATGGTTACGATAAGTGCTAAAATTCAGACTAAGATCTGAAAGTTATATTATGAAAAAAAGTGACCCTATTACATTTAAAATAGGCCTACATTTTTAGTAATACACATTTATAGAAAGAATACATTTTTAGAAAGCATACACATTTTTAGAAAGAACTGATTAATCCGCTTTATCCCAAATTATTAATTATGTTCAAATTTGAGAATAATTGTCTTTTCTGAAGTATATTAAACCTAAATAGACTAAATATAACAGAATTTGAAATTTTTGAATTTTTTATATATGAAATTTAACCCTTCAGCATAGGACATTGGTATGAAGGGGATTAAATTTGCTCTTAGGGATTTCAGAGCTCTCTTCATTAGTGAAAAGTAATTCCAGCCTACAAACTTTTACAATGTATATATATATATATATATATATATATAATACTTCATTATACATTTTAAGAGTTCCATTTTTAGTCGAGTATAACAATAAATTTAGTTGAAAAGTCTAAAGCAAACCTGATAAAGTATTTTACAGCATTTCCTGCAGTATGCTGTTAGTTATAAAGCTAGAAATAGCGCATGAATTGCATTTGTATTGTCCCGCTAAAAATAATGCACTGCAACTTACCTATTACTATTAAAACTTTAACTAACCACTAGGATGATAAAGGAAGATTACTCTCACTTACAAAATACCCAGATAAGTGTCTGAAGCAAACTGAAAATGAATTCTGCAACCGCAAAAAGAAGATAAAATCTATGCTGACTAAAGCGGGAAATAAGAAGAGTTTCTAGACAGTTGTGATGGACAGAAGGTACTTAACTGTTTCTAGCGGAAGCTTAAACCTACTCCAGCTACATATTCCAGCTGATAAAATATTCGCAACAAATAAATACTGATTTCCACTTGCTATTTTTCAGCTGTCCTCTGGATAAGACAGTGGGTTAAAATGGGTTAATGGGTAACTTTTAAAATTATTAAGATTCTATCTTGAAGTAGTAAACATTTAACACAAATATATTGTTGATAGCTTATAAGGTTTTAAAGTATATTGCTCAAAAATATAATTTTAAAAGGCCACTGTTTCCTTGAAATATCAAATTGAACAGACAAACTTACTGAAGGAGCTTTGTTTTGACAGAGTGTAGTCCTAGTTTGCCTTCTTTACTTCTTGGAGATCATTTGTAATTAAAATAATAAAATGCTAAAAAGTTTAGTTTTCTTTTAATGCACAGTAAATCGTTTTAAACAAAACCGTTTGCATTCTTTGTCTTTACTTGCTTTAAAATAAATTTAATACTAATTGTCTTTAAAATATAACAGTAATAACAACTTTTGACAAAAGCAGGATAGTGCTTTGGAGTTAAACTTTAATAAACAATTCTTAATGACCATCAAGCCTAAAATAACAAAACATATAGTTTCGAAAATTCATTGAAAATTACACCGAGTAAACAGATTTTCAAATTAAAGAGTATTTATGCTTAAATTTTAGTATACTAATGACTAGAAATAATTAAAACTATATTTGCTGCAGCTTCTGTAAAGAATTCATTATTTGGTTACTTCTGTACAGGTATTAATTAACCATAACGCCGGCTATTTGCGTAACCGCAAATACCCTACTGGCGATTATTAATTTTAACGTTTTTGCGAATATTTTTAAAAATATTGTAACTAACAAAAAGTAAGGAAAATACATTTTCTTAATGAAAAATTACTGAGTCTTCAAAATCACTCAAATGCCCCCAATTTTGTCACTCTTAAAACCGGTTTACTTACGTGCGGAAGCCGCCATTATCACCTTTTTACAAGAAGAAAGTTTCGTTTGAAAGAAAAAAAAATATAATCTCTGTGGTTAGAGAAGCCTAGCCAATCAGAGGTCAGTATGTAACCATAGAACGCATATTTACTTTCGTTTCAGCTAATACTTGTGGGGCCATCTCTTGGTAAATAAAGAAACTATAATGACGTACAGTATAAGGCAAACCGCCAGTGAAACGATTGGGCCATTTCGTACATGGTAGGCAAACCAGCTTGAAGAGTTAAGAGTACAGTCTAATTTGCTTATAAATACCGCGAAAAGAATGCAACATTCTCTCGTTACATTCGAGTGTTTGTAAAATAGAAACGGGCTGGTAAAAAATATATAAATTTATACATACTTGCAATAGTATATATAGTAACTTTACTTTGTTTTATATCTGTACAGTAGAAAAGATGTTGGAAAATTTGCTTTGAACTATCATACTGTCTCTTTATTTTTTATAGTTCCTAGTTGAAAATTCATGGCTTGAGAAAAGTCCGATTCGGCTTTACAAAATCAATTAAAGGCACGTTGATGTAATGCTTCGCTATAAATCGTTCATTAAAGGAATTGCTTCGAAAACATCTATATTAGAATTTTGACGTTGTTGCTATTTTTTCTCTTCTGTTAAGAAGCATCAAATGAATTACTTAAGAATGTTTCATTAAAACTTTCTGATAAACTTTGGTCATATGTTGAATAACACTTGAAGAATTCATCAGTAAAAATTCACTACTAATTTTTCTTAATTTATTTTTGACTTCGGATTGTTTAAGGAATTTGTCCTAAAAGACCGTGTCTATGATGTACGTGTTGAAAATTTAGTAGAGTGAGGTGAGTACAGCGTTGTCAACTGTTGATCCATTGTAGATGTAAGAAAAAGTAAAATATCAATAATTGAAAAAGAATTTACCCCTGAGGTTTATAAATATAGAACGAAAGAAAATATCTATATATTAGCAGTATTTGTCAAGTGAACTTTGAAGTTAAACAAAATGAATACCTCAGCAAAAATATTTTATTTCACAGAATCACACAAAACAAAGTTGCACATAATGCCACCCAATTTTTTAGAGGTGACATTCGGGTATAAGTTTTTATAAAACTTTAAAATTCTCGCTTTTCAAGTGGTAAAATATCAAAACCAACATTTTCTAAAATCATTTTTAAAAATTTATTCACTTGGAAATTTTGGATTTCGCAAAATACTTTTACGATGATGCCGGATTATCACTGGTCACTTACGAGTCTAGAGGATTCCACATTTGACTGTCTTAACTCCACCTCTTTCCTTGGTCACGCCAAGGGAAAGAAAAAAAAAATATTTGACTCTTGATTGCTGTTTGCTATTTTACCCTCGTTCGAATAAGAATGCTAGCGATCCGACGAGGCTTCGAACCGTTCCTGTTTCTGGCTTCACAAATCCTGTTCTGTTTTGAATTCTATATGATATTCCATCCCACAACGCAATTTTCATTTAATACTATAAAAGTTACATAACTTTGTTTTACTTATTACGTCCTTAGATCAACAAAGTCTGGATCAAAGCTATTTTATCAAACTGATTACGTTAATGTAATAAAACAAGAGATGCATTCTTTTTGCCATTTAATCACATTAGTAACACTATTTATAAATGCAACATTATTGGACTAGAACACAATTCTAATCGAGTACGGTGATATTATAAGATTTGATGAAACCTATAGTTAATTACTTTTGTGATGATTGGATCGTTTAAAGCGATATTAGTTGAGTTGGTAGAAATATTTATAGTAAGTTTTATTCTTAACTACTTGAAAGTGTAGAAAAACATAATAAAGAATAAAAAATATATTAGATCGAAGGACTATATTTTTAGATAATTAAGGACGATATCCCTCTTATACAGTCTTATTGCACTTGGAGAGGTAATTATAAATTAGGGACAATATTCCTTTTACATTGTCTTATTACAGTTGGAGAGGTAATTATAAATTAGGGACGATATCCCTCTTAGAGTGTCTTATTACAGTTGGAGAGGTAATTACAAATTATGGATGATATCCCTCTTATAGTGTCTTATTACAGTTGGAGAGGTAATTATAAATTAGGGACGATATCCCTCTAAGAGTGTCTTATTACAGTTGGAGAGGTAATTATAAATTAGGGACGATATCCCTCTAAGAGTGTCTTATTACAGTTGGAGAGGTAATTATAAATTAGGGACAATATTCCTTTTACAGTGTCTTATTACAGTTGAAGAGGTAATTATAAATTAGGGACAATATCCCTCTTATAGTGTTTTATTACAGTTGGAGAGGTAATTATAATATTGTTAGAAAAGTAAAAACTGTGTTCATTAAACTAAATTTTGGAATAGTTTCATGTTTTAAAAGAGGAAAATTTAAAAACTGATCAGTTATGTTAATAATTTTTACTATTAATTGGATAGAACTTGTAAATAGGCAATAAAATAAAGAAATTAAGAAAGGTATTAATAGTGGCACATTAATTTATTTCTAGAATATTTTTCAAATGCTTGATTATCCACTCTTTGGCTATTTCATTCACTTATTAGATGATTGATCATTGGTTAGAATATAATTTTTCTTTTTAAATTTATCGAATATTATATAATTTAAAAAGAAAAAATGGTCTCCTCCTCCATGAAGAATAAAAGAGTAAAGTAAGGCTAAAGAATAAACTATCAATTTTTTTTCATCCATTCTGTAATAAATAATTCAAAGTCTTCAAGGATTCTTTATTACCCAAAGCTGACTTTTTAGTCGCACGCAAGTCTAATACATAATTATGATCGATATGACAGTTTCTTTATTCAAATCGGAATTTTCTCTTTTTGATTTAAATAATCAATGCATTATGCGTACAGATGTTTAAGAAAAATCACTTACTTTTTTATTCGACATCTTTTAAATTAGATTTAACGCGGAGTGGCTTCATGTATTTATAACTCGTCTCCAGAATTGATAGATAACTACATTTGAAAAAATATAATAGAAAAAAAAATTAACTGGCATATTCAGCTAGAGATATGATGTTATATTGAGCGTAAGATTAATTAATATCGATGTTATAGAAATAGTTAGTTTAAATGAACCTATTTGCATTGAAATCTATCCTAAATTTATCTGAAAGCTATAAATTTTGGGTTTATTTTCTTGCTTTTAAAAATAATCCTTGTTTTATTAAGTTATTTAATTACTAAATATGTTGTAGTTAAGTTTCAGTTTACTCTATGAGTTTTTTAAATTTAGGTTTGTTTTATTAAATAGTTTATATATCCTAAAATTATATTATTTTCTACATCTATTTAAAGAGGTAAAACATTTTAAATTAAAAAGTGGACTTTTTAAAAACCTCTCTTCTTCTCCAACTTTTAATATTTTATCACTATTTTTTTCTTGTGTTCACAAAACTGTCCTAAGTAATTTTAGGAACTGAATTTTAAACTGAAAAATTGGTTCTTGGAAAAAAATAAAACCTCAATGCATATGTAAATATTGACCAAAAGATATGAATTCTTTTAAACCTCAATGTACATATAAATACTCACCCAAAAATATGAATTATTTTAAACAAATAATTTTCTATCCAATTTATTATAAAATCATTCCTAATAATCTTTCATTGACAGTTTTAAATCTGTATAAAAATTGATTCAACTTGTTTAAGTTTTACCATATTGAATACGCTGTGCATACAAACGCGCGCATAAACTGAGATACATCAATTTAAAGATTTCAAATTGATTAAATATAAATAAAAATGAAAAAATGTTGCATACGATCAATATTTTGTTAGATTTTTCACTAATAACGATAATTTTCTTTACAAAATCAGATCAATTGTTTTGTAAATTTAAGCAAAATAAAATTCCTGAAAAAAACTGAACAGCATATTATAAAATATCGGTTCACATCATTATAAAACTTAATAATTATTCAAAATCCTACTTGAAGTATAATATAAATACGTAAAAAAAGTAATTTAATATTATCCTTTGACATTCAAAGAAAATTAATATCATATAACCTTATTTTAAAACTAATCTATAGTATAATTCTTTAGATTTTTTGATTCAAATATTATAACATCTCTATTGCTTTTTCTTCTTTTAGAGTCATTTTAAGAACTCATTAGGGCAAATGAATTAATATAGGCTTTAGAAACAAAAAATTCAAAGAGAGAAAACTATAAAAAGTGCTTTTTACCCATTTGTAATTATTGTAGAATATTAAAATTTTGTCAGTATATACTTAAAGTCTTCCATAACATATAATATGTTTCATTCAAGTATTTAAGAGTGTATAGATTTCAGTGTGTATAAATCTACATTTAAATTTATAAGAAAAGAAGTACAGAATCTATATTTAATTTAAATTAAAATTTCTTCTAGTATAAAGACTTTCAACAAACAGATAGAAGTTAAATTAGTTGGATAAAATCGGATTTATAATTAAAAGTACCACATAAAAGAAAGTTTAATCTCAAAGGGCTTTACCACCTCTACAATTTGACGCAGTCCTTAAATGCTTGAAGTCAATATCGTCTAAAGGAATACTTGTATCCATTCATACATCCATGGAGCTATATCATTTGTGTATATAGAAAATTTTAGTAATATTAAGCATATAAATTTTAAGGTATCAGAAAAGGCCAAGAAACATTGGGAAACAGCTTGCACCTGAATCAGAAATGATGTTTCAATCTTTCTTAGGTATCAAAGGGTATATATTGGCGCTGATACAGCATCTGAAAATTTTTACCAAATCCTTGTTGCGCTGACCAGAACCTTTATAGAGGTATTATACAACTACTGAAGTTAGTTTCTTCGGAAGTGTGTAGTACCACATAGGTGTCTTAAAAGTCCATAAAGTGTCTTAAGCTCGTTAAAAGGGCTACAAGTTCTACATACAAGGTATGTCCCAAAAGTAATTAGAAAATATTTTCTGTGCCTTCCTATCAAATCATAAATTAAAATAGTTTCAGAAATGCTTATTGGATTGTTAGGGACATATTACAGCAGTTTGGAAACTGCGCCTGATTTACTGAGCATGCCCAGTGGTTAACAGTGATTCTTCTTGAGCAATTCTGCAGGAGATGCAGGTCTATTGAGGTATATTATGCGGTAAAATTTCCTATTTATCTCGGTAAAAGTGGTAACGTTACTTCATAAATGTTAAAGTAGGCTTGAAAACATGAAGTTATGTCATAACTGCAAGTGTACGAGAGACACAATATGCTTAGAAACGGCCGACAGAACATTGCAGAGGATCGACAAACATCAATTACGAAAACAGATGAAAACATCTAACGAGTTGTGGCGTTCTGATGTTACTCACGTCGAAGTAGCTCCCGTCAAATGCAGATGAACGTGGAATGCAAATTTCCCTCGATGCTACCCGAACTAGCATGGACGGTATATAAAGTGAGAGGCACAGCTCAGTCGAGAGAGGACTCATTTCAATCTCGGCTGTGGAATCAGCTTGCTTGTTCAAAAGAACTTTTCGCCAGACTGTTTGTCACTTGCAAGCCGCAACTGTTATAAACGCACTGATGTTTTTATGCTATACTTTTTACTCTTTATTTTACGTATCAGTTTCTGAATAAAAAAAGTTTTTGATAGAAAGCTCATTTTGTTGATTAATTTTAATCCGCTTCATTATACCTCTACAGAGTGAACGAGTGTGGAATGTTCTGAATATTGACCGCTGATTGAGTTTACATTCTATCACGCAATTGCCAAATGGGAAGTCACAATTTTACTTTTACTTGCTTTATCGAGTGAAGAAAAGGGCAAACTGCACACGTCCACAAATCGCTGGCATTAGGACCGTACACTACGACATCATTCGGCACCAGGCGTCGGAGTTTGTGAATTCTAGCAAGATAAAATCACTGTTTTTTCCCATTTATCATACAATCCTACCTTGTAACTTATGATCTTAGGAAGAATATGAAGGATAACATTTTAATACAATACAAGATGAACATAGTGCTGTTAACACAGGTCTTCTAGACATCTTACAAAATGGGTACAAACAATGCTACAGCCACTAGCAGCAAAGATGGATTTATTGTATTCCTGTCCATGGCTTATTTCATACTTTCAAGATTATTAACTTTTTTCTTAGTAAGTACGATTAATTAGTACTTTTTCTCATTACTTTTCAGCAGACTTTGTATAATCTTAATCACGAGTAAAAATATTTTTAGGAATACATCACGATGTACAGTGAAAAATTTCTAAATAATTTCTAAGAATCTTGTCACTTGATTTATGTATGGTATATGAATGTCTATATTTGCAGTAGCTTAAAGCATTAAATTACATTTAAATCATTATATTTTTCTTCTTCAAAGCGATTGGAGATTAAAAGAAATAAATTTATTATTTGACAAGCATAAATTTCGGCTCAAACCATTACTATAAAAAATAATCTAAGCCATATAAAGAGCTATTCTACAAATGTAGCTGAAAAGGCAATTATGCATTCTCTTTTCTTTTGTTCAACATATAATAAAAAATCCGCTAGATAGTTTTCATTAAATTCACCCCGGAATTAATCGATGGAGAAATCAATTACAACATTCATGCGGAAGCAAGTCTCGCCATTACTGAACTACATTCTCGTGGTATTTTTTGGCGATTAATACATTTTATGGTTTTCTTTTAATCTCTGATAGCAGCAGTCGGGATCTAAGAGTTAAATTCCCTCCATTAATTTGGCGTTTATTTGCTCTTGGATAAGTAAATGCGAATAGAGCCACGATATTAAACTAGCAATGTTTTGAAGAGGAAATGATAATAAAATATACATGTACACTGTTTAATTTTCTGCAAGTTTGGTAAATAGTTTTTAAAGAAGTCTACAGATGTAATTTCTTGACTATAATTTTAATAATAAAAGATAAGTTTCATGATATTCTAAGAGAGAAAATGTATTTCTAACAGTATTCTAGAATAAGTCAACAACAACAAAAAAAAATCCTTGCGAACCCCCTTCTTTGCCTCTCTATCTATATCTATATATTTATATATAATTATATATATATATTATATATATATATATATATATATATATATATATATATATATATATATATATATATATATATATATATATAATATATATATATATATATATATATATATATATATATCAGTTAGTCAAGATCAGTTAGTGCGTGGACATGCAGCGGTCAACAACTTTTCCACGCTTAGCTCTGCCACGAAAAATGAAAATGGCGCAAGTTGCTTTCAAGTAGAACAATGAGTTAATAAACTCATTATTATCAAGAATTACTGTTTTCCATTTGTCTTAACACTGTATCACGATATATATATATATATATATATATATATATATATATATATATATATATATATATATATATATATATATATATATATATATATAATATATACATATATATATATATATATATATATATATATATATATATATATATATATATATATATATATATATATGTGTGTGTGTGTGTGTGTGTGTGTGTGTGTATAACCAGAGAAAATATATTTCACCGACTACATCGGAAATTAGTTCATATTAATCCGTTTGCTAGGCTAATGAAAAAAAAACTCTTAATATAAAGTTGTGAAGCCATAACAAAATTTCAGCATTTTACAACTGTTCAAGCATTAATCAACCGATATTCATGTAGAGTTAAAAATTCTCTGTATAGAATGCCCTCAAAATAATATATCATTCAACGATGTCGGAACTCAGAGTGTTCGAATCACGTGAGTTTGTCCCCAAGAGACTAAAGATATATCAGCACATATTGGGAGGCAAGAGCAAACCTTGATCATTTTGGTTACCTAGAAAACCACACAGGCAGCAACTCTTTTAGAAGAGGTACCAATTTCCTGGGACAACTAAAAAATGTCGCTAGTGGACAGAAAGTTAGCGTTAGTTCTGAGAGACTATTTGTCAACCTTGTGTGTCTTTTTGGAGACAATTTTGGCTACATATGACGAGTTGGAGACTATCCTGGAGACATATTTGACTTGACCTTTTTTAAGGTCTAGATTCTTCTGGAACTTTCTAACGTAGGAAATATGTCTAAATGTCTCTGAGAGTATAAATACTGCTCAGTTCATCTTCTCTTGGCTTCTTTTGGCGTTCTGACATCAGAGTCGAAAGACGTGTCGCTTTGCATCGTCATACTAAAGTGAATTAGTGATCACTGTACATTAGTGTTTTTACTTACGCTGTGTATTGAATTATTCCAAAGCGTACTGGATTATTCTACGCCATCCGTTCGGAACTAAATTATCTGAACTGTTCTTTGTGGTATGGACTGTACTGAGTTGTGAATATTTTGCTAACAAGTCATGTTTTCTTGTGCCTTTTTACGCAAAGTCCATTTATTCGTTGAACGTACGAGAGATGAACACTTTTATCATAGAAATACTATGAGATTTATTACATAATCGAAAGCATGTATCGTTTGCAAACTAGGATTATTGTTTTAGAATTTGAAGGATAAGTTACGAGGTTCTTTCATAAGTGTTCTATGTTTACCGTTGATTCTTTTACTTTGAGATGAGTCTAGAAAAATAGGAGGCAGGGATGAATAATGGGATTGATTTTATTATTGTTAGTACCAGGTCTAGTATTTGCAACTCCATTATTCAATAAAAGGCGTTTAGTTTCAAATACAAATTCCGAATCTTGCGGACTTTTATATGAGTAGTGGAATTTGTTCTCAGGGGTACCGTATTTAGTATTTTATTCGTTAGGTAGTGCCTGAACCTCAGAATGCTATGAAATGTTTGTTCAACGTTGTTACTGTTCTTGTGTCTTCAATATAACTTTAAAAATTATTTTAAAACAAGAAAAGACAAGTAATTCTAAATACGCTTTTATTGTTAAAATAATTTATTCCTCATTAAAGTTGTTTCAGTTTTTAACAGTTTAATATTTACATTACAAAACTACTTCGAGAAGTAATAATAATGATATAAGGTTAGCAGAAGGATCTAAACAAGTTTATTATGTTTTTCTAATCCAGAACAGGTGTTTACAACTCTTTTAGAGATCATAAGATGATATCATTTGAGTCCCGAACACGATAGTAAGTATTTGCGAACGAAAGGAGGAATCACTACTCAATCAGTCAAATGTGTCTAGAAGTTGGAGGACAAAGTCCAAATAATCAACTGAAAATTTCTGAAAACTGCAGCGTTGTCATCAAAGTATAATTTTTTTAATAACGTGGTTTGGATAGATAAACACATGTAGTTAAAGCATCACAAATATTGCATTCATCAGTTGCTCAAACAAAATTTGAACGACATTGCCATTATGTTTCGACACTATAAAAGCAGTTGGAATTGCCTTTTTATATACGATTGCATTCTTAGTAGATAATTGTGTGTCATATGCATGACTGTGGTTGGGTTTGGAGTTCTACGGTCTGCTGTTTTTCACATGAGAGGTAATGAGACCTAGACCTACTGCCTAAAGCTGATTCCGAATGGCTAGGAACATCCATGCCATCAGCGGTATTCTAACCCGCGAACTGAACGGCAGAGATCTACCATTTAGCCATCGTTCGGCTTTGCACGGCTGTGAATATAGTATATTTTTAGACCTTAGAAAGGATACTTTTGTATCTCTTATGGTATGTTTGTTTTACGAACACTTTACCTGTACATATATTTTTAGAACTTCTACCGACTACAAAGTTGTGCTGTACTTCAGGTATAATATTTTATTCACAAGCAGGGTTTAAAGGTATAAAAAATTAATTTAATTTAAAACTCTAGTTGAAACTGAAGTCAATACTTAATTCTTATTTAGTATACTTTTAGTTGCTGTGCAAATAATTGCTGATGAACTACTGCGCTATTGTTTGAAAACAAGATTCAGAGGTGTCAAGTTTTGCTGCTGGAAACAATGCCTTGCTTCAGTTAAGAATCAGATTTAGAAGACTTTCTTGACCTAATGAAATCTTTTATCATAAAGTTTCTTGCAGTAATTATAATGAAACAAAATAACGTACTATTTTCTTTCAATTCTTCCCTTTTTTATTTATTTATATTTTAACCAATTATCTCCAGAAAAATTTGTCTTTGAATAAAACAGGTTAAAAATACCTTTCTGTATATTTTTATTTGAAATTCAAAACTCGCGAACGAATTCTTTCAACTCTCATGATATAAAAGATACATTTATAAAAATATTATCTCAGCATTGCTCAGAAAAGTATCAAATGTAAACACCTAACCATATTTATTGTGAAAATATATACTGAGAATCAACTACTTTGAGATTACGTTTTCCTGAACTATGTTTTTAAAAAGTATTAAGTCCCTTTCAATAGCCCCGACTTTATACTAAAATATCGACCTTTTTCTAAATAAATGATTTTTTTTTAATTTCTTTTTTTTTTCGTTTTTGCTATTTAACAAAACATGCCATCATTATATATATAAGTTTAGATTTGAAGAAATATTTCTTAAGTTTTAATCTTAAACTATTCGACTTTGAAAAACATCTATTTTTACTTTTATTGAATATTAATGAAATTAAATGAAAAAATGCTAGTACACATAGTCTTTCATAGTATTTCATTTGTAAACTGTTAGTAATAATGCTTAAAAATAATATATAAACTCTTGGAAAAAATGCACTGTTTTATGCCCTTGTAAAATTAAATTAGTTTCGAACATGTATTTTACATATATGTGATGTTTCACACACACATAAATATTTCCCACCAGAAAAACATTTTAATGACCCTTTTTCCATTCATTTTCGGATCCCGTTAGCGTTGAATTTCCAATGCTACCCGGATATCTCTGGGTCATTAATGTGTCGTTATAGTCATTTATTTGTCTAACTCCAGCTGATTCGCCAATGCGTTGGATGACGTGCTTGGCGCTAGTTTTGCTATCAGGTAAATCGCCAACACGAAAATAACTCTACATTTAGCCCTCTGAAATTAAAAGAGAAAAGATATAAAAAGCCATTTTTATGTTCATATGTATGATAGTATGAATTTTGTTTCCAGAGTTCTTACCATCACACTAGTATGATTGCAAACTGCAACATACACGTATTTGTGCATGTGAATAAATACGTCAAATCACGCATGCGATACACGCATGCAACTATTCAATCCATGTTGTTGCGCATGCTTCACAAATGGATATGAAGAATTATTCTACCCAATCCTTTTAGATCTATTTATATTTATAAATTCATCTATATTTTTAAGAGTATCAATGAAAACTTTTAAAAAGAGCTCTATGTAAGTAGAACATAAGCTCTTTTATACTTAAAATACCTTTTTGGAAAAAATGTAGCATAATTAGTTAAGCTTATGATATAAGACATGATCATAGTTTTCAAAGATTGAAATAAAAATTCTTATAATGCAAATACAAGAAATATTTGTACATATTTGAAATTTGTTTAAATTAATGATTTCCCACAGACAGATGTTCCTTACCTTCTTTTCCATTCATTTTCCGGTCCCTATAGAGTTGACTTTCAAGTGCTACCGGGATATCCCTGGGTCACTAATGTGTCGTTTTCGCCATTTCTTTGTTTAACTTGCAGCTGATTGGCCAAAGTGTTGAATCACATGCTTGGCACGAGTTTTGCTATCAGGTAAATCGACAACACGAATATAATAATAAAATAACTTTGTCGCCAGAATTTATACCATCACACTAGTACGATTGAAAACTACAACATATACGTATTTATACTTATGAATACAACAAATCAGGCATGCGATGCACTCATGCAACCATTCAATCCATGGATTTGTTCATGCGTCATCGATGGATAAGAAGAATTATTCTACCCAATCCTTTTAGATCTATTTATATTTATAAATTCATCTATATTTTTAAGAGTATCAATGAAAACTTTTAAAAAGAGCTCTATGCAAGCTGTTTAGAACACAACCTATTTTATACTTAAAATAACTTTTTGGAAAAAATGTAACATTATTAGGTAAGTTTATGATAAAAGAGATGGCCATAGTTTTCAAAGATTGAAATAAAAATTCTTATAATGCAGATACAAGAAATATTTGTACATATTTTAAATTTGTTTACATATATTTGCCATATTGTAGGTAAAATAATCAAATTTTGAGATCAAAAAGTAGTAAATATAAATAAAATTAAAATAAGACATATGACCATCTCTCCTTCAAGTTCGATAAATGTGACTGGAGCAGGTAAAATATGTTCGTGGCCACAATGTCCGCAATCAAAGACTTTAAAATAAATATATAGAAAAATAAATATATAGACTCTTGGAAAAATGCATCCTTTTATGCCCTTGTAAAATTAAATTAGTTTCGAACATGTATTTTACATATATGTGATGTTTCACACACAGATAATTATTTCCCACCAGACAAACATTTTAATGACCCTTTTCCATTCATTTTGGGATCCCATTAGCGTTGAATTTCCAATGCTACCCGGATATCTCTGGGTCATTAATGTGTCGTTATAGTCATTTATTTGTTTAAATCCAGCTGATTCGCCAACGCGTTGGATGACGTGATTGGTGCTAATTTTGCTATCAGGTAAATCGCCAACACGAATATAACTCTACATTTAGCCCTCCGAAATTAAAAGAGAAAAAATATAAAAAGTCATTTTTATATTTTTATGAATGATAGTAAGAATTTTGTCTTTAGAGTTCTTACCATCACACTAGTATGATTGCAAACTACAACATACATGTATTTGTGCATGTGAATAAATACGTCAAATCAAGCATGCAATTATTCAATCCATGTTGTTGTACATGTTTCACAAATGAATATGCAGAATTATTCTACCAAATCCTTTTAGATCTATTTATATTTATAAATTCATCTATATTTTTAAGCAAATCAATACAAACTTTTAAAAACAGTTCTATGCAATCTGTTTAGAACGCAACTTCTTTTATACTTAAAATAACATTTTGGAAAAAATGTAACATAATTAGTTAAGTTTATGATATAAGAGATGATCAGTTTTCAAAGATTGAAATAAAAATTCTTATAATGCAAATACAAGAAATATTTGTACATATTTGACATTTAAGTATTAATGATTTCCCACAGACAGATGTCCCATGCCTCCCTTTCGATTCATTTTCCGGTCCCTATAGAGTTGACTTTCAAGTGCTATCGGGATATCCCTGTGTCACTAATGTGTCGTTTTCACCAATTCTTTGTTTAACTCGCAGCTGATTGGCCAAAGTGTTGAATGACGTGCTTGGCACGAGTTTTGCTATCAGGTAAATCGCCAACAAGAACATAATAATAAAATAACTTTGTCGGCAGAATTTTTACCATCACACTAGTACGATTGCAAACTACAACATATAAGTATTTATACTTATGAATACATAAAATCAGGCATGCGATACAATCATGCAACCATTCAATCCATCGATTTTTTCATGCTCCATCGATGGATATGAAGATTTATTCTACCCAATCCTTTTAGATCTATTTATATTTAAAAATTCATCTATATGTTTAAGCAAATCATTCCAAACTTTTAAAAACAGCTCTATGCAAGCTGTTTAGAACGCAACATCTTTTATACTTAAAATAACTTTTTATAAAAAAATGTAACACAATTAGTTAAGTTTATGATAAAAGAGAGGGTCATAGTTTTCAAACATTGAAATAAAAATTCTTATAATGCAAATGCAAGAAATATTTGTACATATTTAAAATTTAAGTATTAATGATTTCCCACAGACAGATGTTCCATGCCTCCCTTTCGATTCCTTTTCCGGTCCCTATAGAGTTGACGTTCAAGTGCTACCGGGATATCCCTGGGTCACTAATGTGTAGTTTTCGCCATTTCTTTGTTTAACTCGCAGCTGATTGGCCAAAGTGTTGAATGACGTGCTTGTCACGAGTTTTGCTATCAGGTAAATCGCCAACACGAATATTATAATAAAATAACTTTGTCGCCAGAATTTTTACCATCACACTAGTATGATTGCAAACTACAAAATATACGTATTTATACTTATGAATACATCAAATCAGGCATGCGGTACAATCATGCAACCATTCAATCCATGGATTTGTTCATGCTTCATCGATGGATATGAAGAATTATTCTACCCAATCCTTTTAGATCTATTTATATTTAAAAATTCATCTATATGTTTAAGCAAATCAATGCAAACTTTTAAAAACAGCTCTATGCAAGCTGTTTAGAACGTAACCATTTTTATACTTAAAATAATTTTTTGGAAAAAATGTAACATAATTAGTTAAGTTTATGATAAAAGAGATGGACATAGTTTTCAAAGGTTGAAATAAAATTTCTTATAATGCAAAAAAAGAAATATTTGTACATATTTGAAATTTGTTTACATATATTTGCCATATTGTAGGTAAAATAATCAAATATTGAGATAAAAAGTAGTAAATATAATTAGAAGTTAAAATAACAGACATGACCATCTCTCCATCAAGTTCGATAAAGGTGACTGGAGCAAAGTAAAATACGTTCGTGGTCACAATGTCCTTAACGAATTCCTCTGGGGGTGGCCAAACCTATGGATCTTCTGCTTGGTTAATGCTTCTAAATTACCAAGACGCAATTGATCATAAGTTGTACTTTCACCCTTGCGGTGCTCGTTTAAACGAAAGACGCCCCATTTTTGCCTTAATAGGAGTAGCGTATGGCTCAATCGTGCTTAGTTTGTCCGAGTGGCATCAGAATCAACAAAAACAATGCCACTACTATTTACTCCGTTGCCATTTAAAAGACAGCAGGTAAAAGTGATATATAATATTTTTTAAGCTAGAACTTTATACTTAAAATTGCGAGAATTTTATCCTAAATGGAGCAGAATGTTTTATTTTCTAATGAATAGAAAAAAAGGTTTCTTATCGTTGTAATGTACTTTCAACACTAACACTAGTGTTCGGTTTCACAGAGCAAACACAGTAAAAATATAATACCTTATATTTGAACTAAAACATTTATTATGTACACTAATTATTTATAGATATTATGTCTGGATTAATATATATAACATTCTTTACTCGACGTTTATCATTATACAAAAATTCATCACAATTTTATTTGTGTTTTTATACATTATTCCTTAATCAAAAGATTTTGAGGCCTACGGTAATGATTATGAATAATTATCAAGTTTACCATCAGTAATTACAGGGAGGCAGGCTTGGGCTGCCATCCGGCTGTACGTCAATGCGGTTGTTTGGGAGTACAGGGCGTCGGTGCGGGCGTACAGGCACGGGATTTCGATGCTAGCGACTCTTGAATCCCGACTTCGACTCTTTTTTCTCACTCTCTTTCACAACTCTTCACCTCGGTTTAATGACCCTTTTTTTTCTTTGCCAATCACTTGTTGGTGAAACTCCTCCACAGGGGTCCCCTATAAAACTCGAAGTCAACAGCTGCACCTAAACTCTTCTTGGAAATTTATTCCAGAGTTGTGTATGCAAGTGCTGACTATGGTGGGAAAGTACATTGGTACACTTATAATGCAGATTTTCAGTCTATAATAGGTATATGCCCCTTTAAATATTTAAGTCTGACCTTTTCATCGCGTAGATTACAATACCAGTACTATTTTCACCCTCTCCATAATCAAAGACAAAAGTTAAAAGCGAAATATAATAATTTTGAAGTTATACTAAATCAAAAAGAAAGCTGTTATAATTCGTACTTTATGCATTGGAAAATCTATATCACCTTTTAATATTTCATTAACTCAGGCCCTTTCATTACGTAGGGTACAATGTTATTACTGTTTCACCCTTCGCCATATTAAAGACAGCATATAAAAGTGAAATACAATAAATTTTAGCTAGAGCTGAATTAATGAATTTGTGAAAATGTAATTCTAAAAGAAGCAAAATACTTTATTTTATAATGAATAAAAAAGGCTGTTATAATGCAGATTTTAAATCTCGAAATGTACTTTGTCCGCGTATATGTTAAAATAATTTCAAAAAGATAAAATTTTACTACTATTTACCCCTTTGCCATAACAAAGGTTGTAGATAAAAGTGAAATACAATGAATCTTCAGAAAAAATTACTAGGTTTTGTCTTATCTCCATCCCGTTCAGTATAACCATTATCTTGTTTTCGGAACAGAGAAACAGAAAATGGCATCAGTGGCTACGACCAAGACATACTATTCACATTTATCCCACTGTTACCACGGTTCGATTTTTTTTTCTTGTTATTTTTTTCGGTCGGAAAAAGGAAGGGAGAGGGATCGAATTATCCTCTTAATTCATCGATGTAACCTAGGCGACAGGGATCATTTTCAATAAAATGGCTGGCTATCTTGTAACTGAAGCGCATTCATATGCTAAATGGGGAGAAACGCGTTATTAATATCACTTTCATATATTCGCCTGAAAGTATTGGGTTTTAAATCGCTCAAATTCTCAAACGAAATTTTTTAAGAATTAAAAGTATTATATTAGTAAAAAAGAAGGTAAAGTTATTCCAAATCTTATCTTTGCGTTTACTTCAAAGTATATATAAGCATATTATTACAGAAAGTTTTAAGCAACGATTTATGTGTCGTGTACCTCTTCTTAAATTTAGGTATTTACCTCTGATCAATTTATAGTGGTTATTATTTAGTAGACTAAATTTTATTTGTATTTCGTTGTGTAGATTATTTAAGTTTTAAATTCAACCACAGGTTCTGGGAGTCTGCAAACTTATTTTAAAGAATTAATAAGCTAATTAAGAGTTACTAAAATCAAATATTAAGAACCTTCAAATAAACTGCGGGAAATTAAAACCAAGATAATTAAATGGCCTCAACTCCCTTCTAGGAGACATGACGTAATACTCACTCGTTTACGAGTGGGTCATTGCAGACTCACCCATGCCCATCTCTTGCTCGGTGAAGTTCCTGCACAGTGTGCGTATTGCAAGACTCCTTACACAGTCGCACATATTT
This sequence comes from Pardosa pseudoannulata, assembly GCA_032207245.1. Taxonomy (NCBI): domain Eukaryota; kingdom Metazoa; phylum Arthropoda; class Arachnida; order Araneae; family Lycosidae; genus Pardosa; species Pardosa pseudoannulata. Next base: position 140,965,349 of record CM063508.1, read on the forward strand.
TAACGTCCTGTGTTTGTTCTAAATCATTGTATATAAAATTTTTTGGTAATCAATATCCTAATCTTAATTTAATCATCGGGGAAACTCCACATCCAAACTTGTTCCCCTTTCTTCGTCAAACTGGTTTTTATACCGAAATATAATTTTTGTTTGTGTTTCAATTTTCTAATTTTCAATTTTTAATCTTTCTTTTTTCAATTCACTCAATTTTCAAATCTTGTTAATCTGTATATCACTCAATTTGTATTCGTGTTTTCTGTTGAATGTAATTTTTTTTTCTAAATTTCGTCTTTGGTATATTTCCTCATCTTGTTTGGCGCAGTTTGTCCCTAGAGGAATTAGCGCCATTAAGCTTCAACCAACCAACCAACCAACCAAATATTAAGAACTTAAATAAACACATACAAGGTTTAAAATAAAAATAAGAAAATTTATTTTTACGCTATTTATATGTCTATGTACAGAAAATTAATTCAAATTAAAAAAAATTGCTCTTCCAAATTTTCTACTAGGTTCCATATTATTGAAGATTCACATTAATGAGATACTAAACATTAAAAAAAAAAGAAGAGAGAGGACATAATTCCAAATTCAAAGTTTTATAACAAGTACCTTTGTGGATCTGCAAAGGGATGTGCATCGGCAGGGTTGTGCAAGGGCGGTACTCTGGTTGAGAGCACTTCAGATTTGGAGTTGGTGAAAGGATATAGACACCTTTGAGTGTACTCTTGATTGGTGGGATGGCAATGTAGACTTCAGTCCCACCACTGGTCTGGGGACGTCTAAATAATTGGGTATTCTGCTCTTCAAATACGTTCTCCAACTCCCGAACTCTGCTCTCCAATAATCTTCTCTAACTGCCTATTTTTCCAGAGTCTCTCTTGAAGCCAACTCTTCCTTTTGTCGCCGAACTCTCGAACTCTCCAACTAGGTTCTCCAACAGCCTTCTCTCCAACTCTCGAACTCACTTTTATCGCCTAGAAACCGCAAACATGGGCAAAACCTTACCCCTTCAAAGTGGGCACTGTCCCTTGGAGATTCATAAATAACTCTACAAAGTTACATTCTTATTTAGTGTCATGAACGGAGACATGATTCTAATCGGGGACTGGGATCAGAACCCCGCCCGAGAATCCCGCACTCGACGAATCCATTCAATCAATTTTTATAGGCCCTCTTTCTCCTTTACAAAGATGTGATGAGGTCAGATTTAGAACCCAAGCATCTCACTTCCCGTTTTATTTATATTAATTACATTAATTAGAATGATCTAAATCACCTCATCACATTATGCAGATCCAAAAATCCTTTCTTTCAATCTTTAGCATATCTATGTGAGAATGCTCGCTTATGGAGACCTAGCAAAAGTTTTCCCCATATTTGTATGAAAAATAGCAGATGATACTACAATATATACAAAATTGCATAAATCTAACTTTCAATAGCTTATAAGAAAAATAAATACAGGGTAATGAAGGTATATAACTAACGAAAGATTTGAATTAAATAAAAAATACAGTTTTTTTCTTTGAAATGTTGTTCTGTTTTTGAATTGTAAAGTAAATAAAATAGGGTAATGTGTGGAACAGTACATAGGGCAGATGGCATCCACGGCTTTTCTGGCATATACAATCTTGTCGAAATTTTCCATGACCATTTTGTGTAAATGAGGCTGAATTCCGTTGAAGCAGCTATGAAATTTTCCTTTTGAATGCAAGCGTGCTTGCTGGTTTGTTGGCATAGACATTTGACTTCAAATAACCCTATAAAAAGAAATGCAATGTTTTTAACAATGAAAACACTTGTTCAATCGTATAGCTCTCCATTTTTACTATCAGCTGTCAATACTTTTTTTTAAATAGAGTTACCAAAACTTTACTGCAAGCATGGTAGCAAATTCAAATCTTGCAATAATTTTCGGATACCCCTTAGGATAGAGATTCAAAATGTGATCAAAAACTTTCGTTGTTGAGAAAATTACTTTGCTTATTCCGAAACACAGACTTTTTTGAAAATGTTTTTAACTATCTATTACATGTTTACGTTTCTTGTTCCCTTACATATAACAAAAATAAAGGATATTAAACCGGCAGAGTTACAGAAACAATTTGGGTGGATATTTGGCAATCATATACATGACAATAACTTCATAAAAAATTAGTATTTTGCAAAAGATTCTACCTATTTTTTAGATTTATTTGCCCTTTATTACTGCTCCAGAAAATATTCGCTTTACAACCTATTTGCAATGATTGATTCTAAGCTAAAGTCATAAAAGTTGTCTTTATTCTATACTACAGTCATAAAAGTTGTCTTTATTTTAAACTATAGTTCCAAAACTTCTCTATGCTATAGAGATATTCTGATTTTTCTCTTAGTATCTTCTAATATTGCTATGTTTTAAATATTCCCCTAAATTAACAGAGATATATAGGATTAATATACCAGTCTTGATTCTATACTAAAGTCACAAAACTTCTCTATGCTATAGAGATATTCTGATTTTTCTCTTAGTATCTTCTAATATTGCTATGTTTTAAATATTCCCCTAAATTAACAGAGATATATAGGATTAATATGACACGTATTCGAAAATGCTTATGCATTGAATTACACACATCTAAAATACACAAACCATATACTGTTTTACACTCCTTATTCCTATATAAAATCCTTAATCTTTACAAATCTATATGTACATGCCTTCATATTCGTAATTCGTACCTATATTATGTAAATGAATGTATGTAATATTTACTTTCACTCTCTCTCTCTATATATATATATATATATATATATATATATATATATCTGTGTGAGTATGTACACTAATCAATACGTCATTTTCACTTGATCTAAGGAAACTGTGCAACAAAAATGTGTAAAGGAACTAAGTCTCAAGAAATGCCTTCATATTCGTAATTCGTACCTATATCTATCAATTAAATCTCCATAGCTGTTTATATCCTTCCATAAGCATGCACATTTCAGTATATATGTATATGAATGTATGCATATGAATATAAAAATAAATATGTATACATATATAAAATATAATATAATATATATATATATATATATATATATATATATATATATATATATATATATATATATATATATATATATATTTGAACTAAGGAAACTGTGTACTGAAAATATGAAAAGAAACTAATTGTCACGAAATCTAAAATAGGCGTCATGAATGTCGTCGACTCGCCATGTATGGCGTTATCATTTCTTTTGAAGTGCTTCCTGTCGAGAAAAGAAATTGAATATGAAGAAAAGGAATAAGTAATACTTATTTGTATCCAAAAATATTTTTATTTCTTAAGGGCATTTAAAATTATATATTCAAAGTGTGTTTCATACATAGAATATTAAAAAATATTTAGGGAGGGACGGAAACTTGTCCGTAAGCAATGGTGCGCTGCAGAGATTATATAAGTGCGAACATGACTGTATAAATAGTTTTATATAAATTCACATTCTCTCTCAAAGAATCTCCCAGTATATATCATAACATTATGCTAATTTATTAGATAATTTATAATGCAATTATTTAATCCTACTTCATGCTGTCTGGTTCTTCATTAATTTTATTTACAAATAATATTACTAAACGAAGAATACCTCAGTAAATTTCTTTTTCTGATAATAATGATATATAAAATATACATCTGACTCTTGAAGAGTTTTATTAAAATTTTCAAAATTAATTAACAGAGTAGAGTTCCTTAAATTTCCTTATTCATTCTAAAATTAAATATTATATTAAAAGCATTTAAAAGTTTCGGATGAAATAAAATTTCAAGTTATCTTTAATAGAGGAAAATGCCATCTGTTTGCATCCAATGTTTAATAAGTGCTTCATTTTACTAAGATATGCTACTCATACAAACTTGTAAATTTAATTAATCTTTCCAGACACAGTTGCATTTTATTGAACTAGGATTTAAAACTTTAAAACATCATATGCATGAAACTGAAACTATGTATCAGTATTTTAACTAATCAGTTACAACTTGTACGTTTTATACGAAAAAAAAAAAGAATTTATGGAAAATTCTCTGATGTATTGAATAAAACATTTCAGTTTTATTTCCTGTAATAAACGATGGTATAATATTATTCTCTTCTTCTCGACTTTTGTTGATTTTGCCTCCTATACCCCTTGGAAGCATTTCAAAAAATCGAATTTCTCGCTTTTTAATAAAATCAGGTTTTTTGGAAAGTTTTTTTCTCTATAATTTAATAAAATAAAATATTTTAGTCCAATTTTCATGTTTAAAAGCCCTTTCTGAACACAATACTTCGTGACCTCAAACTAGGTTCAAGTGTTAATTTTACCTCCTATATCCCCCTTGGAAGTATGTAAAAAAAAAATTGAATTTCTCGCATTTTTTTTGGACATTTGTTTTTCTTGGTAATTTAATAAGGAAAATGATTTTAGTCCAATATTCATGTTTAAAATCTTATATATACTTCGAGACCTCCAAATAGGTTAAAATGTTGATTTTGCCTCCTAATTCCAATGGAATTATGTCAAAAAACCGAATTTCTCGCATTTTAATAAAATCAGATTTTCGGACATTTTTTACGAGTTAATTTAATAAAAGAAACAATTTTATTCCAATTATCAAGTTTAAATGCCGTTTCCGAACACAATACTTCGAGACCTCAAACTAGGTTTAAGTGTTGATTTTGCCTCCTATCCCCCCTTGGAGGTAGTCAAAAAATCGAATATCTCACATTTTAATAAAATCAGGTTATTCGGACATTTTTTTGTCACTAATTTAATAACATAAACGATTTTAGTCCAATTTTCAAGCTAAAAATCCGTTTCCTAACACAATACTTCGAGACCTTAAAAATAGTTTAAAATGTTGATTTTGCCTCCTATCCCTTCTTGGAAGTATGTTAAATTACTTTGGTAATACACGATAAATAAAAAAAAGGCCAGTTATAATTCGGTTAAAAAACTGACATATATTTTGAAATAATGTTAGAACTATGTGACATACTGATGGATCAATTAAATGTAGTAAGAAATAGAATAAATCTTGTTGTAAGATTTTATAAAGTAGTATATAGTAATTGTTTTCAAACTCTAGGGTGAGAATTTAAGAGAGCAGATAGACAGTTAAAAAGTGCAAACAAGTGATATATGGGCTGCGGTTTTAGATAAAACCAATTAGCTATATGCCTTCTATGTAATAAGATTTTGCGTCGGCCACTAACTTTGTTTTGCTCTCTTTGATCTAACGTTCTGCTCTGTTACAAATACAGTCATTACGATGTAGGCGCGATTAATAGCACCTATTAATGAAAAAAATTAATTTTCCAAACATGTGTCAACAAAATAGAAATTTCGGATCTGGCTTAGTGCAAATTACGAATTACGACTATAGATAACAGTAGCTATACAGCTATATTTCGATATTTTTATCCAGAAAAATGCAAACCCATCCCAGTCAATAGACACGATAATGTAAAAGTTGGTGACAAAAGTAACACAAGTTATGCTATTATTTAGGTAAATAAAATAAGTTTCTGCAAATTTGAACTTTAGTTGAATTACTTATTTCTAATTGCATTACTACTACCAGGAACTATATGAAGTAGTTAACATATAAATCCCATTTACATCTTTAGAAAGATATAGTGTTTTGCCAGAAGGTCATACAGTTCCAATAGTGTCCTGATCCTTCAATCTTTGATGATCAATGTTAAATATTTATTTTACATTAAATTAAATACAGTAAGGATCTTATTATACTCCTTTAACCCTTTGACAGTTTCCTTTTTTTCCAGAATTCGGTTAAAAAAATGACACATATTTTTATTGCATTTTTTTGTTCATTTTACATTTTTAAATAAAGATATGTTACTAAAATTAACATTTCTAATATTTTAAGCATATATTATAACTTTTTTTTCTTTCTATGAAAGCATCATAGAACTGAAGTTTACCTTTAGTCTCATCGATATCCAAGTTAATTTTTGGAATTCCAGTGAAAGCAAATCTAGGATAATACGAAGGATTATCGCAATTAATTTAAAAAAATTGTCTTGCTAGATTAATTCTATCTGTACCACTATGAGAGTCACTACTATCCAGGTCATCTAGTAAACTTTCGCTTCTATCATTTACAGATAATTCCGTTTCTGATTCCGAGTCACAGTTCGAATCACAAGAAATTAGCTCCATGCACTCTGAATTATCCATTATTTAAAAGTGAAAATATATTATTCAACTCTTACATTAATAAAATTATCAGGCGGTTAGTAAAATATAACCAGAAAGCTATACACTGAAAGATAACAATTAGTCTTCTGATACAAAGCATGAGAAAAATCACGCGCTTTTGAACCAATCATAGTAGAAATACAATAAACTGAAAACTATCATTTACTGGACAAATATCGCTTTCTATAAGAATAATTTGTTACTAAAATTGAAAAAAATGAGGCCGAAACAGTGCAAGCTAAATAGAAATCAGATTGCCCGTACGTCGTACGGGCAAATCAGTAAGGGCCCGAAAGCTGTGCTCCTACGAAATATGGGCAAAACAGAGAAATGGTTAAAGTAAAGGAAAGATTATAAATTTAATAAAACTAGCACTTAAGGGC
>CM063508.1:140976981-140984481 GCA_032207245.1 Pardosa pseudoannulata
AGTTTACGTGAGAATGTAGAAAAATCTGAATGTTATATTTGATGTAAATTATAATTTTTTTTATTAAAAACTGTGTTATAATTCAAATGTAGATTATTTGAGATATATTACATTCCATATCATTCCGCCTGATTACAAAGTACTCATACAAAAAGAAAAGAAGTTAACATTATGACCTGATTTTAAACAGATTTAAACAGATACATGGCTAATCTATCAAGTTATGAAAAAAATTAAAAGTCAGCTAATTCAAGAAATAAATTTTAAAATTATAGGTTATTCTTTTAAACGCTCCTTGAGGTTTAATTTTTTATATATTAATACAAAACAATTTAGGATGATAATTAAAAAAATATTTTTAAAGCACACATGTTAAATTGCCTTATTTGAGTTTGAAATAGAGTATAGTAAGATTTCTCACAAAATAATTTAAAATTCGATATAGTTTTCTCAGTGTTTTTGTGTGAAGGGAAATATTCAATCCTAGAAAATTGTCTTGTCTATCATGTGGGATAATTTGTTTAAAGAATTCTTAAAATGCGATGTGGTCATAGAGAAACTTTATTTTGACAATAGGTTAACATGGAGTAAACTTAAAGCAAAATGGCGGAATTTCCTTAAATGGTCCGCTCGGTTAAGGGGAAATTCATTGGAGAACAGGGTGGACTTAGTTTCTAATATTTAGATATATCAGTTAAGGCACCGGCTGAATAATACACAGAGTCTGTATCTCTTTACATCAATCTGTTATTGCTGGAGGAATGTAGATGTTTGTTTATGACCACCATAACTGTAAAGTTTAATGAAATAAGGGCAGTACATTCTGACAACAGGATAACATGGAGTAAACGGAAAGCAAAATGGCGGAATTTGCTTAAATGGCCAGCTCGGTTACGAGGAAATCCATTGCAGAATAGGGTGCACTTGGTTTCTAACTAATATTTAGATATATCAGTTAAGGCACCATCTGAATAATACACAGTCTGTATCTCTTTACATCAATCTGTTATTGCTGGACTACTTTTTGAGGAATGTAGATGTTTGTTTATGGCTACCATAACTGTAAAGTTTAATGAAATTAGGTGCAAGTACATTTTGACAAGAGGTTAACATGGATTAAACAGAAAGCAAAATGGCGGAATTTCCTTAAATGGCCCTCTCGGTTACGGCGAAATCCATTGGAGAATAGGGTGCACTTTTAACTAAGATAAGGTTTTTAACTAAGATATATCAGTTAAAACAACATCTGATTAATTAATTCACAGAGCCTGTATCAATTTACATCAATTTGTTATTGCTGGGCTATTTTTTGAGTAATGTAGATGTTTGTTTATGTCCACTATGATTGTAAAGTTTAATGAAATAAGGTGCAAGTACAATTTCTTTCAACAACTTAAAAATTATAGGCCACGCCCATATATAAAAAGCTAACTTAAATAAAATGCCTTATTAGTGGAATATTTATAAAATAGATTGAAGACATTTAAAGCGTTACTAATAGTTTTAAAATTTAGGATTCTATAAATGTATTTATTTATTTATTTATTTATAGTTTGAAAAAAAATATTTTCTCAATTTTTTTTTGTTTGAAGTCCTCTGAAACACTTGTAACTAGTTTATGATTGAAACATTTTAGAGATTAATACTATTTTTATACTAATAAACAAAAGGTCAGAGACAAAAAGCACTCAGATTTCATGCTTAGAAAAGAGATTTAATGATAAATGAATGCTTGTTCAAAATCAATGTTTTAAAATGTTTTCAATGATCATAAAGTTACTTCGCAAAATATTATAAATAGGATAACGAGAGATTCTTTCCTATTGTTTGTAATAAATAAAATATTTAATACAACCGGAGTGTATTTAATATTGTGTTTATTGAATGTAAATAGTATTAACTGTACTCGTAAAACTTTTATAGAATGACGTTTTTCAATAGTTATAACTTTATATAGTTTAAAACGAAAGTCCTTCGTTTTTAAGAAATGTCGTATAATAAAAAGATATGTTCAGATTATTTATGCAATCCATGTATTTTTGCAGTCCTTGTTTGTTACTTACCAAATATAGAAATTTATAGACACTTTTAAAGTATTTATAATACACATGAAAGCCGTTTTTAAACAATTTATCTTGAATTTAAGCAGCAAATATTTGTGTTCACTTCGAACTATAGTAGCATGAAATTCTAAACAATGCCGTATCTATTTCCAGTTAAATAATATTTGAATGTCCTTTAAAACTAGTACTTTTAGGATTTGGGAAGATTCGTGTTTATAAAAGCTTTAAAGTTCTATACAAATTTATATATGTTTGAAGGATTTTATTATTAGCAAAAATTAAAACAGTAATTTATAATTACTTTTACACTGCATTTAAGGACAATACAAAACCAAAACATTTGCATAATAGTAAAAACGATGGTTATATTTTATATTTAAAGTGTTTCAAGAATCAGATTACACATTAACACATTGTATGCCGTCACATTTCACAGCGGAATTGTACCGGGAGCGGGCTTTTTGTTCGTAAATTTAGTTATTCGATCAAATCTCATTAGATCAAAAATTATTTATTTTTCAACCAACTTTTCATATTTTATATTGAAATATATAAACTAATATATAAATAGAAATATATAAATAACAACCATAAGATTTTTGTAAACAAGAAATATATTTTTTAGTGGATAAATTTATAATACTATCGTAAATATGCAAAATCAAATAGAAATAGTAGTATATAGTTTTAATTTTTTCCTTTTCTGTGGTTCCACATAGACGGATGTAAAAACTAGTTTTTATTTGTCTAAATGTTTTCATAATTTATGTAGTAGACGAAAACATTCTTCTTCATTTTTCTGTATATACCGTTATTTTTGTACCCACAAACAAACCGTGTTGTTTTACTAACCCGTACTAGTACGTGACCCGCGATCAACTATCAATCGTCAGAAAACGTACTAGTACGTATCCCACATTCAAGTATCAATCGTCAGAAAACATACTAGTACGTGTCCCGTATACAATGTGTCCTTGTATCCTTTATTTTTTAAAGTATGGAAAACTAAACCACATAAGCTATTTTCTACATCAATAAAATTATCAAGCGGTTAGTAAAATATAAACAGAAAGCTATACACTGAAAGATAAAAATTCGTCTTCTGAAACAAAACATGCGAAAAAACCCGCGCTTTTGAACCAATCAGTGTAGAAAATACAATAAACTGAAAACTATCATTTACTGGACATATATACGAATCTATACGAATAGTTTGTTACTAAAATTGGAAAAAATATGGCCAAAACAGTGCAAGCGAAATAGAAATCAGATTGTCCGTACGCCGTACGGGAAAATCTGTAAAGGCCGGAAAGCTGTGCCCGTACGACGTACGGGCAAAACAGAGAAGGGGTTAATTCATAAGGCTAACTCTCATTCGGGCTTAGTATGACCACGTGGCTTTAGACCCAGCCAGCTCAGGACGAGACGAACTAAACAACAAAAACATTTCTCCATTCACAACTGACAAATCGAGTTTTCAGGGATACCCCCAAATTGCAGATCGAAACTCGAATAGTCGTAAGTGCGTGTGGTTGTTAAGTGGATTGCTCTTAAAATGCGGAATAAATGTATTGTAAAAAGCGTAGTTAAAATGCTGAAAACAAAGTTCGATTTATATGCAATTTGAGTCTTTAATCTAGCTTCAGTATCTATGTTATTAGCATCTTACTTGGCTTTCTAATCATTGGGTTATTCGGAAAGTAATTTCGTTTTTTTTTCTTTTGTGAAAATGAAAGACAGTTTTCGTACAATAAACAAATACTTTATTAAATTATATATTGGCCGTTCTGGTCCAACACCTTTTGCCATTTTTCTGGTAGTAGCATAATTCCACTCTCATAAAATCTTTGGTCTTTGCTGGCAAAAAACTGATCGAGGTGATTTTTGACCTCCTCATTTGAGGTGAAGTTTTTACCGTCTAAAAAATTTGGAGTGACCGGAACAAATAATAATCTGATGGTGCCAGGTCTGGAGAATATGGTGGGTGTGGCATTGTATCCCATTCAAGCTGTGAAAGCTTTTGACGAGTGACCAATTTTGTATGAGGTCTCGCGTTGTCTTGGTGAAACACTACACCTTTCCTGTTGAATAGTTCGGACCTTTTCTGTTGAAGTGCATCATTCAGTTTGTCCAGCTGATGACAGTAGACTTCCGAATTAATCGTTGTGTTATCCGGTAAAAGCTCAAAAAACGATTCCTTTAAAATCCCACCAAACAAACAGCATCACCTTTTTTTGGTGAATATCGGCTTTGGAAATGGTTTGGAAACGGTTCATCTTTTTTGTTCCATGACATCTTGCGTTTGACGTTGTTGTATACAACCCATTTTTCGTCTCCAGTGATGATGCGCTTCAAAAACAGATCATTTTCGTGACGTTTGAGAAGCGAATCCCAGACGTTAATGCGGCGACACAGATTTCTCTCTGTGAGAACATGGGGAACCCATACATCGAGCTTCGAGGATAATCCCAGGCCTTTCAAGTGGTCATAAACTGTTGAATTTGATAAATTTAACCTCATTTCGATCTTACGTGTTGGTATTCGCCGGTTCTCATCAACTAATTCCTTTATTGCATCTTTATCAGCTTCAACCGGCCTTTCCGAACGTGGTGCGTCTTCGACATCAAAATTTCCGGATCGAAATTTAACGAACCAGTTCTGACACTGGCGTACTGTCAACACACCTTCTCCATACACATCAGTCAATTTCTTTCTGGCTTGAACAGCATTTTTACCCTCTCTCTAGTAAAACAGTAGGATATGTCGAAAATGCTTCTATACTCTCTCCATATTTAAAAGGACACCAACCAGAAACTACTGCGTAGAATTAGTTGTAATTTTTCACACACAAGCTTTGCTATATGAGCTCTCAAAGCATATAAAATTATACGACTTAAATGTGAAGTTGGGTGCAAAAAAATACAATTAAATCCTCTGTCGGGAAAAAACGAAATTACTTTCCGAACAATTCAATATTTTAAGTTTCTGAATAATAGTGACTAGGACTAGAAATATACATCTTACGTCTTGGCTCTTCAGTAAAATTTGCTTCCGAACTTTCTCGTTGCATAAAACGAAATTAGTACTGACTACCCAGAATCCATTAATCATATTTTGTTCCTGACAAATTGAAACCAGCACAGATGTATTTTCCCCAAGTTACAGCAACCAGTAATCTATAACCTATCTGCAAATTCAAAACGGAAAGTCAGTGGTTATCAGATTCTCCAAAATATTTCTTGGGAATATGATTAAATTGCAATTTAGCATATTAAATGAAAGTAACAATTTCATTATTGAGCAACAAACTTTCAATTAATGTTTACTTTCTATTAATTAATACAATATATATTTATCATTTGATAATATAGTATAATATGTTCTCTTTTAATGCGATTATAGAGATCCTCAGTAATTCCAAAACAAATAATTATATTTTTTGTAGAATTATGACAATGAAAGGATAAAAAAATCTATTTTAGTGTTAATTTTAAGCTGACTTTCAAGGTTAGTATCGATGTAGTATAAAACTAGGAACTTAACTAGTTTGAATAAATAATTTTAAAATCGGCATTGGAATCTTCATAATGTTATGCATAAATCTTTTTTTTTAACATTTCTGAGATTCTAGAAGTTATTTTAGTGGTATATTTAGTTAGCATGTAATCATTTACAATTTTATCAGTAATTTCAATGTAATTGTAAGGCTTTGTACACATCTTAGCATTAAGGTCATTTTTCGACAAACTAAGGCTATTTAAAGCCGTTCTTGCTATTTAGTAGGTTCCTAGAAAGGCTCCAAACTTCCTTGTCATCAATCAGATTCAAAACCATTCCTTGATACTAAAAGCAGAGCTTATTTTCAGCTTACTTACTCTAGAATTTTAGTTTACTTCAGTTATTACTTTATAAATAATACTTTAACCCTTAGCAATCCGTTGGCTCCGCTACGGAGCCGTCCGTCATTTGTTCCGTAACTCTGTAGCTCTGCTGCAGACCAGTGTTTTTAGCATGATTAGGCGTAAGATGTTACAGAGTCGTCGGCATTGGCAATTGTCATCTGTAGTTAAATCGTGCTCAGTCTAGCTACTGTTACGATTGAAACATTATTATGGTTAGCAACATGGTTAGCACCCATTTTATGGTTAGCAACATAGAGAAAAATGATCATTGTGATGAGAATTTAGAGTTGAGTGATAGTGAAGAAGTATTTCATTTTTCATTGTTAGAATATATTGTGGAAGACAATGTTGATTATAATTTTGACACTTCAAGTAGTGGTTCCGAAATTATACAAACAAAGAGACAACAAATGGTAGTTATTGAAAGTGAAAGCGAAGAGTCTCTGGAAGACTTAGATGAATGGCGCGATGTCACGGAAGAATTAGATATTCCGGATAGAATACATTTTAGTGTATCGCCTACATTACTTACGCCATACATTAATACACTACATTTCAGTGTATTAATGTAAGGTCAATGGACAGCAAATTCCTACAAATATTGTACTGCGGGCACAATATTTCAAATCATTTTTCACAAACAAACTGGTAAATGAAATTTTAAAAGAAACCAACAATTACGCAGAAAATGTTCTAAAGTATAAAGAAATATATAGTAATTCTATTTGTCAAACGTGGTCTAAAGTGGAAGAGGATGAGTTTTCTGCTTTTATTGGAGTTATTATCTATATAAGTCATGTGACACTTGAACAAGTAAACCCAGAATGCACATGGGAGATTGTTTCCAAAGATATCACTCCAGTGTAAATTACAAAATATAAAATTTACTTTCCATTTACAAGAAGAAGGTGGATATGTAATAAATAAAATCCAAAACATTCAAAAGCACGTGTAATTCTACTCACTTTACTTCTTCCTTCACACTCGTTCCGCTGCAAAAATGTACCAGAGTTACTGGTAAGCAGTGGTACAAGAATGTGCTGGTTAATAATTGAGAAATTATTTAACTAAAACTAAGGATAAAAGTAAAACAAACCTAACAAGCTATTGAGTTATCAAACTATGAGTTTAAAAGAGTTGCTATTATATATATACATAGCTTGACTTGAATCTTAAGAAAATTGCTTTAAGTGATGACAAAACTTGATTACTATAAACTTATGAAAATACTAAAATATTAATAATACGATCAAATAGACAAGAAATGCTAACACAAAATGCAATGAAGAATTAATTTTTATCCCACAAAAAACTCTTACTTTTACTTTTTATTACATTAAACTTATAAAATATTAGAATTATGTATGAAAGCGTTTATACTTATCTTTAATGCTCATTTACACTTTTCTTAATTGGTCGTGTTGGATTTTTCAAAAGAAATTAAATAAAGATCTTTCTGAGGTTTTTTTTTAGAGAAAATCAATATTCACAAGAAAAAACTCCACTTTAAAGGCTGCATTATTACACTTTTTCAG
>CM063508.1:140986981-140996981 GCA_032207245.1 Pardosa pseudoannulata
GAGCATAACTTAAAGTTTTATGATTAATCAAATAATAGCTGATATCCAGAATTTATATCTCGAAAGGTGCTGTTTTCCCGAAAGAAATCTGTTCAATAGTAATTAATTGTAGGTTAGCATAAATATAGAGTAATTCAATATGACTTGTACTTAACCATCGTAAACCTTAAATTGTCATAAAGTACATTTTAATAAAATGGTCAAAAAATTATAATTAATTGAGAATTGTTCGAATTACATTTAAAATTATATCTAAACAATGCACATTATGGTTATTTAGACAAAGATTATTGTGGGTTTTTGTTAGAAACTGCAATGATATTAAATTTAGTATAAGTAATTCAATAGCAAAATTTTAGCGAAAATTTGAATTTATGCCAAACTTTTTATGGCAAAGTCTAATCAATTTTTTTTTTAAAATATTCATCACCATATAAGTAACATATATATATATATATATATATACATATTTATATATATATATATATATATATATATATATATATTATATATATATATTATATATATATATATTTATATGTGTGTTTTTTTTTTTAAATTAAAATGTTTAAACTCATAAGAAAGTTATTAAAATAATCCACATTTTTTATCAAGATCTCAATTTTATTTAAATGTTTTTTTCATTTAAAAACATTTAAGTAAATATGAAAGAATAAGATTTTAATTCATAACAATAGTCGAAAAAGAATCAAACGCTTTGGAAATTTTTCATTTCATTATCTTAAAATATTTTTAGAATTTATTTCACACAAAAGTAACAAACACAATTTCTCAGAAAATTCATTTAAATATTGTAATGCAGATAAAGAATGCAAAGAGAAAAAACTGGAATTATATCTAAATTCCAGTTTTACAAAATATAAACATATGTATTGTTTGAGATTAAAGAACTATTAATTGATACTTTATAAGACTGAAATTGCGGACTTTTCATAACGAAATTTCTATGTCCAGTTTCAGTAGTACTTTTTGTACAGTAATTGTAAACCAAACAATAAAACAATTTTAGAATTTAAAATGCTTTAGATTTTAATGATTCTGTTGTAGTGGATATAAATAATTCAAACTAAAATATTTAATCGTACAAATTGCCTTTTTAGCCTCAAAAGTTTTAAATTTAAATTTATACAATTCCATTATTCTTAAATTTCACCTGAATTTTATGAAATTTGAAAAAATAAGGCAAAAGTGTATTTTAAATTATTTTTTCAATCCTATAAATATTTCATAATTCAAACTAAAATAATTAATTGTACAAATTGCCTTTTTAGACTCAAAAGTTTTAAATTTCAATTTATACAATTTCATTATTCTTAAACATCACTGGAATTTTATGAAATTTGAATAATTAAGGAAAAAGAATGTTTAAAATTATTTTTTTAATCCTATAAATATTTCATAAATCAAACTAAAATGTTTAATTGTACAAATTTCCTTTTTAGCCTCAAAAGTTTTAAATTTCAATTTATACAATTTTATCATTATTAAATTTCACTTGAAATTTATGAAATTTGAATAATTAACGAAAAAGTGCATTTTAAATTATTTTTTCAATCTTATAAATATTTCATAATTCAAACTAAAATATTTAATTGTACAAACTACATATTTTTAATCTCAAAAGTTTTAAATTTCAATTTATACAAATTCATTATTCTTAAATTTCAGCTGAATTTTATGAAATTAGAATAATTAAGGAAAAAGTGTGTTTTAAATTATTTTTTCAATCCTATAAATATCTCATACATCAAACTAATATGTTTAATTGTACAAATTGTCTTTTTAGTATCAAAAGTTTTAAATTTCAATTTATACAAATTCATTATTCTTTAATTTTAAATGAAATTTAGGAAATTTGAATAATTAAGGAAAAAGTGTATTTTAAATTATTTTTTCAGTCCTATAAATATTTCATAATTCAAATTAAAATAATTAATTATACAAGTTGCCTTTTTAGCCTCAAAAGTTTTAAATTTCAATTTATACAATTTCATTATTCTTAAATTTCACCTGAATTTATGAAATTTGAATAATTAAGGAAAAAGTGTGTTTTAAATTATTTTTTCAATCTTATAAATATTTCATAATTCAAACTAAAATATTTAATTGTACAAACTACCTTTTTAACCTCAAAAGTTTTAAATTTCAATTTATACAAATTCATTATTATTAAATTTCACCTGAATTTTATGAAATTTGAATAATTAAGGAAAAAGTGTGTTTTAAATTATTTTTTCAATCCTATAAATATCTCATAAATCAAACTAATATGTTTAATTTTACAAATTGTCTTTTTAGTATCAAAAGTTTTAAATTTCAATTTATACAAATTCATTATTCTTTAATTTTAAATGAAATTTAGGAAATTTGAATAATTAAGGAAAAAGTATGTTTAAAATTATTTTTTTCAATCCTATAAATATTTCATAAATCAAACTAAAATTTTTAATTGTACAAATTGCCTTTTTAGCCTCAAAAGTTTTAAATTTCAATTTATACACTTTCATCATTCTTAAATTTCACTTGAATTTTATGAAATTTGAATAATTAAGGAAAAAGTGTATTTTAAATTATTTTTTCAATCTTATAAATATTTCATAATTCAAACTAAAATATTTAATTGTACAAACTACATTTTTAGCCTCAAAAGTTTTAAATTTCAATTTATACAAATTCATTATTCTTAAATTTCACCTGAACATATGAAATTTGGATAATTAAGGAAAAAGTGCGTTATAAATTATTTTTTTCAATCCATAAATATTTCATAAATCAAACTAAATTTTTTAATTGTACAAATTGCCTTTTTAGCCTCAAAGTTTTAAAATTTCAATTTATACACTTTCATCATTCTTAAATTTCACTTGAATTTTATGAAATATGAATAATTAAGGAAAAGGTGTGTTTTAAATTATTTTTTTAATCCTATAAATATCACATAAATCAAACTAAAATGTTCAATTGTACAAATTGCCTTTTTAGCCTCAAAAGTTTTTATTTTCTATTTATACAATTTCATCATTCTTAAATTTCAGTTTAATTTTATTAAATTTGTATAATTAAGGAAAAAGTGTGTTTTAAATTATTTTTTCAAACCTATAAATATTTCATAATTCAAATTAATTAATTAATTCTACAAATTGCCTTTTTAGCCTTCAAAGTTTTAAATTTCAATTTATACAATTTCATCATTCTTAAATTTCACCTGAATTTTATTAAATTTGAATAATTAAGGAAAAAGTGTATTTTAAATTATTTTTTCAATTTTATAAATATTTCATAATTCAAACTAAAATATTTAATTATTTAAGTTACATTTTTAGCCTCATTCATTATTCCTTAATTCATTATTCTTAAATTTCACCTGAATTTTATAAAATATGAATAATTAAGGAAAAAATTTGTTTTAAATGACCTTTTTCAATCCTATAAATATTTCATATTTTTGTTTATTTCTGTCATAACTAGTGATCTTTCCTACTCATAAAAAATGTTAAAATTATTCATACAGTACGTGATTATGTTCTATAACATGTTACTTATGGAATTTTTCCAAGAAAAAATATCTTTTATATATAATTAAACCTCAAAATTACAATAAACGTTTTAGACGTGTTTTTTGGTAATAATTTTTTTCCTAATGTCACAAAAAAAAAACTTTTCCGGAAAAGCAAACAGAAGTTGCGTTTAGCAACATGTGTGATTAAAATCCTTAGAGAAAATCGAACTTTGGTTAACCATTAAATGAAATAAAATATTAAGGCAAAGGGGCTTAAGCAAAAGAACTCGGAGAATGCAATCCTAAATGAGTCCCAGGCCACCATTTTCGTTACCTGGCAGAGGAAATTAAGACTCTAGAAATAGTTGTAGTCGATAAATAAAGGTCAAAGAGGAGGTTGTTCCACGGTCACGGATAGAGGAAAGAAACAAGTTAACTGTAATGTCTTTGCAAATAGAACACGATATCATTCCTATTATTCCGGCAGTCCACATTCTGGAGAAATTTTAGGATTGGGGGAAAGGAATGTATTATTTACTCTCGAGAAAATGAAAAGTTATTGAAAGCATTAGTAAAATTAATTATAACTCCGGAATTATTTCCATATTTCCCATTCACGTTTTCCTTTGTTTACTATGTAATTTTAAGCTTCTAGAAAGTTAGATAAACCGTTAACTGTTATAGATTTATGAAAAACCTATCAAAAATCAAAAAATTATGTGTTATTTGTTTGAAATTCTGATTTGTAACTGATTTATTACTGTATAATAATCTTGCAATAGTTCTCATTACAGTTTACAAATTTGTGTAGATGGTAAAACATGTATTTAAAGGTTTCATTCCCCTTCAATTTTTAAAATAGCAAATTTTTAGAATAAAATATGTATGAATACATGATTACTTTTGAACTTATGAAACTTCAAATAAAATATACCAATAGGGTATTGAGTCAAAAACTAAAATATATCAACTGATTCATAGAACATGCATTAAAGAAAATCACATAAAAGAAATCTTTAAAGTACTTTTTCGTCAAAACGTAATTTTATGTTTATTATTTAATTCCCGGTTCAGAAATTTACAAAATTCCCAATTTACAAATTTGGTTAGGTGGTGAAATATGTCTTACAAGGTTTCACTCTCCTTAAATTTTTAATACAGCAAATTTTCAGTTTAAAATATGTGGGAATACATGATTACTTTTGAACTTATAAAACTTCAAAGAAAATATACCAAGAGGTTATGGAGTTACAGACTAAAATAAAACAACTGATTCATAGAAAATACATAAAAAAAACATTAGAAGTTCTTTTTTTTTCAAAACGTAATTTTATGTTTTATATTTAATTCTCAATTCCCAAATTTAAAAATTTATAAAATCTTCACTTTAAGAGTTTGTTTATAAGGTAAATATGTCTTACAGGGTTTCATCCCCCTTAATTTTTTTCAAATAGCAAATTTTCAGAATAAAATATGTATGAATACAATACATTATTACTTTTGAACTTATAAAACTTTAAAGATAATACACCAATAAGGTATTGAGTTACAGACTAAAATATATCAACTGATTCATAGAAGATACATAAAAAAGAAATCTTTAAAGTATTTTTTCCTAAAACGTAATTTTGTGTTTAATATTTAAATCCCAGTTCACAAATTTACAAATTTACAAAATTCGCAATTTAAAAATTTGTGTTGATGGTGAAATATGTCTTACAGGGTTTCATTCCCCTTAAATTTTTAAAATAGCAAATTTTCAGAATAAAATATGTATGAACATATGATTACTTTTGAACTTGTAAAACTTGAAAGAAAATATACCTATAGTTTAGGGAGTTACAGATTAAAATATAATAAATGATTCATAGAAAATGCATAAAAAAGAAATCATTAAAATACTTTTTTCTCAAAACGCAATTTTATATTAAATGTTTAATTCCCAATTAACAAATTTACAAATTTACAAATTTGTGAAGATGGTGAAATATGTCTTAAAAGGGTTCCGTTCCCTTTAAATTTTTAAAATAGCAAATTTTCAGAATAAAATATGTATGAATACATGATTACTTTTGAATTTATAAAACTTCAAATAAAATATACCAATACGTTATGGAATTACAAACTAAAATATAACAACTAATTCATAGAAAATGCATTAAAAAAGAAATCTTTAAAGTACTTTTGTGTCAAAACGTAATATTATGTTTAATATTTAATTCCCAGTTCACAAATTAACAAATTTACAAATTTGTGTAGATGAGGAAATATGACTTACAGGGTTTCATTCTCCATAAATTTTTCAAATAGCAAATTTTTAGAATAAAGTATGTATTAATACATAATTACTTTTAAAGTTATAAAACTTCAAAGAAAATATACCAATAGGTTATGGAGTTACAGACTGAAATATAACAACTAATTCATAGAAAATGCATTAAAAAATCTTTAAGATACTTTTTCTCAAAATTCTTTTATATTTAATATTTAATTCACAATTCACAAATTTACAAATTTTTGTAGATGGTGAAGTATGTTTTACAGGGTTTCATTCCCCTTCAATTTTTAAAAGAGCAAATTTTCAGAATAAAATATATATGAATACATAATTACTTTTGAACTTATAAAACTTCAAAGAAAATATACCAATAGGGTATTGAGTTACACACTAAAATATATCAACTGATTCATAGAAAACACATAAAAAAGAAATCTTTTAAGTACTTTTTTCTCAAAACGTAAATTTATGTTTAATATTTAATTCCCAGTACCCAAATTTATAACTTTATAAATTTGTGTAGATGGGGAAATATGTCTTACAGGGTTTCATTCTCCTTAAATTATTAAAATAGCAAATTTTCAGAATAAAATATGTATGAATACATGATTACTCTTGAACTTATTAAACTTCAAAGATAATATACCTATAGGATATTGAGTTACAGACTAAAATATATCAACTGATTTATAGAAACTACATAAAAAAGAAATCTTTAAAGTAATTATGTCTCAAAAAGTAATGTTATGTTTAATATTTAATTTCCAGTTCACAAATTTACAAATTTACAAAATTCCTAATTTACAAATTTATGTAGATGGTAAATAAGTCATACAGGATTTCATTCCCCTTAAATTTTTTAAATAGCAAATTTCAGAATAAAATATGTATGAATACATGATTACTTTTGAATTTATAAAACTTCAAAGAAAATATACCAATACGTTATGGAATTACAAACTAAAATATAACAACTAATTCAAAGAAATACATAAAAAAGAAATCTTTAAAGTACTTTTGTGTCAAAACGTAATATTATGTTTAATATTTAATTCCCAGTTCACAAATTAACAAATTTACAAATTTGTGTAGATGAGGAAATATGACTTACAGGGTTTCATTCTCCATAAATTTTTCAAATAGCAAATTTTTAGAATAAAGTATGTATTAATACATAATTACTTTTAAACTTATAAAACTTCAAAGAAAATATACCAATAGGTTATGGAGTTACAGACTAAAATATAACAACTAATTCATAGAAAATGCATTAAAAAATCTTTAAAATACTTTTTCTCGAAACGTACTTTTATATTTAATATTTAATTCATAATTCACAAATTTACAAATT
Source organism: Pardosa pseudoannulata (assembly GCA_032207245.1). NCBI lineage: Eukaryota > Metazoa > Arthropoda > Arachnida > Araneae > Lycosidae > Pardosa > Pardosa pseudoannulata. The sequence continues at coordinate 140,994,131 of CM063508.1, forward strand.
TACAAATTTTTGTAGATGGTGAAATATGTTTTACAGGGTTTCATTCCTCTTCAATTTTTAAAACAACAAATTTTCAGAATAAAATATGTATAAATACATAATTACTTTTGAACTTATAAAACTTCAAAGAAAATATACCAATAGGGTATTGATTCATAGAAAACACATAAAAAAGAAATCTTTTAAGTACTTTTTTCTCAAAACGTAATGTTATGTTTAGTATTTAATTGCCAGTACCCAAATTTACAAATTTACAAATTTGTGAAAATGGTGAAATATGTCTTAAAAGGGTTCAGTTCCCTTTAAATTTTTAAAATAGCAAATTTTCAGAATAAAATATGTAGGAATACATGATTACTTTTGAGCTTGTAAAATTTCAGAGAAAATATGCCTATAGATTATAGAGTTTCAGACTAAAATATAACAAATTATTTATAGAAAATGCATAAAAAAGAAATCTTTAAAGTACTTTTCTAAAAACGTAATTTTATGTTTAATATTTAATTCCTAGTTTAAAAATTTATAAACTTACAAAACTCCCGATATATAAATTTGTGTAGAGGGTGAAATATGTCTTACAAGGTTTCATTTCCCTTAAATTTTTAAAGTAGCAAATTTTCAGAATAAAATATGTATGAATACATGAGTACTTTTGAACTTATAAAACTTCAAATAAAATATACCAACACCTTATGGAGTTACAAACTAAAATATAACAACTGATTCATAGAAAATACTTAAAAACAAAATCTTTAAATTACTTTTGTCTCAAAACGTAATTTTATGTTTAATATTTAGTTCCCAATTCCCAAATTTATAAATTTACTAATTTGTGTAGATGGTGAAATAGGTTTTACAGAGTTTCATTACCCTTAACTTTTTAAAATAGCAAATTTTCAGAATAAAATATATATAAATACATGATTGCTTTTGAACTTATAAAACTTCAAAGATAATATACCATTAAGGTATTGAGTTATAGACTAAAATATATAAACTAATTCTTAGACAATACATAAAAAAGAAATCTTTAAAGTACTTTTTTCTCAAAACGTAATTTTATGTTTAATATTAAAATCTCAGTTCACAAATTTACAAATTTACAAAATGTATTAATTGTATAAATACATGATTAGTTTTGAATTTATAAAACTTCAAAGAATATATACCAATACGTTATGGAGTTACAGACTAAAATATAACAACTAATTCATAGAAAATGCATAAAAAATAAATCTTTAAAGTACTTTTCTAAAAACGTAATTTTTTGTTTAATATTTAATACTATTTATTAACAATGCAACTAGAAATATATCTCTACGTAGAACATGGCTATGAAGGTGGTACACATTTAGTACCACCCGAGAGCATGTGTAATGAATATTACAGATTCGATTAAGATTTTCTTTTAGAAACAGATACCAAGTAGAAGACATCTAGGTTTGACCTGCCACTTCCAAAAATATCGCTTGAAGTTTGAAAACAATGTGACTACGAACCTATTTTCAGTGCCCCAGACGCCATTCATGAACAAGGCGGTATTTGATCGTTGCTTGCGTGTTTATAAATAATCTATTGTTTTCATGGTTAAGATTTTTTCTATATGAGATCATTTAACAGCTTCAGTATGAACTCCAATTTTAACATTTTGGTATCAAAAAAACACTTTTAATACCTTATCAAGAAGTTAAAAATCTGCATTTTATCTTATCATATTAACTATTATTTTTTATCTGAATATCAGACTGTTAAAATAATATATTTTAAGATCCAGCTGACAGCTGTATATTGAAAAATGCATGTGATAATCCTCATTTACAATTCAAAATAGAATTACGATAGTGTGCTAATACATATTCTTAATTTCAACTTTAACACCTTGAGAACCAGCACTTAAATACTATACGAGTCGACTGTTGTGAAAATCGTTGCCATTTAACACCATCTAATAATTAAATCTAGCATTTAAAAATTAAAATAAAACTTTCAGATCTCCTACTACGCGTATGTGACATTGATCTCTCAATATCAACAGGAGATTATGATTTTTGAATATATAATAAAGCATTGTATGCATTTAATTCATAATTTTAAAGATATAACAAGTAAAAAGTTGTTAAAATTTTTTTCTTGACCTCCTCTATAAAAATAGCGAACCATTTTAAGATATTCGATTAACCTTATGGGCAAGTAAATAAGAACCAGCAGGAATAATATTCAAATATAAAACACAGTTAACAGCTGTTTAAAAAAGGCAATGGGCTTTAAGATCAGCGTAAAATAGAATTGGAACAGCTGCTTGCTTTGCTATTTTTCTCGGTATTTAAACGTGATTGACGTCAGCTCTTGCATTTGTATTTTTGCTCAAAAGCTTTTTGAGTAATTTATACGTTCATGTTGTGAGAGTGCAGCTATGTTTGACATAAGGTTTGCGAAACTGATTTGCTCGCCGCAGTCACACGTTGTGGGTTGCATGCCCAAGTATTTTTTCGCGACTCCAGGAAGCGTGTGGTGTGGCCAGTGAAAACGAATGCACTTAAACTTCACCAAGTTTTGGAGAGTTGTGATTGGTCTCCAGGAGGCGATTCAGGACCATCCTTGGAGTCCCGGGCCTTCTGGGCACAGCCGGGAAAGAACGCATTGTGCAAAGGACAATGGAACAGCGAACACATCAGCACAGGATAATGGGCAAAGTATCGGGTTGCCTGAGTAGAAAGAAGGAATTAAAAGAATGCTTAACTTGTACTTATTATTAAAGGTCTTGTAGCGCAATTAATGTTTATAGAAATCCGAGAACTGCAAATAATGTGCGTTCACTTGTTAGAACTTCTTAAATTGCATTAACACATGT
>CM063508.1:140999481-141006981 GCA_032207245.1 Pardosa pseudoannulata
TTTGAAAATTAGAAATAAACCTATTAAATCCAACAAAACCTTTATTTCATTAAAAGCTAGCAAAAATCGAACTAGAAGCTATTTTATATTAGATTTTTTTTCATAAATACTTTGTAATGAGAAAAGTTAAGTTTAAAACATAAAAAATCGTAAAAGAAAATTAAACAACTCATAATTATTTCTAACTGTTGTAGTTGTAAATGACAACATGTCATTCAATTAGGCTTATTTGATAATATTATGTTTTTTTATGAAAGAAACTTGACTTTGTAAAACTATCGACATATAGGCAAAATAAACGTTTGAGGGTTATAAGTAGAATACATGTGTGAGAGTGCAGCTATGTTTGACATAAGGTTTGAGAAACTGATCTGCTAGCCGCACTCACACGTTGTGGGTTGAATGCCCAAGTTTTTTCCGCGACTCCAGGAAGCGTGTGCTGTGGCCAGTGAAAACGATTACACTTAAACTTCACCAAGTTTTGGAGAGTTGTGATTGGTCTCCAGATGGCGATTCAGGACCATCCTTGGAGTCCCGGTCCTTCTGGGCAGAGCCGGTAAAGGACGCATTGTGCAAAGGACAATGGAACAACGAACGCACAGGATAATAGAAAAAGTATAGGGTTGCCTGAGTATAAAACAAGTAAGGTATAAGTTACAAATTATTTTTAATGCTAACTATCATTTAAATAAATATTATATTTTATATACTGTCAAGCACTTCCATGTGTTGTAAATAATTAATTTATTCATAGTCAAATTTTATCGATTTTCTCTATCCATTTCCTGTATTCATCGTTTCTCATTTTTGTCTCCTTTAAAATTATTTAATAAAATTTTCCATGAATTTATGAACATTAAAATATATCACCCAGAAATTTAAACCTTAAACCCCTCCTCGAAAATATCTTTCAGTTACGTTCTTGCTCTTCCCCTAACCTGTGCCGGGAATAAATGATCAACACTCGACTGTCGCAATTCACCAATCGAAATTCTCTAAGTATCATCGATCCCGAATAGCTTAAAGTCGGAACAGATACTCTAGAAATAGGCCCCTCTGTGGATAACATGGTATGTAATGATGTCTCATAGTCACGGATACAGATAAGAACAAGTCCTGAAATTGTTTCGCTTGATGGAATCGTCTTGTAATAAGGTAATCCGTTGTCACAAAGATCTTTTGGGATTTCGAAGATTTGGAGAAAACATGCTCTAATTTAACGCATTACTCATATTGAGTAGATCCCAGTTCTTCATTGCTAACAAGTAAGTATTGTGCTCCGCTTTTAGCGAAGAAAAATATAAATACTTTTCTTTGATTTGTTTTATTGGTGTCCCTGAAAGGACGTTATTGTTTCAGAAATATACTAGGAAATACGTAATCCTTCTTTTTAAGCAATGGTAGCTAAAATTGGATCATAAAATAATCGCTTGTTTTCTCCATAATACTCGATTCTTCTAAAGTCTATTAAATACAGTGATCTCTCCCTTTTTACAGAGTTCAACAGTTCAGAATTATGATCTGTAGTAAGTGAGTCCTACGTCTGAAAGATCACTTATTTTAGCAAATTAAGATTTTTGAATCCTATTAACCCTCCGAGTGGAACACACCGGGAAAAAAAGTATCCAAAAATACGCTAAAGCTTTATTGTGTCAGTGACTAAAGTGTTCTATGATTTTTTACTTCACCCTTTGCTCCACCCTCGTTATTGTCCCTTTACTTCCGGTTATAAATAGATATATAAATAGACATTATTGATTGTTAATTTTTAATACACATAAAGCTAGTTAATTCTCGAAGATCATCACATAAGAAATAATGTATTCTAAACGTACGAAAAAAAATTTATTTTGAGAATTATTTATATTTTTTTACTAAAGTCATCCAAGATATTTCAGTAGTGCAATTATATATATATATATATATATATATATATATATATATATATATATATATATATATATATATATATATATATATATATATATATAACCGCAAACGAAATACTTCGAAATAGAGATTGACAAAGCCATGAGAAGCTATCAGCGTCTTTGTTCCTCAAAGAGTAGGGGTGTATTCCTCAATAAATGTCAGTCAAAGAGGGGTGAAGTTACTAAACAATCGACGTGACCCTCCTACCTCATAATTTCATGGGGGAAAACACTGTCAGAAATGTAAAATACATCTATTTTTGGAACGTTTTTGGAGGTCGAAAATTGTCTGTGACAGCTGGCGGAATTATACGTGCAAACCGCTTAGAGGGTTAAAGCAAGAGTAAGGCTAGTGTGAAGACCCCTTGGTTGAGAACACTAATGCTTTCTTAAGCTGTAACCTTAACTGGAGTTCTCAGGTAATTGGGACCGTAACTGATCCCCAGGTATTAAAAGCCTAGAATTTTGTGACTCGGGGCTTTTCGACATTTTTTACATACTCGTGGAGGCTTAAGTGATTTTTGACCCAAACCAGCTTTTTAGCAATTACATTCGGAAGATTCGTAAGGTCCCCACATATAAGGAACGGTAGGGTTTCACACCGAAAGTGGGATAGTTTCGGTTCGCTTTGCACCACGGCAAGGTCTCCCTATAGTGTGAGAATATTTAATTCTCTTTTTTACGACTGTGATCATCGAGAATATATTATCCGAGCAATCATCCTTTATATTTCGAAATTTTTTGGGAAATTAGAATCCCTTTGTTTTTTTTAGCCAATATTTATTCCAGAAATAAAAGTTATTTTCAATTCTATTGCCGAACGATGGCCGATTGGTTATGGCACTGACCTTCGTAACCGGAGTTCGTGGTTTCGAGTCCCACTGTGGCATGGATGTTCGTAGCCGTTCTGAATCGGCTTTAAGCAGTAGGTCCCGCTCTCATTAGCCCTCGTGTTGCAAAAAAGTAGACCGTAGTGCTCACAACCAACCCAACCAACTAATTCTGTTATGTCTGTGATCCTCCTTCGAGCTACCTCTTGACTCAAGATCATTGAAGGTGTCACACTAGGTGACACCTTCAATATCAGTGTCATACGTTGATCTAGCAGAGAGTACATAAAAATTTAATTTGAAGCCAAGAGACATATATTACAGTTGAACTTATACAGAACTTTTTACATACACATTTAAAATTAAGTTAGGTTTAGAATTTTAAAGTCGGAAATAAAAGCTTTAAAGACAGAAATTTTTGTTAAATGTAAGAATAGAGGGGAAACTACGCTGTTTAAGGTAGAACAGACCAAATTCCTGCAGAGAACAGTAAAATCTTGTGGGCTGGTGATCTGCAGCCAGTCTGAGTCTCTTTAAGAAAAAAAATTGCTAATGTCTGATTGACTCATTCGTCTACTACATATCATTAGATGTATAGCAAGCTGTGAAGTTTATCCCTTGTTCAGAATACTAATGACCGAATTCAGCCTAGATGGGTCCCACCTGCTTGACCGGACTACATTAGCCCAGCAACGCAGCGCCTGGGATGTTGACAGTTCGGTTGAATAGGCGTCACGCTCTGATAGGTCAGGGTAATGATTCTGGATCATTGTCTTGAGAATTCTGGAAAAGGACATCTAGCAAATTAGAATTCGACTAATTAATTAGCTGTAACCTTAGCTAGAGTTCTCAGGTAACTGGAATTGTAACTGACCCCCAGGTTTAAAAAGCCAAGACTTTTGCCAGTCGGAGCTTTTCGACAATTTTTAAGAGGTTTGTCGACCTCGTGGAGGCTTCTTTTGACCGGAGCAGCTTTTTAGCAATTACTTCGGGAGACTCGTAAGGTACGCTCATATAAGGAACGGCAGGGTCTCGGACACCGAAAGGGGGGATGGATTGGGACGTTGCACCCTGGAAAACCCTCCCCATTATGTGAGAATAGTTAATTCACTTTTATAACTGTGATCATCGTGGATATGTTATCCAAGAAACAATCCTTGACATTTCGAATTGTTTTGGGATATTAGAATCCCTTTGTATATAAATAAAAGTGATTTCCAAGCGATTCTGTTAAGTATGTGATCCTTCTTCACTCAAGAACGTCACAAAGCACATATTCTGCTTGAAGCAACTGGTTCTCATTCATACAGGAAGAATGAAACTCATTTTGTGATAGCGTATATTTTGTGGATATCTGCATTTTTAGATCATTTCGTTTTACCTGCCACTAGACTACATTATCTATATTGAATAAGCTGATTTAGTTTTAGCATGCTATTTTTAGAACTATATTTAGAGCTTCTATCTTATGTATCTTTAGAATTTTGTTATTTAAAATTATATATCATGTTTACCTTACATGTATACCTCATGTACAAGTGATTTCATATTATATCTACACGAGTTAGAGAAGATATAAAAGTTGGAATAAATATATAAATTTAGTATATAATTTTTTGCCTGTTTTCAATGCCTTAGAATGAAGCCATATAGTAATCCTGAATGATAAACAAGACAGCTGTTTACTGCAGCCCAAAAAATCTTAAATGTATAAGACTATTACAATTTTAATTAAATTTGCTATTTCTGGTCATAAAAATTAAAATTGATTACAAACTTTTTCTGCTGCATTAAATATTCGTAGCTTTTTATACAGAATTTTAAAAATTACATTATTAAAATCTTTTTATGTTAATTTTATTACATTATAATTTTATTACAAGGGATTTTCAAAGCTTATTATCTTATATAACATGATAGAAAATTAAACCTTTATAATTAATTAGAAGACGATATAACATAAACTAGATAGACCTGAAGCTTACAGTTAAATAAAAACTACATGTAGATAACACCAGTGACATTGCTTTGAAATTTTCACGTATAAAATTTTAATAGTTCATCAAATTTAAGATATGAATTAATTATTGGTTCTTATGATGGTTGGGAATTTGCTATATTTGATATTACTATTTTCATGATAGCTGTGTGGTTCCTATTTGTCGTGTCCCAAAATGAAATTAGAGTTTACTACACCCTTTAAAAGGCGAATATGTGATTCCAAGATCTTATCTTGATCTTAAACACATAGTGTTTCTTTTTAAAACATAGAGTGGTGTGAGGCAATTCAACATCTTGCATGCCTATGCCATTAAAACTACACTGGTATAATGGTAGATTTCTCAGACACTGCAAGGTAGTTAGAAGGTCCCTGGCTCTCTCCATAAAATTGTACGTCGAGAATCAGGGAGCTAAACTGAATCTAGATTTATCAGTGAAAAAAACAGTCACCCATTCGTGTTCATACTTTTATTTTCTCTACACCACGTTAAACGGATTCTCTTATTCACATTAGTGACCATGACTTAAACATAAGGTCTTCTTGCAAACACCTCTCTCTCAAAATTTCTATAAACGGTAAAACTTGCAGTTTTCTGCCTGTCGCCCCTTAAAAGTCACGATAAAATTAAAAAGTTGATGTATCCTTGTTACGCCTCATTGTTATCAACAAATAGCTGTCTATTTTGGTTATAGAAGATTTTAGTGACCTTGACCATGCTTACTTTTCATGGATCCGGTATCCTGAAAATGTCTCATAATTTGACATGACATTGAACCTTATATTAAAGTTTCTAAAAATGGAGTTGGGTGATACGTGCTTCTATCCTCTCCAAGATTCTCCAACTCATTTCCTTCGGAACCTGAGTTCGTGGGTTCGAATCCCACTATGGCATGGATGCTTGTAGCTGTTTGGAATCGGATTTCAGCAGTAGGTCCCGGTCTCATTAGCCCTCGTGTTACAAAAAATAGACCGTAGCGCTCCAAAACAAAACAAAAACAAATCATTTCATCCTCAAGGTGTTAACAGTTGCTTATTTTTATTGTTTGAACTTAAATTTTATTTTTGCATAAAAAATTACCACATTATTTTTATTTTATTTACATTTTTTCAGTCTCTAATCCTTGTTTCATATGTTCCGACTTTGATTGGTGTTACGTACGATCATGAAAATGTATTACAAATGAGGATTTTGTGTGTATGTGTGTGTTGTAATATTAGACCCAAGACGCATTTTTGTACCACATGGACACTTGCATTTTTTACGGCTGCAGAAGACGAACTCATCTCAAGAGGTTAGAAAGCTACTACACCAGAGAGAAGAAAATACACCAGGAGGAGGAAGGATGCCATTCCCGCCCGTTCCAATTGCAGAGAAGAAAAGGGACATTTTCCCAGGGAGGAGAGAGCCTGACCAAAAGGGGGGGGGTATTCCACCCCGGTCCTCGCCAACATTAGTGGAAGCGATGCCAGCTGTGAACAATTTAGAACAGACATTCTTAGAAAGGACATTGGTAGCTGAAACTGAGAGAGAGAGTTGCCACGCGGAACTATTTGATTATACTCTGTTTTTCAGCCATGTTTGCTGTTAACAATGTTCTATGTACAAATTTGTAGATAATTAAATTTACAGTCAAGTATCTGATAGCTGCAGTTATTTTATTGTCCTCAAGACAGGCTCCAAGAAACAAACGATACCTGTTGCAGTAACAACAGGCGAGCAGGTACAGAAACAAAGTGCGAAATTATCGAGAAAGACAGCTGGGGACACACCAATATTTAATATGCGTTATATCAGTCTATGCTCAAACCAAATTTAATTATCATACTTCCCTGTAGTTATAGAGATAATGAACGAAATCTGAAAATTCTCTTAATTTTAAACACTAGCATAATTTTAAACACTATATAACAGTTGAGTTTACTTACACTTTAATATAGTTATGAGTATATATCGATTAAAGCTGATTATTGACAATTAATACTGAAATTTTATAAAAAGAATAAATAATTAACATATATTTAGGTATTTTGTACTTTATAATTTAATGTAGCTTATAAGAGGGTTTTTAAAATATATCAAATGCAGTTTTACTGCTGTTGAGACACACATATTTACCATAACTAGATAATTCCAAATGTCCTGCTTAACATAATTTAACTTAATACGAAAATAAATTGAGTGTAGCTTTGCAGTAATGTCCATGGATTCTATTTACACTGATGTCATAAAAAATTCAGCTATTTGGGATAGGATTTATGAAGCAATTTCAACTAAAAATTTACACATATATTACGAGAAATGTACTTTTCTGCTCCAAAAGAAATCAAGCATAGCTGAAAAATTTATACTACTTTATTTCTAAAAATTTATTAGACAATCAATTACATTTATCGACTGAAAGAACTTAGTTTCAACATTCTACGTTCAACTGATTTTTAGTTAGAGTTTATAAATAACAACGAAACTATTCAAAATTGGTTTAGCTGTGGTCTAAATGTGCTTTTAAATTTTTAAATTTAAAGTTTTTGTACATACATACATAACATTCAAAGATCCCAAAAGAAATTCAGACATGATCTAAATGGATAATTTCGTTCAGATCTGAACACTGAAACCGTTTTATCGATTACAATATTTTCTTCAACTCGTACAAAGAAGTTAAAACTAGTATACTAAACTCTTAACATCGAAATTACTTTTCGTGCTGTGAAGCAGAATGGAGAAACAGCCAAACCT
>CM063508.1:141011981-141041981 GCA_032207245.1 Pardosa pseudoannulata
TATTGCATTTTTTTTTTGTTTATTTTACATTTTGAAGTAATGATATGTTATTAAAATTAACATTTCTAATATTTTTAAGCATTTATTTCATTTTTTTTCTTGATATGAAAGCATCATAGAACTGAAGTTTACCTTTAGTCTCATCGATATCCAAGTTAATTTTTGGAATTCCAGTAAAAGCCTATCTAGGAGGCGGATCCGAAGGATTATCACAATTAATTTCAAAAAATTGTCTTGCTTGACTGATTTTATCTGTACTACTATCAGAGTAACTACTGTCCATATCATCTAGTAAACTTTCGCTACTATCATTTACAAATAATTCAGTTTCTGATTCCGAATCACAGTTCGAAACACAAGAAATTATCATACGCTGTGAATTATCCATTATTAAAAAGTAAAAATATATTATTCAACTCTTACATCAATAAAATTATCAGGCTGTTAGTAAAATATAACCAGAAAGCTATGCACTGAAAAATAACAATTCGTCTTCTGATACAAAACATGCGAAAAAAAACGCGCTTTTGAACCAATCAGTGTAGAAAATACAATAAACTGCAAACTATCATATACTGGACATCTATACGAATCTATACGAATAATTTGTTACTAAAATTGGAAAAAATACTACGGAAACAGTGCAAGCGAAATAGAAATCAGATTGTCCGTACGTCGTACGGGCAAATCAGTAAAGGCCTCAAAGGTGTGCCGTACGGCATACGGGAAAAACAGGGAAGGTGTTAATTAGTTGAATATTTTCCCCTATATTCTTCGAGAAATCCGGAATTTTTCATCGAGAAAAGTTATCATATACTGAATCTGTTTTAACACTAAGAGGTTAACATATAATTGTCTGCTTTTACCCATTGGAAATTTGCATATGGTTAATTCTGATAGTTTTATTGAGGAGATATTTTACGTACTCAGGTACAAAATGATGTCAGACGCGATGACTTGTTTATGTTCGATGTGTTGCCACTTTACTCTTTTCTGTCTCTGAGAGTTGAAAACGACACAATGTCGAATGGTAATTATAGGCACAAACGCTATTCTTATTTTATAAAAACAATTTGCACAGTATAATAAGAGGATGTCTATAAATTAATAAAATTACAATTAATGCCCTTTTTCTAGAAAAGAAATTATACCACTTTCAAAGATATCTACATATATGTTCAAAGATATCTGCACAAATTAAAGTTGCCAGAACTTAAAATCCTCTTCATATTATGTTATATTTTTTATTAAGGATTTGACATGAGCTATTGACAAACAATAAAATGGTTGTAGACATACGTCATTATTGTAGAAACGGTATTTGTCATTACTCGATTAAAGAAATATAGCACTATTGAAGCTATGGTGAAAATATTCTTTGGTTTGAGTTTTGCTACTTGAATACCCTAAATAAATAGTTTTTATTAAATTTCATTAGGAATGAAAATGCATTGTATATTAGCCTGTATATGACTAAAAATAGTGTATAAGAATGAACTTGAATCAAAACGGGCTTTACCCGTGCAAGCCATAATTTGCAAATGTCTAAAGGGCATTTATCATCCAGAAAGATCTGCAAAAATCCATACTTAGTTTTTGATATCGGATAATTTTTAACCGTCCACTTAAATTAATCGGTCGACATTGACAGTGGCCGAATGGGTAGAGAACTGATCTTCAGTAGTAGAATTTGTGGTTTCGAATAAACTCCTGGCATGGATGTTCATACTGATTTGAAATCTGCTCTAAACAGTAAGATCAGGTCCTATTAACATCCTTAAATAGTAGAAGTAGACCTTAGAGCTCCAAACCAAACGAAATTAAACCATTATGGGAATCTTCATTTCAGGAGTAAAATGAGTTATATTTTAATTACACAATTTTATATCTTCAGAGGCACCCCATGTATATCTAGACCTCATAAGTAATTAAAAACAGATTGAGCTCTTCATAACAGTTGATACTTCTAAATTGAAAAGTTGATGTTGCACACATCTTGAAAAAGTAAACACGAAAATAAAACAATTTTGAGCAATTCTATTATGCTAATAATTTTTAAAATTGCATTCATACAGACGTAACATTTTATTATAAATATAAAATGTATCACATGAATACAACGTTTGTTTGAATGTTACTAAATGTTCTAGCACAGTAACAGTTTGCTTTTTGTTTTGTTCCATGTTCTTTTTGTTTTCTTTAAATTTGACATTCTTCCGAGCCTTAATTTTTTATTTGATTACTGACTCCACTCTCTATCAGATGTGAAAAAAATAGTAAAGGTTGAGTATTAGATGAAGGTAGACAAGCTGTCAGTATTGTTTAAGGCTGTTTGACGTTCGTTTCAGAATGTTCAGCTCGTTCAAGAATGTTGAGAATGAATGAGAAGTTAAAATAAATTATTAATTGTTTTTATGTTTTAATAAAGAATATTTTTTTGTCTGGAAAAGTCTTGTAGAAAATATATATGTAAAAAAAATATCTACATACAACTGCAGTCCACAAAACTTTTCAAATCTCCTACGAGGGTTTTTACTTTTACTTAACACTTCGCTTGCGGGAAACGTATTTTTACGTTTTTTGCAATCTGTCACTGGAGCGGGGGTCACGTAAAACTATGCATTTAGTAGATTTGTGGGGAATATCTGCTTACTACCACAAATCTACTAAACACGTATAATTATATGCATGTGTGACATTATATGTTGTTTGCTTTGATATGCAACGCTTTGCATTTTTCTTTTCACAAGTTAGGATTGTCGAGTTACTCATCTTTTGTTGCTTTAATTCATCTTCAATCGAACTCCTAGCTACAGAACGTACATGTTTTGTCAATTTGAAGATAGATTTTTTACTGTTGAATACAAAATTGATAAAATGAGCCGTTGTGACAAAGATATTGATGAAGAAATATGCGCTGACAGATTATCGGATTTTAATTTAAAAAATCGTTTATTTTTGTGATTTCGCAAAAGTATTGTTTTTTTTTTTAAATAATCATACAGTATATATTTAAGTGTAAAATAAAAAAGAGTTTCGTTCATAAAAACAAAGTAGTTTTCAAATTACTGCGATTTTACTGAATAAATAAACTTTCGCGCGATTCACGAAAATACGCCCGCTGCACGCGTAAGTTGGCGATGAAGTATACCCGCATGCCAAGTGTTAATAGGTTTATGCTGAACAGTTTATGGTTACTACATAATCTAAAATCTCCATTTAAAGTTTTCTACTCTTTAAAATAGCCGTTTACTTTCATTTTCATATAATAAACTATAATAAGGATTATCCTACTACACTTCGTTATCATTAGTTATCTTCCTTATTTCAGAAAGACAAAATAAATCGAATTCCATTGAAATCAGTAGTAGGCTCGAATTAATGAGACTAATAAATGTGATCTAAATAAATGTGTTCTAACTAAATGAGATCTGGATCTTGTCGACGTGGCTTCCAGGAGAACGACAACAGATCATTTGAATTAACCTGGCTTAGAATTGGTTTAAACTAAAATAAATCTTGGTTGAATATATATATATATATATATATATATATGTACATATATATATATATTTATATATGTATATATTATATATATATATATATATATATATATATATATATATATATATATATATATATATATATATATATATATATATATATATATATATATATATATATATATATATATATATATATATATATATATATATATATATGTATATATATATATATATATATATATATATATATATATATATATATGTGTATATATATATATATATTTATATATATATATATATATATATATATATATATATATATATATATATATATATATGTATATATATATATATATATATATATATATATATATATATATATATATATATATATATATATATATATATATATATATATATATATATATATATATATGTATATATATATATATATATATATATATATATATATATATATATATATATATATATATATATATATATATATTTATATATATATATATATTATATATATATATATATATATATATATATATATGTATATATATATATATATATAAATAAATATATATATATATATATATATATGTATATATATATATATATATATATATATATATATATATATATATATATATATATATATATATGTATATATATATATATATGTATATATATATATATATATATATATATATATATATATATATATATATATATATATATATATATATATATATACATATATATATACATATATATATACATATACATATATATATATATAATATATATATATATATATATATACATATATATATATATATATATATATATATGTATGTATATATATATGTATATAGATATATATAAATATATATACATATATATATATATATATATATATATTATATATATATATATATATATATATATATATATATATATATATATATATATATATATATATATATATATATATATATATATATATATATATATATATATATATATATATATACATTATTTATTTATCTTTTTGTATTTTCAACATTAAAGTTTTAAATTTGCTAAGTGTAATAAAACCAACTTCTGAGTTTACTTTCTGTTTTTAATTAAATAAGAAAAACAAATACCTTGTTTTCAAACTCCCCAAGTTATATTAATACTGGAGTCACTGACCTTGGCATACACACACCCACCTCCCTAAACCCAAGTTTTCCTCTTTAAAGGACGTGCCTTAATAACACACAGTTTCAATGATTTGTTGGATTCGTCACGACAGTTATTGCGTTACCATGTCAACCAGGGATACGAATTAGCGCTGTTCTTTTCTTTTTCACTTAAATATTCGACGTGAAGGCATCACGTGAGATTTTCCAACCAAAAGGAGGAAACGTGCGGTAAGAATAAAAGAATTACTACTCGCGTGCAGTTAAGGTTAAGTACAACAAGAAATATTTTAACTGGGCGTAAAAGTTATTGAGATTGTAGAAAATAGAAAATCTTCCAAAATAAAATTACAGGTGTATTGTATTATGATGAATGTGATAAAGATTTTTCATTGCTATTATATTTCATTTTCTTCATCTAGTCGTAATATTTAACTGACCTATTGTGTTTGTAACATATATTATGTATCTCCAACCCTTGTGGTTCCTCAATCAAGGTGAAACTGAATATTACCCTTAGACATGGTCCAGTTGCATATTGATACTGTCCTATTGCACCTGGTAAAGGCTTTTCTGATCTAGGGTGTGAGTAGCAACAACAATACATATTAAGTTCAATTTTTTATTATACTTTATAATTATACAATGTTTTCAACACCAAATGTAAGGATATTTAATGTATACCGATAAGGCTTTCTCCCATATTAATATCGGACTGTTCTCGGACCAGATGCACGTTTGATTTGGTTTGGAGCTCTACGGTCTACTTTTTGCAACACGAGGGCTCATGAGACTCGGACCTACTGCTTAAAGGCGATTCCAAACGGCTACGAACATCCATGCCATAGTGGGATTTCAATCCACGAACTCCGGATCCGAAGGTCAACACCCTAAACATTCGGCCATCTTTCGGCGATCAGATATAGGAATCTATAAACTAAATATCCAATACATTTTTGAAAATTTATAGATCATTAACGTATGAACATGTTAGTGGAACCCTTCCATGTTTACACATTGTGTTTCTAACCCTCATCCCAATTGGACCTCGTAATGATTATACAGTTCAGTTCAGACTGCATAAGTATTTGGTTTTGCCAACACAGAGACATTTGTTAACATCATAAAACTTTTCCATCTAGAAGTCTTAATGAAGTGCTGGGAAATCAAGTCGGTGGAGAGTAAACTACTTGAGATACTGGGCATAGGCACAGAGCCAATCCTAGAAGGGGCAAGATGATGTACAACTAGAAAGAGATCAAACTGAAGGACAGTGAAACCACTATCAACAAACGTATAAACAATCATTAAATATGTGCAAAAGGGATGAGAAGAAAGACCAGGCTCTAGAATCAACCCTACGAAAGAGTTTATAGATGTTAATCAAGATGGTCTGAACATTATCATGCCAACATTCCACTGAAATCACAACCATCTGTAATAAGCACAAACCAAAAGTTTTTATTAAAAATATAAACCTTTTTTCTAGAAATTGCTGCTATACAATGCAGGAATATATAATATAGGCATTTTGTTTAAAGTGTTATAGGAACAGTGCATGTTTATACTTTTGCAATTTTATAATCCCTTAGCTTACGCAGTACAATAATAATCCCATATTAGAATTTTCAACGAATCTTTGTAAATATTCCATATTTGCTTACAACTCCTACATTATCTACATTTATGCATTAACAATTTATCATAGAATACATGTATTATTCGAAATAGTCTTACATTTTTTATCTTTTAGTTAATTACTACAGATAATTGTAACATCTATTTCAAAATCCATTCAAATTAGAATTTTTTTATTGATAAGTTGGTCCATAATTTATAAACTATCAAAATTTCCCAGACTTTTATATTAAATGTTATATACGCTAGATATTATGTGATTCTTTTTAAAATGATTTTAACAAATTTTACATATTTTTTATTGAAAAAACGTAAACTTTAATTTGTACGTGTGTTGACTTTCTACGATTGGAATTACACAATAATATGCTGCCCCATATGCTTATATGGGACTGAGCCCATATAAGCATATGGATGCAGTCCGTCTTGTGCTTTGGCGAAAGTCAAGTCTCCTGCATCTTTAGGATATTTTTCCTGGTCTCTAAATAGAAAAAAGAGCTTAATGGACTGTACTATTTTAAATAGAGGTAATAGAAACATATCGTTACTCGATTATGTAAAGTCATTCATTTTCGACACGATTTTTTGAATATACATTAGCTTAGAAATGATATAAATCTTAATATATACATAGAATATTCTAAGAGGAAATTAAAATCCCTATCTGGAGAGTTAGAGAGTAATTTAGTCAAGAAATAGGTGTGGCTTATTTTGCAATACTTATGCAAGTGGTAACTATATACGATGTCATCATATTTTTTCAAGCAAATCCTAATTCCGCTGCTTCACCAACTGATCTACCAACCCCAAGAATTAAAAAAACTAATCAGCACAGATATATGTTTATTTTTTAGTTTGCTTTTTTAAATCACAGTCGATTACAACCATTTTCTCTCTAATAGTATACAATAAACTGATATGGGGTTGCAAAAAAGCTTTTATTCTGTAGTTAGTTTAAAAAACAATATGTTGAATCTTCTATGTCATTTTAAAGAAATAAAAAAGTAAAGGGAAAAAGCCCATTTTTGATACAGAATTGTCCTAAAGCAGGTATCCTAGAAATGGCATATTATTAATATATGTATTTTTGTATGCTACGGGTTCCGATTTGGTATAAACCACTTATTACTGAGCAAGCTACTTTTATTTTATATTTCCTCATAATACTGTACAATAATTTCAAAAGTTATAGAACACCTGGATTTCAAACAACAAACACATATATAGCGATTTGAATTATGGCGTAAAAATACAATTCAATTATATTTGTGGTCATTATATTTGCTATAATATAACTGGCAAATTTTATCTACACATGTCGTTAAGTTCTCCAGATGTAGGATTACTCGCCAGTGTTAGTTTCAATACTGAGCCAGTGTAAGTGATAACTAAAAACAAAAAATAAAATTTCTTTAGAAAGTTATGACTTTAAGAATATGCAATTTATAACTTGCCCATATATATGTGTATAAATTATAAATTATACATTATACACACACACACATATAGACATATACATGTATATACTCAGTGCAGCACGGTGAAAAGCAAGTCTACTAGATTTTGTTTAATACCTTTCAGAAATGAAGGCTATTTTTAAATTATTTGTGGTATTTTAAACAAAATGTCAGGTTTACAAATGGGGGTTAAGAATTAGGCGAGTTATAAGTAAAAATAGTTACAACTCATTAACGATAACGTAATAGAAGAAAGACACACCTTCGAGCGGAAGTAAACAGAGTAAAGAAGCCGACGCGGAAGTACACATAGGAATTTTGCTTAGGTAGCAACTCCAAAAGAGACAGTTCTGAGCGGGAACTCAGGATGATAACATCCTCCACGCTTGTCGTGGTAAAGTATAAGAACAAAGGAGTTGTAAATGGCATAGCTATGGATAGAAGTATTACAATAAAGAAGTCTATATACAAGAAATGAATTGTATCGTCCATGCCATAACCATATATATATATATATATATATATATATATATATATATATATATATATATATATATATATATATATATATATATATATATATACATATATATATACATATATATATATATATATATTATATATATATATATATACATATATATATATATATATATATATATATATATATATATATATATATATATACATATATATATATATATATATACATATATATATATATATATATATATATATATATATATACATATATATATATATATATATATATATATATATATATATATATATATATATATATATATATATATATATATATATATATATACATGCATATATATATATATATATCCCTTTTCATCTCTTTTATCCCTTTTATACAATTCTCTTATTGTAAGTAAGCCTAAAAATGGCAGTCATTATTATCCTTTTAAAGAAGCACATACATAATAATCTTTCTAGATATCAAGATAAATATATTTTAAAAGTGATCATGGCACAATGCCTGTTCTTTTCCTTTAAAAAGATTTAAACGTAGGAATTTAGGTAATACCACTTGAAAAATACATCAGAAACATTTTTTCACTCTAATATATAATATTATTGAAAATGAGAAAAGACTTCCCTTCTAATGGAGGACGCGAAAAAATACTTTCTGAAATTCCTGAGATTTTGGAGCAGAATTAGATTTAGCGTCTGGGACGTACAAAGGTGGCATTAAATCTGATTCCATCGAAACCTTTCAATAGACTAAAGAGCTCTTTAATTTAGAGAAATTTCGAAACCTATCGAGACATACGAAAAAAAAAAAAAGATCTTGTTCCAAAAGACGACGAAATTCAGAACAACACTGCAGGGTTCTTAGATAAAAGATGTCTTCTTTTTTTCCTTATTTCACATTCGACTAATTTAAAGATGTCACGGATTATTTAGAGGAGAAAATATATCACTGGATATTTCTTTTTTCTTATATTTGCCTTGTTTCAGGGAACAGGTAAATGTAATTTCTAGTATTTGCAATGCATGTATATATAAATACTAATTATAGATGATCATAGTTGTGATAAAACTATGTTTAATTGATTTTAAGTGGATGTAGTGCCTTTCAAGCTGAAAAGTTATCCTTAATATAGCTTTTTTTGGATGAAATAGATAGTAAAAAGTTTTGCTTTGTGTAGAACAATATCTCTTCACCGCTAAAGGTTATATAACTTAAGGCGACAGTAGACTTTTAGAGCAAACTTTTTTTCTATTAAATAAATTTCCTTGAAGATTGACTATGTTATTAGTACTATGTTATTTTACTATGTTATTAGTATTGATATATAAATATTTTTAAAATTTGAAGGTAAAATATTAATTAGTTTTGGATTTGTTAATTATTAATTGTTTCTTAATTAGCTTATTTGAAAATGCTCCAGGCGCATTGATTTTGCATAAAATATTATAAAAATTTTAAGTATACCTTATTGATTTTACAAAAAATGTAGTTGTTTCCTTAAACATTTATAGGAAATATAAAGAGAAAAAAGTAATTATGATAATGATATTCATATTTTGCAGAATAAACAGCTATAGCTGTTAATTAAAATGCATAATTAACATATTATATACTTCAAAACGTACAAATTTCAACTAGACTTCATTTTATAAACTCTAACATAAATAATACTGGAATTTCAGAGACAATGATCTATTTGCAATGCACCTGGAGTACTTTAAACATTTGTAATACATGAAAATTTTACTTCTGAGTAAACAGCATTTGAAGTTATTATTGCTATACCCATAAGTAATGATAAGCTTATTATACCCATAAGTAATGATAAAATTATGGGAATGAAAAAAATTATTTTTGCTCCGTATTCCTAGTAATATATTCTTTCACTATTTACTAAAATCAAAAATTCGAATTTTCTTTCGATTTTAGCCAATTTGAAAGTCCATCATCGTCTTAATGAAAATAATTTGTTTTTAAGACCTTAGTAAAAAAGATTTTTTCCTGAATTGCAAGCAAGGCAACCTATATTGACAGAAACAAAATATAAAACTTCTTAAAGAAAATAAATGCTCCCAACAAATGTCTAAAAATATATTACAAAGATAAAATACAATTGATAAAGCTTATCATGTCTCTTTTAAGTAAATTATAAAAAATACCCATTTTACGCCACTACCAATTTTAGTGATTTTAGACGTGGTTCATAACAAATGACGTAGAGTCTGTCCACAGAAAAAGTAAGGGAAACTCTGGAATAAATGCTCAGAGCAGAATGATGGACGATATTTAACCCTTTGACAGTTTCATTTTTTTCCAGAATTTGGCCAAAAAAAATGTCGCATTTTCTTATTGCATTTTTTAGTTCTTTTTACATTAAGTAAAAATATGTTATTAAAATTAACATTTCGAATATTTTTAAGCATTTATCACAACTTTTTTTCCTTCTATGAAAGCATCATAGAACAGAAGTTTACCTTTAGTCTCATCGATATCCAAGTTAATTTTTGGAATTCCAGTGAAAGCAAATCTAGGAGGCTGATCCGAAGGATTATCAAAATTAATTTTAAAAACATTTCTTGCTTGACTGATTCCATCTGTACTACTATCAGAGTCACTACTATCCAGGTCATGTAGTAGACTTTCGCTACTATCATTTACAGATAATTCAGTTTCTAATTCCGAGTCACAGTTCGAATCACAAGAAATTAGCTCCATACGCTCTGAATTATCTATTTTTTAAAAGTAAAAATATATTATTCAACTTTTACATCAATAAAACTATCAGGTGGTTAGTAAAATATAACCAGAAAGCTATACACTGAAAGATAACAATTCGTCTTCTGATACAAAACATGCAAAAAAAACCCGCGCTTTTGAACCAATCAGAGTAGAAAATATAATAAACTGCAAACTATCATTTACTGGACGACATCTATACGAATAATTTGTTACTAAAATTGGAAAAAATACGGCCGAAACAGTGCAAGGGAAATATAAATCAGATGTCCGTACGCCGTACGGGCAAATCAGTGACGGCCCGAAAGCTGTGCCCGTACGGCGTACGAGCAAAACAGGCAAGGGGTTAAAAGTTACAGACCCAGTGTCTTGCCAATCCGTAGTACATCCGTAAACAAGCTTTGAACAAATGGATGCACGGTAGAATCACATCATACAGGTACTGTGTATATTACACAAATAATAGATAATTTTTTATTTCTTCATTAATGTGCATAATTCATAGAAAAGAATAGCAACTATTGAGGTATTTATAAAATTTTGATATCACTAACAAGTCATTAATTTAATTTAAAAACAAATAATGATTTTTATTTATGTATTTAGTACAATAAATATATAAATACAAAATTATTATGTGTTTCTCTCATCATAGCATGAAATTTATTAACTTTTGTTAAAAAATCATTAGCTAAAACATATTTAAACAATGAAAAAATAGTTAAGATTGTTTTATAAGACACCTGTCAAACAAAACTGTACAGCAAAATTAATGCATAAATGAAGATGAATTGCAGTCATTGAATAACCAATGTACATATAAATGATATAAAATATAACAACGGCTCGAGGAATTATAGAAATTTTGAGATTATTGACAAATTGTTAATTATTTTAAAAACAAATTATTATTTTTATTTATATATTTAGTGCAATAAATATATAAATATAAAATTTTAAATAAATGTTGCTAATCATCGTAACAAACAATTCGTTAACTTTTATTAAAAAACATTAGAGGAAATATGTTTAAGCAAAGAAAAATTTTTTTTGTCTTGATTCAAACCCTGGCCATTGATGTTGAAGGTGTACATTTCACCCCCACCAATCCATAAGTAAAAGTAAGAATAAATCACAATGCCATTCATACGATGATTTTTATGAATTTTGGCTGGTTTTTAATAAACCATTGATATTTATAGCTTAAGTACAAATTTGCCATTAGTACAAATTTCCCTTTCTTTCGCACCTCATTTTTTAAAATGATCTCAATGGGCAGACTTATTGCGTTTCTGATACTGAACATCGGCAAAAACAGGGAAAGATCTGAAGATAGTTGCTGCAAATGTGTATTGAAACAATGACAATTTTATAGCAGGTAATTCAAATATGAAAGGACTAAAATATCACACAAGCTAAATAAAGTAAGAGTGGGAATATGTTAGGTATATTTCTCTACCCAATTCTATATTTATCATATAAAGAAGTCTTTGAAACTGGACGTTGAAAGCAAGAATTTGAAATGATGTAAACTGACGTCAGTGGTAAACAGGAATATAACGCTGCTGAACTACCGCAAAAGCTACGATAGCTCAATCGGCAAAGCCAACGGTCTTGAAACTGGAAGGTTACAGGTTCGGAGTCTCAGATCCACCGTTCTATGTAAAGGTGACTGAGGTATGTAAAATATGTTCGCGGTCGTAATGTCCTCCAAGCTCTCCATAAGTACCTCAGGGGTGGCAGGCCAAGCCTATGGGTCTTCTACTTGGTGCTTGCTTGTAAATTACACTTTCCCCCTAGCCATGGTCGTAAAATCAAAAGGCGCAACCCTTTGCCGTAATACGAGTAGTGTATGGCTAAATCGTACTTGTTTGGCAGTAGAAAGAACAACAACAACAACAACATGAATATACGAGGGTTGGGGCATAAGTCATAGCAACTATTTATTTTCTTGTAAACATGTGAATGGATCACTATATAACATTCATGGTCATTATGTAACAATCTGGATGAATTTTTTGCTGTAGTATCTTCTAGGTCATTTACACAGCATGTTCACGACACCGACGTATCAGACGACCGTAAATTAGTTGTATTTCGATGACAATGAGATGATTATTGGAATGGATCACAAACGTATATGTATTATGTGGAAGTTATGCAGGCATAGTGTGCATGAAGAATAAGAGATGGCTCTGTGATAGCTGGTAGTATCGTAGAGAGGGCTTTGAAATCATTGAGTTGGTGAGTGTCATGCGAGATGGAATTAACCCGTGTTGAGCAGCGCGATTATATCAAAACAGCCATTCTCCTAGGGAGAAATGCAATGGAATGTCACAGTGAATTAGTGGAAGTGCTTGGTAATAATGCTCTACCATACCACACGATAGCACGGTGGGTAGGAAAGTTTACCAAGGATATGTTTCCACCATTCATCTCTGTTTCACCACTCATCATCTCGAACGACCTTCACCAACTGACTGATTTCACACTCCTCACTGCGCTACTACCAGGTATCACAGAGTCATCTGTTGTTCTGCATACACACTAAGCCTGCAGAAAAATAGTTGCAATGACTTATGCCCCAACAGTCGTAACTGCAGCTGCCGTATACCAGTAGGCAAATGAATCAATCCCATAAACAGAGGGAATCAAACAAACATCCGCAGTGTTCATTAATGTTAGTCGGGGCAAGTAAAATAGGTTCATGATTGCAATGTCCTCCAAGATGCCTAACGATTCTCTAGAGGCGGTAGGCTATGCTGAGTGCTTGCGTGCGTGTGTGTGTGCGGGGATATTCTGCTTGGTTCCTGCTTTTATTTTACTAAGACCTACTTTGTTTGGATTGTCCTGTCCTAGGAACTAATCTTAACCGTATATATGATGCTCTCATAATAAAATTGGCAACAAACATTTGCAGCTTGGTTGTGTCGTATTCTATAAGTGTCCCTACATTGAAAAATTGAGATTAAGTTGAAAAAACTGAAAATCACGTTAGAAGCGATGAATGTGTATAGAATGCTTTAGGAAGAGACATGCAAAAATTTGTCTATAATACAAAAATAATATATATGATTTGCAATTGGAAAAGGATATACTACTGCATAGATGATAATAACAATGCATTTTCACTTTATAATTACACTAATAATGCACTTTCTTATATCTATCATTTTTTATACATTTAAAAAATGTATTTCAACAAATTAACAAATACAACGATAAAAATATTCTTAAACAATTACTAAGTAAGAATTGTATTTAAACAATTGTTAAGTACGGATTGTTCTTAAACAATTACTAAGCAATGTTGGGAATTTTTGTCTTTCAATAGATGGGAATAAAAACACATACCAATTTATTTTGAGACGAAAGAGGAATTTTTTACGATCAGAAATATATTTTTATTCGATTTTTACCGAGCACTTTTTTAACTTCTTTTTTACCCTGTTTTGCTCCAGGCACTGAAATTGGAAGAAACATTTTTCCAAGCTTTGAAGCCGAAAGGTATAAAATTTGAGAGAATATAAAAGAATATTAAAATTCCGGAAAGGTATTGCGATATTTTTTGAGTCGCAAAAACTTTATCAGAAAAGAAAAAAAAATGACAACAATGCAGAAGCGACCCAAATATTTTGCCCATATGTTGTGGTTAGGGAGCTAACTTTGAAATAGGAATTTCTTTTACATACTTTTTCTTCCATTTTCCTTACAACTTATATTTATACATTTGATCTTTTATACGACTCTGTTTGTATAAATTTGTATATATGTATATATAAGAGGGCATATAGTGGTGTATATATATATATATATATATATATATATATATATATATATGTATGTATGTATGAATATATATATATATAATATATATATGTATATATATATATATAATATATATATATATATATATATATAATATATATATATATATATATATATATATATAAATATATATATATATATATACATATATATATATATATATATACATATATAAATATATATATATACACACACACACACACACATATATATATATATATATATATATATATATATATATATATATATATATATATATATATATATATATATATATATATATATATATATATATATATATATATATATATATATATATATATATATATATATATATATATATATATATATATACATATATATATATATATATATATATATATATATATATATATATATATATATATATATATATATTATATATATATATATATATATTATATATTATATATATATGTATGTATGTATGTATGTATGTTTGTATTATTAATGAGAGATAATGCATTTTTTGAAGTTTAAAAACATATGGGTAAAATTACACTTTTGAAGAGCAGAGTTGTAAGAGTGTGTAGGCAATACTTGTGAGGTGGTGATAAGCTGTCGGACTGAGTATCTTGTTGAAAATAAAATGGGCCTAAGATATTCAAAAATAACGTTAAAGCTTGGAATGGATGACTTTCTTTTTTGTCGTATCAATCTCTGAACCCAACGCACACGCACACAGCATAAGAATATATGGTTACACAGAGAGAGAGTGAGAGGTTTGGTTTGGTTTGGAGTCCTACAGTCTACTTTTTGCAACACGAGGGCTAATGAGACCGGAACCTACAGCTTAAAGCCAATTCCGAACGGCTACGAACATCATGCCATAGTGGGATTCGAACCAACGAACTCCGGTACCGAAAGCTAATACCCTAACCAATCGGCCATTGTTCAGCCAGAGAGCGAGAGAGAGAGAAAGAGAGAGACAATATATATATATATATATATATATATATATATATATATATATATATATATATATATATATATATATATATATATATATATATATATATATATATATATATATATATATATATATGTGTGTGTGTGTGTGTGTGTGTGTGTATGCATATGCGCACACACTTTTGTGTACTTCTGAAGGTTTGTTTTAATATTTCCGATATACTATAGCTTTTTTTTATCTTTTCGTGTATATGTATGAATTAATTATATTCCCAATTTTCCTTCTTACTTTGAAATGCGAATGAAAGCACAATTCAGAGAAAATTAAAATTTAATTTTCCAGGAATAGAATAATTTGACGTGAATTTTCTTTTAATATTCTTCCAAACTCTTTCAAAAACTCTCATAAATTAGAGTGGTTTTCAAGTCTCCGTTTTCTTGCCAGTTAGTTAGTTTGGAAACGGAATCTTAGAAATGTTGATCTAAATAATAATTCTCACAGGATAGAGCGGAATCATTTGTGGTGATAAAAATTAACCGTATTTGATTACACGCTTGACCTCAGAAAGACCATTGATGGCATGACCACTGATTTTGACCAAAATAAATTGAATTGTTTTGGAAGAACTTTGGTGTATGATTATGTTTTTGTAATTTTTATCTGATCCTGATGTTACATTTAAAATGAGTGGACTTTTTTTAATCTATCCTAGTCTAATAAAATAAGGGATGGGTATTTTCACAAAAAATATATATCTAAATCTTTAGAAATGGTATTTGAAAATAAATATCTGTGACACTTTCTTTCTGTTCTCTAACTCAGGTATGAGTTCTCTCAGGAAAAACCGAAGACCTTTACAATTTTAATACAGCTCTTTAATACCTTTTCACCTATCAAACTGATGCATGTTTGTGACTTATCTTTGTAAGACGCGTGAGTCAGTTCTCTATCAGTAACATAAAATTGATGATATTTATTGAATATCTACCTTGATATTTAGAGTGAGAGCCTTTTTCACCACAAAAACTGCATTTGAGGTACATTGCCAAACAAGCTCTGGCAATTAACCCCTTAATGTGCAAGCTCGAGTGAACTCGAACGCCCTAAACTGGTCAAACTGTGCACACTCGAAATAATTCGAGCGGCGTTGTACTTTTGTAGATATTGCACTGTGTTTTGTGCTAAAAGAGACAGCAAAGGAAAAATTAAAAGGAAAGAGAATCTTTACACGTGTAATAGTTGCGATGTTGGGGTATGTGCTGCACCTTGTTTCGAAATATATCACACACAAGAAAACTTTCATTAATTTTATTAGTACTAGTATTGTTATTATTTATGTTTTAAAAGTGTAAATAAGTATATTTACTGATAATAATGTTTATTCTGAAATGTTAATTCAAAACGATAGATAAAATAACAGTCGATGTGCTTGTAATATTACAATACTTGACTATTTTTTGCAATGTTTACAAAATCCAAAATAGCAATAAAAATTTTGATTATTTTTATATTTTTGTAATATTTATGGTAAGACATCGTTCTAAATTGTGTTTTTTACATTGAAAAATAGATTTTTTGGCCGCCCTTTTTCAAAAAACTGTACATCATGGGGTTAAAAATATCGGCAACTTTTCCCATGGCTTCGATGAAATATATTTTTACCATTTATACATTTATCTATACTTACATATAACACACTATGCAATGCATTAGTTCAAGGCATTTGAATTCTTTTACATATGTATCTGTATCAATACGTATAATTTTATTTAAAGTTAGGGGTGTCTAAAAGCCATATGGAATGCCTTTTATAATTTCACATTTATTGAGACATCGAATTTATAAAATTAATGAGTCTGCTAGTATTACCTTCTGGAAATTAAGAGGCATATTTTTTATTTTCAAGTGTTTAAAAACTGAAAATTTTAATATATGTTTTCAAGTATTTGTTATAAGCTACATTCCAAAATTTTAACAACGATATAAACTGCATTTATATAACTATTGTGTTCTGTTTGTTATTTTGATGAGTCTTATTTATATTATATACGATAAAAGGCATAAAATTAGAAACCTCTATGTATAATGAAGGGAAAGTAACAAATTTTGATGTACCTAATTTTGATGCATAAATACTTTTTTCTAAAGAAAATTACTGTACATTTTGGCAGAGAATGTGCATTTAAAACTAAATTGACATTAAATATTAAAATTGATTTTTGATATTCTACAGAATATTTTCATTATAATAAGACATTTCGTTATATTAAGACATTTTATGCTCAATATAAAAAAAGGTCATTTAAAACATTTTAGCGTTTTTTATATAATTTTTTAATAAAATAAAATTAATATCGAGATTTTATTTTTCTATGAACATAGATAATTCCATATTAGCTCTTCTTAAACATATTAATCAACAAAATGTGAGTTATAAATATTTTTTATCTAAACATCCTTCACACTCATACTAGTTTAATTAAAAAAATCATTTTATAATAGAAAATGAACAAAAATTAAAGAAATCTATATAAAAACTATTTTAATAATTCACAACACCTTTAGAAACTCATCCATCCATAAGCGTAAAATTGCCATTTACAAAATTTTTCTGAAACCACTTTTTCTCCCACGCATCTTCACAGGCATGAAAGTCATTCTTTTTTATGTGGTTGAAAGTTTGCCATTCTGGAAAGAACATAAAAATTCAGAGACGTAAAGGAGAAATACATTTTATAGCCTTGGTTAACTGTGGATCGTAAAATAGCTCAAAATGTTACAATGTGCATACAAATTAAGATGTTTCGCACACAGCATGTAAATTTACCACATAGAGATCTTCAAGTTGGTGCAACGGCATTTGCATATTAAAATACTTTTGAGGGTATCTCAAATCAATTGGTGAGTTAAAAACTGAACAGAAATGGACTTCTCGAGCAATATTTAAAAAAAAAAAATTCTGGAAAATTTAAATACGAAAACTGAAAAAGAAACTTTCTACTTGAAAACTTAAGGCTAATTTTCAACTGGGATTTTACTACCTATATGTGTGAGTGGTAAAAATTTATTTCCACCGATTATGCAAGAATATAAAGCTCATATTTTTTAGTTGCTATGGCTGATTTGTTAACTCAACTATATTGCAATCATGTCTTGGAAAGCAACTCACATGCACACTAAACCTGGCTAAATCTTTTCTAAAATCCTCTATTTTCATTTCACAGCTTTAACCCTTTAAAGGTCACTATTATAAATTCTTTAGGGTTTAATGAAATTAGTTCATAAATGGTATCTATGAACTTTATAAATGTAAATGCATAATTTTTTAAAATTTTTTGAGGGGAGTGGTTACAATGCAAAATCCAACCCCTTGTACGGAGTGAAAATGCTTTTTTAAAAGTTTAATTATGCTGCGGGAACAATGATTAGTATTTAATAGGGTATGATAAAGAAACACTAACCAATTTACAGCCGAACGATAGCCATATAGTACAGCACTGCTTTAGGTACCGGACTTCATGGGTTAAAATCCCCCTGCAGGTATGGATGTTCGTAGCAATTCGAAATCGGTATTAAGCTGTTGGTCTCGGTATTATTCACACTCGGGTTGAAAGACAGTAGACCGTACAAAATATAAATAATTTAAAAGTGTGGTTTGGATAGACATTTATTTGGGCTTATAAGTAAAAAAAATCATATTACTGACTTTTCCAGGTAAAGTAAGTTTAACCACGTATATTTCAAATGAAGTATAGAGCTCTTGTATAATCTCTGTTGTGAGTTAGATATGTCATAAACATAGATAAACTAAAAGCCCATCCTATGTCTTTCAAATAATGAGAAAGAATTTAACAGGTGGTTTTGCTCCGAAACCACTGTCCGTTAAAGGGTTAAAACTGACAGAAAATGGAAAAGGATGACTGAAATAGGTGAAAATTAATTTTCACCAATTATACATGAATATAAAGCTCTTATTTTTTAGTTGCTATAGATGACTTTGTAACTAAACTATATTGTAATCATGTCTTGGAAAGCAACTCACATGGACACAAAATCTGGCTAAATCTTTTCTAAAATCCTTTATTTTCATTTCACAGCTTTACAACTAACAAATACACTAAGGCAAGAGACATTCGTGTACGTATTAGTTGTTTCTTTTAGGAGGGAGATAATCATGTGGACAATTTCTCATGAGAGTGCGACTTATGTCAGAATCTTGTGGTAGAAAGAACTCAAATAGCCTTGCACGCAAGATAGCATCATGGATCTCCAGTCCAGCATGGATAAGAAGTGCAACAAGATGTGGACGTACCTTATCCAAACCGGTCATTTTTTCGATATTATCCTATAATTTGGTCTCTGAAATTACTATTTCTGCCCTGACTTAATTTATCTTTATGGTGCCAATTAAAGAATGTCTTTTACGAGATTCTTCTGCAACAGATCTCCTTTGCTTTTTCATCTATTGTTGGTGAGGTTCTCGATATGCTTGGAATATTCCATAACTCTCTCTATTCTATCATTTGCGATACGTCATTATAAGCGGTCACTCTTCGAAGCAGTTATTATAAAATACTTATTAAAATTACTTTTCTAATGAATACTTTCTATTTTTGTTTTCTCATTGTGTCTTCGATTTTACTATGTTACACCTTATAGACGTTTACATTTCATTTAACACAGTACATTCTTTAATAAATATTATTCATATTAGTGTATGTTATCCATTGTTAAAATTTTATGAATAGTTTTTGAATTACCTTATAGTTTATAAGATGCCAATTTACATCATATCTAACAACAGAAATTATGTATTTATGTCATTATATTAAATAACATGGGGCTGTAAGAAATATTGTGCGAGAATATGTACAGGCTGAAAAATATAAAATCTAAAAAACACGTTTAAACTAAGAATGAATATATGAAGATAAGTATGGATATAAGAGTTGATGAAAAAATTAATTTTTTATAACTTATCCCTTTGGACGTATAATTAAAAAAAAATTATCTAAGAAGGCAAATTTTGAAGGGTTAATCGTCCTAAAATATAATAAACGGAATAACATTTAGTTTGTTATTAAATCTTTTAAAAACAAATGAATAGCGATCTAGATTTGTAATTCGCAAAATTTAATTCTTAAGTTATATAACTGCTGAAAGAGATCAATAAAAGGCAAAGAAGAAGCTATTGCGATTTATTTCCTATCCTACAGGAAATGAATCGCAGTTTATGATACTGAAAATAGTAGCGAAATTTCCTGTTTGTGTCTCAGTGTGCTGGAGAGTAGATGAGAAAGAAGTGCTTCGATTGTTCAGAGCTCTTTACTTATAGTTCAGTAAATTTAAGAATTTGATTTCTTTAAAAGATACTGAAATAATTACTTCTCTTTAGGTGTAAATTATATTTATACTAATCATTTACTTTTAAAAAAGATTCTCAATAAAATAACTTTAAATTTAATAAGATACGACAGAACTATTATTAATTAGATATCATTAACGCCATATTTTAAAGATTAAAAGATTATATATATATATATATATATATATATATATATATATATATATATATATATATATATATATATATATATATATATATATATATATATATATATATATATTTATATATATATATATATATATATTATATATATATATATATATATATATATATATATATATATATATATTATATATATATAAATATGTATATATAGATATAGATATAGATATATATAATATATATATAATGTATATAATATACATAAATTTATATATATATATATATATAGATATAGTATATATATATATATATATGTATATATATATATAAATATATATATATATATATATATATATATATATATATATATATATATATATATTTATATATATATATATATATATATATATATATATATATATATATATATATATATATATATATATATATATATATATATATATATATAATATATATATATATATATATATATATATATATATATATATATATATATATATATATATATATATATATATATATATATATATATATATATATATATATATATATATACATATATATATATAATATATGTGTGTGTAAGTGTGTGTGTGTGTGTATACGTATATATACATATATATTGCTGTGTGTGTGTTTGGTTGTCTATATGTTTGCACAAATGTGTGTCGATATATGTTAGTACAGAAGCATTCTAAGAATATGTAACCTACAGATAAGTAAAAAATGTGTAATATCTCTAGGTCATATTTTTATAATATGGATATATTAATGTATAAACAAAATAATCATTTTATGAACT
Organism: Pardosa pseudoannulata; assembly: GCA_032207245.1. Taxonomy (NCBI): domain Eukaryota; kingdom Metazoa; phylum Arthropoda; class Arachnida; order Araneae; family Lycosidae; genus Pardosa; species Pardosa pseudoannulata. The sequence goes on from CM063508.1 coordinate 141,034,123, forward strand.
TATAAACTTTTATTTATTTACTTAATCAATGTGATCACATAGTACAGCACATTTTATCTACACTGTTTAAAATATGTGTATTTTGTCCTTTAAGAAGTTAGAAAGTTTTTTTTTTCTCTTTTATATTCCTTAGAGAAAAATCTAAAATCCTTTAAATATATAAATACTAACCTAAATATGTTATGATACTTGCAGATAAATTTTTTTCAGAATTGAATGTGTAAGAATGTGGGAAATTTTAATTTTAATATATATCTGTGATTGATTCACTTGGAAAAATATTTAAAATATGAATTTTCATATTTCTTCCTTTTTAGATCTGCAAATTTAGAAACATTAAAACCCTCTTGATAATTACACTTTCCCGTCCACATGGGATTTACTTTTCGTTTACTTCACATATAGGTTGTAACATCATGACAAACATACACTTCTGTGTTTGTGGGGGCTTAGTAAGGAAGATACCTTTAAAGTCCTAGACATATTATATCGAATATTTACATACATACACGGTAAAAAATAGCAGCAGTGGAAGAGAGAAAAACATCCTTCTCTTCCCTTCAGCTCCTAACAACCATCTTCTCTTTGAAAGACCCCTAGCAAATGCAGGGGAGAAAAAGAGCGGAGTGGTCAGCGAACCGGTCTCCTTAATGACAGGACATCAGGCATTCCACGCAGATGTGAATATGGACATAAATTCTATTCCCCTCTGGATCTGGATCCCCTGCTTCTTGAAGGGATAAAATTCCCACGGGACCTGAGAATGACCGATCCTTTTTTCTGGTCCCTTGTGACCAGCTGCCACAAGGTCTTCATGGAAATAAGGCTGATGAAACCACCCTAAAAAATGGTGCATCTGCGCAATCCACTTTCAAAATTGATTCGGCACTTTATGAAGTCTGTTCAAAAATAATGTTTTCTAACTAGTAATTTTGTAAAAACTTTTCCATCTACCCATGGTACGCTAGAAAATCTCCTGGTATATCATCAGTGAAAGTACTGTCCTCAATTACATTTACCATCAAAGATAAAAGAGGTGTCCAAGTCAGCATAGCGGAAGTAGGTTCTTTAATAGACACACCAGGAGCCTTACGTGGGACATTTGACAGAAAACCTCATTTAAAAGTTTGAATTTTTTAAAATTTGTAATTTAAAATTTTTAATTTTGTAAAAAATTTTCCACTTACCCATGGTACACTAGGAAATCTCCTGGTATATCATAAGTCAAGATATTGTCCTCACTTACATTTACCATCAAAAATAAAAGAGGTGTTCAAGTCAGCATAGCATCAGTAGGTTCTTCAATAGACACACTAGGAGCCTTGCCTGGGTCATTTGACAGAAAACCTCATTTAAATGATTGAATTTTTTTAAATTTGTAATTTAAAATTTTTAATTTTTTTTTTTAAATTTCCACTTACCCATGGTACGCAAGGCAATCTTCTGGTATATCGCCGGCGAAGGTACTGTCCTCACTTACATTTACCATCAAAGATAAAAGAGGTGTCCAAGTCAGCATAGCGTCAGTAGGCTCTTTAATAGACACACACGGAGGCTTACGTGGGTCATTTGTCAGAAAACCTCACTTAAATGCTTGAATTTTTTTCCACACAGACCTTTGTTAAATACATTTCGAATAAAGTGAGGTTTTTTCAAAACGATTTGTGTCTCCTTAAGACATTTTAATAATTCGGGGCACCCTAAATATTGTCTAGCCATATGCGAAACCAAAAGGTAAGAACAAGAGGAATATGTCACACACATAGAACATTTAAGATGTTCAATATAATCATTTTAAAATGGATGAAACATCATATTTATTTTAAATATAACGATAAACTTTTTGATCGAGATTGATTAAAATACACTTTTAAGGTTCCTTGTTTTATCCTTTTTTCGAATTTCCGATATAGACTTACAGGATAAGTGACTAAATAGAATTTCAGTCTTGGTAAAGGATTATAAAATTTTCTTCAATATTTACATAAAAATTAAAAGTATTTGGACTTATTGAATTAGTATAAGGCTAATATATATATATATATATATATATATATATATATATATATATATATATATATATATATATATATATATATATATATATATATATATATATATATATATATATATATATATATATATATATATATATATATATATATAATTCTACAAATATTTAAAGAGCAGATATTATTAATAAGTATTTGAGCTAATTGCATATTTTCATAACAAAGGGAAGTTTTCATAATTTAATAAGTATTTTAAATTCATTGAAGACTAATTTTATTTCACTTATTTATTTTCATACTGAAATATTAATTTGTTTCCTATATAATTTTCAGCCCTTTTCAAAAGAGTAAATTGTTAATTTTGTCTTCTAAAACATGGTATGCTTTTTAAAGCATTTATAAAATTGTATTGCTACAGTTTGTTACACGGATTAATAAAAAAAGGAAAAGTTTTGTCTAAATTAAAAATAAATGTTTTAAATGAATTGGGCTTTATGAGTTAAAAGCAATGCTCAGCTATTTTCTTTACAAAAGTTAAATATCCAGTTTAAAATTAAGTAAGGTACTAGGAACATTAAAAAAATGTTTTTGATCGTTTTAAAATTTATGAAAAAGTTTGCATTTGTATAAAATATACTTTTGCTTTAGAGTTTAGAATCTTTTGCATTTTATGCCATAGAATTATCTACATATAAGTAATACAGTTAGAAGTAAAATATTTTTTAATTATAAACTTAAGATTATTAATATTAATCTGTTTTATTTTCTCTATTACTTCTCAAACCTTACTTTACTTTTTTCATTACTTCCCTTCAAGATTGTCTATATGAATGGGGTATTAATATTAAAGTTCAACTATTATTCTCTGAAAGAAAATCAAAGCACGTTCATCTGCCTGCCTAAAAGTGCCCACGCTCTTGGAATTGTAAATCTATGCAGATGCATTCACAGTTGTCAACCTCTGCGTTATTCAACTCAAGCCCATAATTCAAAGACACATACATCTATCTGCGCGTGCAAGGTAACATTTCTGAAGAGAGATTTTACGGTCATAACCAGTATGTAAATCGAGATTGTGGATTTGACAGCGAGGTCTTGAATGGGGGAGGAATAATGTATTATTTATCCATCTCATCCAAGAGATTCCATTATTGAATTCATAACTTTATTCCGAGAAGAAAAATATATTTTTAGAAAGTCATCCGGAGGCATTGTGGACGGTGTGGAATGGCGTCGGTTTTGACAGGTTCTGACACAGACAGGAGACATGGTTGCGAGTGGCTGACAGGTGTGAATTATTCAAAGCTGTATTTTTCACTCGCTTGACGTACTCCGCGTTGGATCTTTTCACACTGCTTCATATTTAATAAGAGGCCATATATTTGATATGTGACTCCGAGTTGGAGGTAGGACTCTGTAGGTAATTTCTGACTGAATTGTAAATATCCCGTTCGAAAGATTTCATTGTGAACCAGTTGTTGGTAAAATATTTAGAAACCAATTGCTCTTCTCCATATTGTTACTCAACCTTTTTTATCTCAAAATAAGTTGTTGTGACGCAACCTATATAAAAAAAATAAAAAGTAGATTTTAAATTATAATCTCTAATTTTTATATGCTATGAATTTAATTCATGAATTTTAATGCTTTAACCCTCCGAGTGGAACACACCGAGAAAAAAAGTCTCCAAAAAATACGCTAAAGGTTTACTGTGTCAGTGGCCAAAGCGTTTTATGATTTTTTCCTTCACCTTTTGTCGACTAGAATGGAATACGGGAAACCCACAATCGTTATTGTCCCTTTACTTCCGGTTATAAATAGATATATAAATAGATATTATAGCTTGTTAATTTTTAATACACATAAAGCTCGTCAAGTCTCGAAGATCATCCCATAAGAAATAATGGATTCTAAAAGTACAAATAAAAATATTCTTTGAGAGACTTGTTTATATTTTTTTACGAAAGTCATCCAAGATATTTATGTGTTGAAGTTAAAGATACATCTGTTACCGCAAACGAAATAATTCGAAATAGAGATTTACAAAGCCATGAAAAACTATCAGAGTCTTTGTGCCTCAGGAGGTAGGGGTGCATCCCTCAATAAATGTCAATCAAAGAGGGATGCAGTTCCTAAACAATCGACCTGACCCTCTACCTCAAAACTCCATGGGGGAAATCACTGGCAAAAATGTACATTACATCCATTTTCGGATCGGTTTTGGGGGAAAATTGTACGTTTTGAAAACATCATCGGTTTGGTGGAAATGTACGTGCGAACCGCTTAGAGGGTTGAATATATATGCATCTTGCAACAATTTAATTTTTAAGTATTATTTTATTATAAAATATTGCATTTTTTGCGGATGGCAATAAATTAAATTTGATGATTAGGTGTGCTACGTACAATATTTTGTCACTCTAGATCTCGTTAGCCTCAGACTTATAGCAGATTCTTAACACAAATTCCATCTACCGGGTGTCTAAAAAATAACTGATGGATTTTGTAAATCAATAAAAAAACGGAATGCGATAAATAAATATCGTTTTCAGCCTTATGCTTAGGGAATTAGGAAATTTTATCCCACCAAATTTTAAATTTTGTTAACATTATCACCCACAGGTGGCGCTGAAAACTATGAAAAAATAAAAAATGGTATGAAATTTTTGCAAGGACTGTTGCAAAAAATGAAACAAAGACATTTTCAATGTAACCCCCATTTGCTGCAATAACTTCGCGCAGTCTCAGGTAAAAATTTCCAGACATCTGTTCAAACATGTCACTTGGATTTTTTTCACATGCAGTACAGATGTGCTGCTTTAGCTCCGCAATTGTTTGTGGAGTTTGTGCTCATTCTTCTGAGTCCAGTGCAATATGCAGCACGGAAGTCCGAGGCCGCTGTTGTATAACCTGCTGTTTGGCTACAGCATTAGACTCTGTAACTGCAAGGCGTGGCCGGCCGACATTTCCAATACAGTCATCATTAGCACTCCCCGTTCGTTTCAATTTTTGGAATAAGAGTCCTTATCACATTGTCTGACGGTCGAGTTCTAACATGAAATTTTCTTAGAAAATTGTGTCTCGTTTGAACAAAACTGCGTTCCAGGTGATGGAACTCTAACACAATAAATACCTGCTGTTCAACGGAAAAAAAAACATTTTGGTAGAGAGGACTTACAAACTCAACAGCATACACTATAAGTTTGACGACGAACTACAGAATGGCGACTGTCGCAGAGGAGTTGAAGTACTTTATTTTAACTATATGTTACCGAACGCCTGCAGCGCCACCTGTGGGTGAATATGTTAACTAAATTTGATATTTGGTGGGATAAAATTCTTTGATTTCCTAAGCATAAGGCTGCAAACGATACATATCTACCGCATTCCGTCTTTTTTTATTGATTTACAAAATCCATCAGTCATGTTTGGGACACCAGGTAAGTATTACCACTAGAATCTAAATGTTGACAGAAGCCTACAACTTTGGTACTATGTAAGTATTTAAATTGGGTTTCTCTAAAGATATTATAACGTGACAACTTGTACGAATTATAAAAGAAACAGATTAATTTTTAAAGAATGTGCTGATTTCTCTCATGATACAAATAATATCTTTCAATCCATTAATATGGTTTAGGTTAGCGTATAACAAGACCTTTAATCGGGTGAAAAAATGTTATTATCACATGAAAAACCCATGCATTGTCCATTGTAAAAAAACATTAGAAACTAAATTCTTTAATTTTTCAATGTTTATAGGTTGATAAGGCTTTAAGTCATTACGTTCTCGAGTTTCTATGTGTTACATACTGACACACACACGCCTAGAGGGAAAGACATTGTTTCAAAAATAGTATTTCCAGATACTATTTTTGAGGCTTTAACCCTCTCGCTGCGCATCCCGCAATTTTCACGGGCAACATAGATGTAGCAAAATTTGCGCAACCCACGAATTCAGCGGACATGATTTTAACCGTCTATTTAAATGTTCAATCCACTATTTTACCATTTATTCTTTCATTTTAACTTTACTGTGATTTTTAATTTTTTATTTAGCGGTAAACTAGCAGATAGCTTTTATTCTCTACATTTCTGAGAAATATAGAAGAATGTTTTGTAGCATTTTAAGCGCTCATTTCATAGCTGAAATATGTCTGGCAGGAAGCGTTTCGCGAGTGATATAACCTATATTCCTGACAATATTTCCGACACTGATAACACTTCTGACTGTTATTTCAAGTATATTGACGATAGTTATAATAAAACTGATAAGAATTTCTCGAATTCCTCTGCGGATAGGGATGAATCTAAAAATTTATTTTCTATTCAAAATGTTCGACAATGGTGCAGAATTGACATGCAAAATATTCCACCATCTCATGCGTAATTTCCTTTCCTTGGAAATTCCGGACTAAATTTCACTATGACAAATAATGCAACTGTTTTGGACTATTTTGAACTTTATTTTGATGATGTTATGTTACAAATAATAGTAAAAGAGACCAACAGTACATGACAGTAACAGACCCATGAGACTAAATGCTCGACACTTTGCTAGCCATATAAGCCAAATCCCATCAAGAAATAGCCTCGTAGATAGTGTGCTGTCTGTAGTTTTTTTAACTGAAGGTGGGACAAAAACTTAGAAAAGAAACGCGAATTTGGTGCAAGGATTGCGAGGTAGGACTTTGCCTCGAGCCTTGTTTCGAAATTTATCATACAAGACTTCATTTCTAATAAATGTTTTGTAAGTCTTTTGCAGTTTTTAATTAGTATATAATTTTTGCTTTTTTTATAAAATAAATGATAATTTAACCAAGATTAATTTTCAAAATTTAGCTTTTATATCATTACTAGCATACAACCCATCATATGACGGGATCAGTAAAATTTTTAATTTTCCAAAATTGTAAAGTACTTTATAAGGCAGGTAAAAAAATGGTTTGTTTTTTGGCTGAGAATTATCTTGCAACAAACAATAATCGATGATTCAATTTAAAATGATCACATATGTTCCTCATCTATTATTTAAGCCAAATATAAAAGAAAATTATTTACGTAATATCTAAGTTCAATGATAAAACGTATGAAAATAAGACATAATTTAAATAATTTAAAATAAGAAATGATTCAATGAGATGGTTAAAGGAATGAGATGATAATGCTAGAAAAATGTTATTTTTACCTATTTGTTGTGTGATAAATTGATAAATTTAATCGCCTGCTCTTAACCGGGGAAAATAGGAGTTGAAATAATGGCCTTAAAAGCTCGAAAAGATGGGAAGGGATGGATTTCGAACGTTTTAAAGAAGGCAGTATTTTTCGCTGTGATATGAAGCATATTTATACCGATTTATTTTAGAATAGGATCTATAGTTTGGGAGAAGATAAACATTACTCTCTTTGAATTTTGCTAACTGTGGATGCCTCTATCCATTCCAGGTCCAACCGCTTCATAAAATCGAGGACAGAAGTACAAATAACTTAGGCTATTATTATATAGGGGATTCTTCAATTTCATTATTCTGAACATCTTTTATTTAGGACCTAATTCTATATTAAAAAAAACTCTTTTACAAAATTTTTTGTATATTTTAACTCTAAAATGTATATAGATTTGAAATATATAATAAAAAAATACGCAATTTTTGAACTTTTGAATTTTTGATAAAATAAATACGCAGCGAGAATGTTATTAGTCGAAATGTTTGAACGATTATAAAAGTTTCCCTATACTACATATGCGAGAAAGTAAAAACAGTATTGCATTTCATTTTATAATGTATTTTGCAATTCAATGATGCACAGACATCGAATTTTTGTCATATTTCATGAAGCTGAAAG
>CM063508.1:141046981-141051981 GCA_032207245.1 Pardosa pseudoannulata
TTCGAAGTATTGCAGAACATCTAAAATAGATTAAAAAGCTGCTGGGAAGTATCCAAACTGTAAACAGATCGTTCAGTTGAAATTTAAAATTCATGGAACTGGTATGTGGAAAACATGCCGGCGTAATACTCAAAGGATTTATGGCACAATAAGTAGCTTATCAGCAATTCAACTTACTTGAGGTTTTTAAAACTACGGAAACACAAACATACCTCGAGCAGGGATAAATGTTTGCTTTGTTAACACGATTCCGCTGTTGTCACAGAGAGAACTTCGGATATACTTGAGTCAGGGGACCAAGCGAATGATTTTTATTTCGTGGGGAATTTTTATGAAAGTATGCTTTTATCAATTTCTACAGTAGTTTCCCCAACTTCCTGCACAGTTATCCATACTGTATAAGAAACAAAAATGAAATATGTTCTGTGGAAACAGTTTAAGGAAATAAAGGGGGATGTAAAGAAGTAGATATAACTATGGACAAAAAGAAGGAAAATTTGGTAATATTGCTATGAATGAAATTTAATTTCATCTCGCCGTTAACAAATTATTTTAATTAAATTATACAAATGCGTTTTAAAAAATACATGTTTTGAGACGTCTGGCGTTGAAATCTATTTGTATTTATATATATTATTTTGTCGAAATTTAAGTTCTCAAATAGCTTAATTTTAAGAAATTGTACATATTGTAGTTTCAATATCTGCAACGCTGAATTTATTTTATAAAACCAATAGTGAAATGTATTTTACATCTATAAATATTAAAAGAAGACTTCATCATTTCGGCTGTTCAGAGGAATTAAAAAAAATTTTGCACTTTCCTTGCATTATCTAAGGTTGATTTTAAATGTCCGGATATATTAATAGAAAATATGTAAAGTATGATAAAAAGAACAATGGTAGATTTAGTTTATAGGCAATCTTTTCACGAAAAGTCATTTTTATTTATAAAACGTTGTATTTTATTTCCTTTAACCCCTTCGCGACCAACGTCTCCTATACGCAACGCAGCGATTTTATTCTTATCACTCCAGTGTAGCTTCCAAGCGATAATCTACGTTTAAAATTGAGAAACCAGCATCGCGTATGCGTAATAGGTGATCGGAGCGTTTTATTTTAATCTTTAAATGCTAGATTTAATTACTGGATGGCGTGAACGACAATGGTTCTCACGACGGTCGACTCGTAAATCATTTACGACCTGGTCCTTAAGCTGTTAAAGCAACAAGATTTCCTATAACTCTTAACATATTTAAGTTATCTTTTCATTCGCTTATTTAGGATTTGAAATAATTTAAATCCCGTTTATATTAATTTTATACATGAATGTAGCAGGGTTTTTTTTGTTTTAGTTATAATAATATCTAATAATGACGCCTAATGATACTTTGTCTTTAATACATGTTAGTGCGATAATTATAAAAGGGTAAGAAGGGTATTGCATAAAAATCTTCATAAAAGTATAAATGCATTATCAACAATCTTTGTTTAATCCAGTATTATAAGACGTTTTTAATGTCACAGCGGGAGGTGAAATCCATATCCACAATCAAGAAAAACATTAAAAATTTCACGAAAAATAATACTACATAAGGTAAAAGACTATAGACAAAGAATATTTTACGTTTCACTTCAATCCGTCTTAAAACAAATTTAACAGTTAAATAATAATTAAATCCACATATTTACAAATCCACATATTTCATCGACATATGACATCGTCCACATATGTCCACACATTTTAATCCATCAAATTTAATCCACATATGACATCGTCACTATATATTTAGTATCACACGATTTCTCACTACAGCTATAATAAAATATTAATGAAACACTAAATATGTTATAATTCCAATATAGTTAAATAATATTATTTCTCTTCTTATATGGTTTAAATTTGTATGACAATACTAATCTTAGGCAATACTATATATACTTTATTAAACAAGTATTTTTCACTTGTTAAAAGACACTGTGACTTACAAAAACTCAAAATTTACTCCTCATAGCTCAAAAAACATTACATCATACAATAAACAGTATATAAATATTCATAATACAAATTAAATCTATATTTCATTATTATTTACAAATTATATGCTCTCATTTATGGTTATTAAAATTTATAACAAATATGACATCGTCACTATATTTGATAATTATATTACTCTCAAAATTTCTTACAATTAATTAAGTTAAAATTTAATTTAAAAGTTTTTATATACAGTTTAAATTAAACAATATCATAAATTTAAAAACACAATTTCATTTGTTTTTTCATGTTAGGATAGAAGTGATCCAGAGTGGGTGATAAAACAAATTATTAAGTTTCCATTTTTTACAAAATTTTATATGCAATTTCAATTAATTAATATTTTACATAAAACTTTGGAAGAAATTAAAAAAAATTAACATAGTTTTTATATACAGTTTAAATTAAACAACATTATAAGTTTTAAAAAACAATTTAATTTGTCTTTACATGTTAGGACAGAAGTGATCCACACTCGCTGCTAACCTAAAACTCGCTGTCTAGTATTTAGGAATGCTGTAATATTTATTTGTGCAACTCCTTTTTTTTATTGCAACCTTCCCTCTCTATATGCAAATTTTACATATGCTGTCGGCAATATGTGTAATTTAACCATATGTATAAGCGTCGTGTCCGTGTCTGTCGGTGTTTAAGATGAAAGTTTGTAAAAGCTAACTTTTGTTCATTGTAAGACACCGAACAATTGGAAACGACAGTATTCTGCCAATAATGGTCTTCTTGACGCACGGACTGTTGGAAGTGTCAAGCGGAACGTTTATGAACGCACCGACATAGAAAGGAAATATGCTTTGTGTAACCGAGTCGGCCAGGCGCCAAGGGTTCTTCGGCTACTTCAAGGACGAAAGTCAAAAAGGATGGGTCATCTCCCCTAAAACCAAAGTTTCCTCTTGGAGAAGAAAGAAGCCGAAGGCACTCGCATCTGAACTCTTAGACAGATAGGTGGTTTTCTCTTTTGAGAGATTTACTCCGACTTTGGATGAAAAGAGAATCTACCAATACCTTTTTTTAAATGGTTTCTTGTATATTTTTCTTGTAAATAAATCAACTTTTTGTTTATATTTAAAACATCTAAGGAATCTAATTCTTTCCTCCTCAAGCATGCTTCATTTCTGTGGACCCATGCTACATCGTACGCAAAACGACAAGGGTTTGACTAGCGAAAGGAATTAGAAAAATCGCAACTGCTCGGAGATCCTGTTTACAATATGGTTCTTAAATTTGTTTTTAAAGGCATTGAATAGGCAAGGGATTCCCAATGATTTTCCCAATGAAGAGTGTGGTACTTTATCTTTTCACAGGGAAAAATTTCAACTGATTTAATTTGTTTCAATTTAACGCGTGATTGAGCTTTTAATATGTTGAAAATTTTTTCTATCTTATGAAAAATCCACTACTTTTTTTATCGGAGAAAGGAACAGTAGAGTGAAAATGTTGCCTTTTCAAAGAGTAGAGGTTAACGAGTGTAAAGCCTTTAAACTATTGTAATATTTAGATGTTCAGGTCATTTTTTTACTCCAATCTACTCTCTATTTAACCTGAACATAAAAAATATTAAAATGCTCCAGATGGTAGCACTTGAACTCTACACATTATTGAACTAATATGTTCTGATGATTGCAAAACACAATCGCACGCAGTATTGAATTAATATCTATGAAAGTTTTGATACTTTTATCATCTAATATTTTAGAAGTTGTGTTACTGTCCCCTTTACTAAAGAATTGGAGGAGCCTATCAGTGTCAACTAAAATAGGTTTAAGTAAAGTGCAGCAGTAAAAATGCATAATTTAAAAGGCGTACAAGGAAATAATGAGGTATCAATATCTGATTGTGGGAAATAATGAAAAACTTTTTTTAACTAGAAAAATATTCAACTGATAGAACATTGGCTCTTCTAAATTTTATCAGGTTATATAAGTGTTACGTGGTTCAGGCGTAAATGACAAACAGGAGAAGAAAAAAGGAAAATATGGATAAGATCTTCACCGTAGCAAGTCTTGCTTTAATTGAAACAGACACGAATACATCATTTATACACGAATATAAAATATAAGACATCTACTGAAGCTAGACCAAACCACTTATTACATCAACCCCCATTAGCTAAGCTTAATGCTGAAACCTATGAAATTCAATTAAAATTTTCAATAAAATTACGAAAACTTTGTAACATCTCATTGAGTTTATATGAACTTCTGTAGAAAAAGAAGGAAAATACACAAGGTTTGGAAGCTTTTTCCTAAAAGGTTTCCTATGACACCAAAGTGCAAACTTTCTGAACCTCTGGAGTAATTTGATGCTTTCTGCTCTGTATTTATTAACACTGTCAACCTGCGAGCCTTTTAACTCTCAGGGGTATGCTTCTCCAATCATTTATTCTATAGAATTTTCTATTACTCTTTTTTTACGAAGGGAATTTCGTTACGTGCGTTCAAATTTATGGGCTTCATGTGGCAGCACATAATTATCAGGAAGGGAATATGTAAGTGGCATTTTCCAGCAGTCTAATTGTAAACACGACAATGTATATTGGAAGAAATAAAAAGTAGTAAATATCTCGTATATTAAATAAAATAATACAGTTCACTGAGCAAATAATTTCATTCAAACTTAATCTAAGATTTTCATTTTTATAGATAGTTGATGGAGTTTTATTTAAATTACTCTATTTTCCCCTATATTTTAATTTTCATTAACCAGATGTCTGATTGTTACCTTACAATTTAGATTAATAGAATCATGTTACCTTTGTAAGTTTAAAGGAACTTTATTAAATCCTTATTTGGACTAAGCTTCATTTGAATTAAGTGAATTAAGCAAAATCTTGTGACTAAAGGTTAATCACAAATAAAAATTGATAATAGTTTAACTAAAATTTTATTATTCAAACCAAAATTAGTCTATTTATCAATGATACTTCTTAAATGTATTCCAAATGCTAC
>CM063508.1:141061981-141076981 GCA_032207245.1 Pardosa pseudoannulata
GTCAGTTTAGTTCCGTTATTAACTCATTAATTTCACACCGAAGTGTATAATTTTAAATATTCTAATAGGATAGCATGCGACAGAATTTGGAAATCCATAGGAAGTTAATTCTGACACTTACAAGGAAATAATTTCCTAGAGGAAATAAGCTGGAAAAGAGCTTAATTATGTCTGAAAGTTTTCCAGCGAAAACTGCCCGTACATTCATACCACATTTCTGATTACTCCTTGCTAGTACATAAATAATTTATCAAGATAATTTTATAATTTTATTTATGTTTATAAGTTATTCATGCACATTAGTGTCGGTCTTATGTGTCATCTTGGAATAAATATTATAAATCTAGAAGGCATTTTGTACGAATTATATGCTGCGTAAAATTAAAATTTGTCAATCATAAGGGAGTGAGACTATTTGTGCACAAGTGTGTAAACATGATATCACAAACACAAACAGGTTTGATTTGAAGAACAATATTATTTATAAACTATACATCTGTTCTTACTATACTATTGATTAAAGCGAATTTCTGTTCCTGTACACCATGTATATGGTAGTCTAAAATTATTGAGAGTATTTTCTGTTTGAAAAGAGGAAAAAATGATGTATGTACATGTTTAATTTTTTCTCTTTGAAAGACAGCTTAAAATAGTTTTACATAATAAAATATTAAATATTATATAACACGGGTGGCCAACCTGGAATCGCGAGCCACATGCGGCTCTTTGAAGGTGCTGCGGTGTAGTACATTGCTGTTGCTATTTCAAAGTCATTTATAACCAAAGTTGCTTTATATCATCTTTAACACTAGATTGCCCAAGGCAGTCATTTTGACTGTTTTTTAATTTCAATTAGAAAAACAATTATGAAATATAATGACACAATTTCTTAGAATTTGGTGACTTTCTCTATAACATATAAATGGGTTTATGAATAATTGTAGTTACTTCCGCCCTCCTTTATTATATAATATTAAAAATTAATTTTAAACAAATTTCTTTACATATTTGTTATTTTTTCACAATGCAGTCATTTTGACTGTTTTGGGGCAATATAGGTATACAAGAAATCTCGGGCAATCTAGTGTTAATTATAGTATAATACCACTGATCAATATTACAATGTTCAAATATAGAATAAATGCCAAGGAAATATGCAAAAAAATATATAAAAAATTAAAAAGTAAAAGAAGCACTCCACGTGTTACGCCTTAAAAAAATTGTCAATGTCCAAGAGAACGCTGCATTCTTTTACTTCCTTCTTTCTACTCGGGCAACCCTATACGTTTTCCATTATCCTGTGCTGATGTGTTCGTTGTCCCATTGTCCTATTTACAATGCTTTCTGTCCCGGCTCTGTCCAGAAGGATCGGGACTCCAAGGATAGTCCTGAATCGTCTCCTGGAGACCAATCACAATTCTCCAAAATTGGTGAAGTTTAAGAGCAATTATTTTCACTGGACACACCACACGCTTCCTGGAGTCGCGACAAAAACTTAGGCATTCAACCCACAACGTGTGAGTGCGGCGAGCAAATCAGTTTCGTAGCCTTATCAAACATAGCTGCACTCTCACAGAAGGATTATTTGTGGCTCTCGATAAATGTACCCGAGATCCCTTTTCATTTTTGTGTATTATATTTAAACAAATATTACAACTTATCATCAATGGAGCTCCTACAATGTTGTGTAAAAAAATCGGTCTCATTGTCCTTTTAAGAAATGATTCTCAAATTCAACAATTAATACCGATTCACTGCATAATTCACTGAGAACATATCTTTACAAAATATTTAAAATATCCTGATGATATGAAAACAGTGTAACACATTGCAAATTGCATTCGCATCAATGCAAAAAATCATCGAAAATTCAAAACTTTTCTTGAAAAATTAAAGGACGAAGAACTTCCAAATGACATTCAATAAATATAATTTATGTAAAAAAACATTTTTTACTACCCTTTTTTGAATACCTTTTAAATAAATATTTAATTGCAGTTCCCAATAAATTTCCAATTTTGAAAAATGGCTCGGACTATCAAGGAGCTTGTCCACTCCTGGAATAGATAATGGATATATGAATCCACGAAATATATGGTAATAACATATGAATAATATATATATATTAATCAATCACTATTGTTGACAGTTTTCTTGTTTCTTTTCAGATATGTTGATGGAATATAATGAGAAAAAACTTTATGAATTATACATGGATCAATTTAAGCAGCCCTTATGTAAAACAAACAAGAGGTATATAGCCTTTACATATGCTAAATAATACACATGTGTGTTTTCTATTTTGCATAATCAATAATAAATAAACGTTTATATTTTTATCATGAATAATAAATATGACTTTATCCCACGCTATTTTCTAAAGTTTTGTGTTATAAATTTTATATATAAATAGAAAATTACTTTAAATCCCATAGCTATGCTGTTTAGGCCGTCGTAAGAAAATTGCTTTTGATTTGATCCAAAAGTGGGTGTTGAAAAGAAAACTGTTCAAACTCATCCATTGCAAAGCCTAATTTAACATAAACCAGAATATTTAAAAAGGGTTATAAAATATTTAAAATATCCTGATGTTATGAAAACAGAGTAACACATTGTAAATTACATACGCACCAATGCATAAAAGCATTGACAATTAAAAAATTCCTTGAAAACATAAAGGATGAAGAACTTCCAAATAACTTTCATTAAATACAATTTCTGTAAAAAAAATGTTTAGTACATTATTTACATACCTTCTAAATACTTATTTAATTGCGGCTAGAGAAAAATTTAAAATTTTGAAAAAGGGCTATAGCTCTCAAGGACCTTTGCCACCCTTGTTATATAAGTTCTATATGAGCTCTATTTGTGACACGCAAAATATCTTACCTTACTGATATTTAACTTCATGAGTTTCAGGTGTTTTGCAGTATTTAAGAGGGCATTCTTCTTTGAGTTAAGTGATTCGTCATTTTAAGTCTTCATCATCTGGAAATAGAAGTGTGAATACTAGATCCTTAAAATGACATCCTGAGCTCCGATAGGCTCGTGAAGGTAAGTTACGGTATCGCTCGCTGTTTTTTATGGCTCGATATCGTAAAGGGAAGATTGATAATTCAGGGCACAAATTATCATTAATAGCTTTGTTTGGGCACGCTGAATTCTCCAGGTTCCCAAATGATACCTCTGGAGGTGGCTTTAGAGTCTTCAACTTAGTCCTCGCTTCTTAAGTAAAAGGACCCACTCTTAGAAGTCAAAACTCAAGAGGCAATGGCGACCATCCTGAGCTCAGATAGGTTCGTAAAGGCAAGTTACGGTATCGATCGCTGTTTTTTATGGCAGCGATATCGTAAAGGGAAGATTGATAATTCAGGGCACAAGTTATCATTAATGGCTGGGTTTGGTCACGCTGAATTCTCCAGGTTCCCAAATGATACCTCTGGAGGTGGCTTTAGAGTCTTCAACTTAGTCCTCGCTTCTTAAGTAAATGGACCCACTCTTAGAAGTCAAAACTCAAGAGGCAATGGCGACCATTTTCTATGAGAAATCATATGACATCTATACGGACACAACACCTACCAATCAATATATATCCAAAAGGAAAAGTTAAAAGCCGCAAGCGTAGTTCTGAGAAATTTAGGTGGACATGATATTAGCCTCCTGCGTCCAATCCAATTATCAGCAGGAAAATTTGGAACAACGAAAATGTTTTGTCCAGCTCCATCAAAATACTTACCCCGGTATGGTGGAGAATGTCTAGTTGAAAGATAACTCGATACTGGTGGCGTTTAAATTAAGAAAAAAGCATAAAGTTCTTGTTTTCCAGATATATAACGCTTATCACCGCCTGTTGGTGGACGAAACAGGGGCCGAATATTTCAAGACGAGCCAAATATTTAGATTCGAGTTAGTAAGGTTTTTCTATCTTATCGCATGAGGAGATTCAGTTCTCCAAATCCAATAATTAGGTCCATTAACATAACAAAAAAAAGGGACCAAATATATCATCTGCAATTAATGAAATGCTAAACATACACTTTCGGTCAGTTATTTGTTTTTTATCTTACTGCAAAGAGAGACTCAGTTTCCCACAATTCGGGCTATTCACACAATCAGAAACATTTAACAAATATATCACCTGCAGTCAATTCACGCCAAACATTCATAGTCGGGCTAGTCTTTTTTTTACATTAGTACATGAGGAAACTTAGTTACCTAGATCCGACAATTAGAATGAGTAACATATAGTTTTTACCGCTGAAAATTTTAAAAGCGATATCTTTTAGAAAAATAGCTTGAAAAGAACTTAAAAAAGATAATCTTTATTACGGTTAGTAAATGGTATTAATCAATAAACTAGTAATATTTCCACCATTCTAAATCATAATTGACTCGTGCATTTTTCATTTTTCAGTAACTTCCTGCATCGTAGATAAAGGCTGAAACAAATATATTCTTTAATGAAATATAAATAATATAAGGGAAAGAGAAGAAATATTTAACTGAAATATATAAAAGAGAAAAAGTGCTAATGACTTAGACAGAAACACTGAAACATGTATTTATTTGGATGGTTATCGAACTTTTAATTTAAAATTATTTAAAAAATTATGAAATGACATAAATAGTAATCAATTATAAAATTATTCATTTTGAAAAGTTTTCTAAAAATGTAATACTGATGCAATTTAAAAAAGATAAATACTATGTATGTAGATGTATAGATAAAATGACGGAATATGACAGGGATGATTGTGAAATGTAGTTTGTTTCAGAAGCATTACACAGACTTTTATGTCGAAATATTTGTTCAACGTTAGCATGGCCAGAATATGACAAAAGAGATTCTAAATCCAATATGTCCGCCGTAGCATATCCCATTGTGTATTCAATTCTATAGAATTTCCAGTTTAGGAGTATAGAAATATCTCACACTCGAATGAAATAGGAATAAAGTTTGGAGAAATAGTTTTTTTAAGGAATATTTGAAATCACATATGGAATATCAATCACAAAGATGTTACTGCATTTTTGAAGTTTGTATTTTCACTTGTTTTGGAATATAATCTTATATAAGATGCAAATATTTCTAATAATAAAATTGCATTTACAGCCCTAGAATGCAGTTCTACTAAGAAGAGAAATTGCTGTAATTTAGGGTATATGGGTACTTATATATTACAGCAGAACTTCAGCTAACCGGATTAATTGGGATCTGACACAATCAGGGTAATCTGATATTCGGGTACAGAACTAACTAAAAAATCGTAAGTAGCGTTCCTATGACTTTCTAGTACACTCATAAAAAAATTCAAACCTAAATTTTGTACTTACTGTACTAAAAATTGGTATTAAATTGATATCTATAAATTAATTTAATTATACTAAATGTATTAAGGACACAAAAATACATAAGATGTACACAAAAATACTTATTACGAATAATAGCAGTTACACACTGCCACTTATGCTTGCTGGAAGTAATATAAAAAAAAACATAGAAAACTACAATTTTGCTATGACGTATGCATTAAAAATTCGGTTCCTTGGAGTTAAAAAGGTATTCGAGTTATCGCTTTAGATTACAAATGGACATAGCCATAGTTTAAAAAGTAATGTTTTCAATCTAAATTAGCCTCTGCAATTCAAATCTGTTATTTGAACATTTGGTCTTATCTAATACTCCATTGAACTAAGTATATTATGCTACGGGATATACCATGGTGGACATATTGTATTTAAAATTTATTTTGTCCTATTCCGGCCCTGCTAAAGTTCAACAAATGTTTTGACAGAAAATTCTATGTAGTGCTACTGAAAGAATGTGTACAATCATCTCTCTCACTGTCGGCATTTTTATCTGTACGAGATTTTTAGATTTGCATAAGTGTTACATTTTTAGAAAACTGTTCAAAATTAAAATTTTTATAATTGATGACTTTTTGAGTCATTTCATAATTTCCTAAATATTTTTAAATTAAAATTTGGAAAACCATTCAAATATAAACATTGAAATAATATATCGTTAACTGTTGTGTTTCGTTAATTCATTAGAGTTCATTCGCTTGTATATATATCAAATTCAAATAAACATTTCTTCTATCTTTATTTTATTTTAATTTCATAATAAATAATTTTTTCAACTTTCATCTACTGTGGAAGCATTTTATTAAGTACAACTGTCCGAGATTGTTCATAATAATTAATTTTAGAAGAAAGTGAAATGAAAATATATTTACTACTAATTTATTAATGACCATTAAAATAATATATATGTTTCACATAATAAATACTTTTAAGTCGTTTTTAAGTTGCATATTATATTTAACATTACTCCTTAAACATTACTCCTTAGATCAACTGCTTATTAAGGAAGGTTACACTACTTAGTACACATTTTCTTGAAACTTTGTGTCTTGATGACAGAATAAATTATCCCCTTGAAACTGAAAATTAAGTTTTTCATGAATTTTATGAACAGTAACGGGCTGTACTCGCCAGAATTATTGACGATAAAAATTTCTCTGTAAGTATATTTATGTAATAACGAGTTTTTGGAATTGGTAAAATTGTTTGCATGCTTCTAGTAGCCGTTTTAATATAATTTGTATAAATCTGCGCAGTAAGTACCACTTAAAGTAGAAGAGAAATATGAAAACTATGTAACGCATAATAATATTACCCGGTGAGGCTGGATAAATTAAAGAATTTGTATACGAAAGTAATAGTGATACTCTTAAGATTAATAAATAACTAGATTTTTATGGTAATTCACTTTCACGGCATTATTATTTTGCAGACACTAAGCTGCATGAATATGAACAGAAAGATAAATAAATAATTGATAGATTACTAGAAGACATTCAGAAAAAGTTAGCTATTGTAATGATGGCAGTGCTGATAGAAATTGTTGCATCTATTAAAAAATGTCGGACGTGGCTGAATAGCAACGAAACTGATATTAAACTCTTTCCTATTGCAGAAACGTCATTGAAAATTGAACACAATAGCATTAGTATTCTAAAACTCCGATGAACAATAAAACAATTAAAAATATAGATTTAATATTAAAAGTTATATACAAATATTGTTAAATTTTGTCATAATCGTTGCGAAGTTTCACTCATTTGTCATATTAGATCAAGTTACGTATTTTTTCTTCAAAGGAAGTTTTCGCCATTGCTGTTAGATGGACTATAATAGAGTTTTTGAAGGTCCTCATTACTCAAGAACTATCTAGTTCTTCAATCCTGAGAAGAGATGAAAATGGCTCTGTGCAAAATGGTTCTCATTCAAATTGATGCCATTAAACCAGGCTGTAAATTAGTCACGTGCGATTTTTCAATGACGAAACGCATTCACACATTTTGAAAGTATAAATATGCTGATTACAAAACAAGGATTTTTATTCAAATTAATTTTTCTAACTTATGCCCAAATAACTGCTTTTCTTCAGACAAAACCAATAGTACGGTCTAGAATTCTTACTCTTATATTTTAGGGGTAGTTTTCGTTATGATTTAAATCTTTCACAATACATAGCAAAATCCTAAGGTTGAAATTGACTAACAGGGTTTGTAAGAATATTCTTATTTATGTATAAATTAAAGAAATAGCTAAACTCTTTCTACTAAAATAATTATTTTCTCATGGGATAAAAGTTAATATAATTTTTTTTCTTTTTTAAAAGCATTATATTCTTAAAAATTGCTATTCTCCGAAATTTACTCTTTTTATATAAACTGTATATAATTTATTTTATGGTAGTTTGAAATTTTCTTCAATTTTTAGCAGAGCTATACAATTTTAAATTTTTTACACATCTTTTCTTTTTTAATAATTCCTATCTTGTGTGTTCTTGTATTCCCCAAACGTTTCTTCCGTTACATTTCAGTCCTTTTTTTATGTCTCCGACTCTTAATGAAATATGCAAATATTTTATCATACACTTTAACCTGACACTTGCATTTTTAAAAACTCTGAATCTTAAGAAATGTATGTATTTTGTTTCACGTATCATCTCTCATCAGATACAACGCTCAGACATGTCTCAAGGGGTTTATTTTCGCTTTGTCATTTTAGCTCAGTGAATTCAGAATTCGTTTTGCTTTAAATGTGCACATTTTCTGTGGGACTTTTTTATTGCGAGTAGAAGATGGCAAATTTAACAAAGAATGTTGAAATTGTGAGAACTGACAATCTAAATGTAAATCAACTTAAACATGCTGCTCTTGGTTTAAAAAACCTGTCTGTTTTATAATTGTTAATCTTCGCATTTTATTCGCAATATTATTAATCTAAAAACTAGATAATACAACATCTTAGTATATTTCAATTTGAATTGATTAATTTCTCTTCCTCTCCCACTGTCTTCCACGGAGAGATCGTTTGTTTGAATGTGTATGCTCTATTAAGAGAAAGATTAAAATACTTTATTTAAACTAGGTAATTCCTGATTTTTTTTAAAAAAAAACCTTAGTATTAATTTTCTATCGAAATATTTCAAAATTCTGAATTTATTCAAAATCTTAAGTGCCACATGAAACTTATCTTTCCCATTGAGTTTCTTTAATTTATATAATGCGCTATAAAAAGTAGTAATTGTGAAGAATTATAAATTAATCATCTACGAGATTTTAAATTATAATATATAATATATGTATAATATATAATATATAATACACACACACACACACACACACACACACACATATATATATATATATATATATATATATATATATATATATATATCTGTGTGTGTGATATATATACATATACATATATGTGCATATATATACATATATATATATACATATATGTATATATATACAAACATACATTATATACATACATACATATATATACATACATATATACATACATACATATATATATATATATATATATATATATATATATATATATATATATATATATATATATATATATATATAATATTATATATATATATATATATATATATATATATATATATATATTATATATATATATATATATATACATTCGCTACCTTGTGTTATGAATCTTATTTTACTTCTCCCCAGCTTCATATTACTGTTTCACTCTGTATTATTGTGCGAACAACTATCGATTTAAGGTATTTCATACACCATGAGACATTCTTCAGATGTACAGTTTTCAAATATTTAACAATATAAACTATACAGAACGCAGTTAGGATAGAATGAATTTATTCCTAATAGTTATTCTTTTACATCGAATAATGTGTTACTCATTTTAATAAATATAAAATTGTGAAAAGTTCTTGTGTTTTAAGTGGAACTTGTTTACTGTAGATGTATGTAGTTATTGTATGTAGTTATTATATGATACATGTAGTTATTGTATGTGACTAGGAAATCATTACTTAAAGACCAGGTTTTGTAAGGAAAATATGGAAAAGTACTGTCTTCGAATAATGAATAGATCTCTGTATTAATCTACAAACTAAACAAATTTTCAGTTTGCTTACTTTTACCTTGATTGTGAGTTTTATATTTATATTATAATTTTTCAAAATATTTCTTCATTCATGCATATTATGCAGCTTTTATTGCTATTTTCTCTTTTTGTAGCAATTCAGTTCAAAGAATAAATTAGCATGTATCACATTCCGATTTATCCATTATTCGAATGTTGTTATTTATACTCAGTACAGTATTACGTAAGTTTTTCGTGCTCTATCTTTGTATAGTGTGCGTAATGAAATCATACAAAAGGGACTACGTAATACCTATCCATTAAACAATTTTAAAAGCAAAATTTATGTTTCTGTTTTCTTTATTTACGACATTATATTTCAAAGAAACAGTTCTTCATTCACAATCTTATGCAACTGTTACTGCTTTTTTCAGCTTTTGTTCGACATGTATTCAAAGCCTACGTTTCTTTATATTGTGTAGCTTATTCATAAATTGACTAGATAAAATTGCGTGGGAATGTTATTCGGCTTCATCATTTTCAGATTCTTTTCATTTCTTTTCAATAGATTTTGATTTATTTAAAAAAGCCGGTATTGTGATTAGGATACATTAATTTATAGTTTAATAGCAATTCAATATATTTCAGTAAAAACATGTATATACAGTTTCGTATTTAGGAATACGAATTTCATGCTTTGTAGCTGAAAAATATGTGGATGTGATAAACTAAATAAAAATCCTAAAATAGATCAGACAATTTTGTATGTCATAATTGCAAACGGTATGGAGTTTTCTGTAAAACTTACTATTTTTATAAAATTGTACGTCAGTCATGGTTCATTTAAAATCTCTTTTTTTTTCACCCAAATCTGGTTTTAACCCTTTAGCGGACAATGGTTTCGAAGCTAAACCACCTGTTAATTCTTTGCTTTTGAAAGACATATGGAGTATTTTTAGGTCTTGTAGGTTTATGAAATTTTCTACTCACAAAAGAGAGTATACAAGACTCTATACTTAATTTTTTTTTCATTTGGAATATACGTGGTTGAACTTACTTTACATGTAAAAGTCAGTAATATCATTTTTTCGCTTATAGCCCCAATGAAAAAATATTTATCTAAACAAATACCTTATAAATTGTTTATGTTTGGTTTGGAGCACTACGGTCTACTGTTTTGCAACATGAGGGCTAATCAGACCAAGACCTTCAGTTTAAAGCCGAGTACTACCTGTAAACAGCCACCCACCGACGTCGGGTGTAAGGTGTTGAATTGCTGGTTCGCTCTGACCGTCCGGCAAAAATGCGTTACACAGGGGCCAAGTCAGCATTAAGTCAAGCAAACAAGCCCATAAAATTTAAAATAACAAAAAAAATGTAGCAAATCTAGACTAATAAGTAGAGCTAATTCAGTTTACGAAAGTGCGGGGATACTCCGCAGGAGTCCTGCCCAGGTTAATAGTCCAGTTGACCCAGTGTACTACATGAAACTTTCTGACGTGATAGCAGGTGTTTGTGAGGGAAGCAATATCTGCACAGGGCAGTTGTGATGATTCCTAAAGGCTATAAACATCTATGCTTTCAGTGGGATTTGAACACACGAATTCGGTACCTAAAAGCAGTGCTGTACCATTCGACTATCGTAAACTGTTTAATTTTTACTTCATAATACCCTTTATATGGTAATAATCATTGTTCCCACAGAATAATTCAACCTCTAAAAGAGTATTTTCATTCTGTACAAGGGGCTATGTTTTACACTTTCACTACCCCTCAAATTACGCCATACCCCCTCAAGAAATAAAAAAAAATATGCATTCGCATTTATAAAGTTCATAGATGTCATTTATGAACTAATTTCATTAAATCCCTAAGAATTTATATTAGTGACCTTTAACCCTTTGAGAGCGGGTGCTTCATATATGAAATGCATTTCAAATTGACTTAGAATGAAATATTATTAAATGATATTTTAAGTAAGACATTTAATTGACATTTCTCATTGGAACTAGAGGTATACTACCTATGTCTGTTATAGGTGAGCCTGTCTACTAGACATATCTGAATGCTAGAGAATCATCTGCTTCAATTTAAAACATGTTACATATATAATACGCCCGTCCTCAAAAGGTTAAAGGGTTAAAGCCTTCTCACACGTCAACTAATACGC
Organism: Pardosa pseudoannulata; assembly: GCA_032207245.1. Taxonomy (NCBI): domain Eukaryota; kingdom Metazoa; phylum Arthropoda; class Arachnida; order Araneae; family Lycosidae; genus Pardosa; species Pardosa pseudoannulata. Next base: position 141,073,596 of record CM063508.1, read on the forward strand.
ATTAGAACTGCAGCTGGTTTAGTTTACAATTTCATTTGCTGATGACGAATGAAATAATTTCTTGTGTTTTAGAAAAAAACATTTCAATAATTTTTTTTCTTCAGGTTGATGTATGATAAAGCATTTAATAAGTTGGAAATGCTTAGCTTTCACACGAAAATTATGCGAATTTTTCATTGGGAAGAAAAATCATAAAAAGAATCCACTGCTTTTTTTTGCATGCGTACAGGTTGTAATGGGATAATTAATCGAGAAATGAATAAGTACGTTTATAATTTTTAGTATATTATTTTGTTGACAAGCTTAAAAATTTTATTTATAAAACAGAACATTAAAATTAATTGCTTTAAAAAAGTATTGAACTATGTGATTGAACAATACTTATATTGAAAATAAAATATATGACGTTACTACAGTCATGTAGATGCCTACATATGCCTTTATTTTATTGCTTATTACATATCCAAATTTATTCTTGTATTACTGTATATAACATATTTTTTTGTCTGTTATAGTCTATTTTTGTATTATTGTCAATACATAAAATTAAAAAACACTATTGCACTAACACTAAATTGTTTAAATTATTTTTAAAAAGTATTGAACTATTGTGATTGAACTATACTTATATTGAAAATAAAATATATGACGTTACTTCAGTCATGTAGGTGCCTACACATGCCCTTACTTTATTGTTTATTAGATATCCAAATTTATTCTTGTATTTCTGTATATTACATATATTTTTTTTGTCTGTTTTAGTCTTTTTTTGTATTATTGTCAATACATAAAATTAAAATTAAAAAAACACTATTGCACTAACACTAAATTTTTTAAATTGTTTTAAAAAAGTATTGAACTATTGTGATTGAACTATTCTTATATTGAAAATAAAATATATGACGTTACTACTGTCATGTAGATGCATACACCTGCCCTTACTTTATTGCTTATTACATATCCAAATTTATTCTTGTATTTCTGTATATTACAGATTTTTTTGTCTGTTACGGTCTATTTTTGTATTATTATCAATACATAAATTTAAAATTAAAAAACACTATTTCACTATAACTAACTATGAACACTAACACCAAAAACACTAACTGTTGTAATTTATTTACATTTTCTGAATTAAAAAATGGAATTAAAACATCATATAATATTAGGATTTAAAAGCTGAAGGACAGTAAACATAACTTAAAAAATCTGATGTGAGCTTCACATGATTTCTTTATAAGTCTATGTCATTATCTTTCTAAATAGTTTATTTTGCATGATGCGGCATCAAAATTATGGATTTCACAATTCCTTTAACATTCAAATTAGGTTTCGTTTTTTTTTAAGTAACAGTGTTGTCTAATTACAGCTTATGTAACGTCATTTTTCAGAGACCACCATAAACTTGTACAGAAATTTCAATCTAAACAGATATTTTTGGCTATACAGTCAGTAAAAACTCATTATTCTCAGCAATTATTATGTATATATATATCTATATATATATATATATATATATGTATATATATGTATATATATATATATATATATATATATATATATATATATATATATAGACAGAGAGAGAGAGAGAGAGATGGATAGAGAAAGATAGATACATACACACATATGAATTAAGGATTGGAATCAAAAGGAGAAAGGTAGAACTATGAGTTACGTTCTTTAGTAATTATATTCTTCAGAACTACACGTTTTTTAGAAATTTCAACTTTCTGAAATTAATCATTTTTGAAATATGTCCTAGAATGTCAATATACGTTACATAATTTTTTTTGTTATATTGAGTTCAGAATGCAATTAACTGAATATGATTAAACAAGAACGCTAATAACACCGGAACTCCTTTAAGAAATTTACGGATGGCTACATATATCCATGCTAATACCGGGATTCGATCCTACAACTTCATTACCATAAAGTAACGCCCTTTTTCATTCGGCTTATCTTTTTTCATAACAGCTGAGCAGCGTATTTGCAATGACGGGACAGCAACATCGAGACGAAGAATATCAACGTAATATCTGCGGATATTACGTTGTAAGCTAAACACATTATTTAAATTAACGATCTTTAATTACGCAAACTTAGAAAACGCATTATCCCCCCCCAAAAAAAAATGCCATCCTTCCCTCCTTTTACGAATGCCACCACTATCGTAACGCACCATTTATTTGCACGCGCGCACTGTTGCATTCTGTACCCCATTGTGTAGCCGCTCAATTTAGGAGAAATGCTTTTGCGATATATATATACCACTTCCGCTCCGACAACGAAGCGTTTTGTTGTTTGCTTTTCCCTGGTACATTTGCTTTGCCTTTCCTCGGAGCTGCCATATAAAAGAGAATCGATAATTCTTTTATGCCTTCACAGCGGCTGATCGCCCGAGATCCTGACGCATTTGCTGGAGGGAGATAGAATGCTCTTTTCAAGAAGTATTCTTTAGAAAGATTCTATGTAGAATTTCTTTGGAAGAATACCACCATCTTACAGTCTTACTTCATAATGGTTTAATTATAATATTTCATATGATTTTTTATTTTATGAAAATATGAAAACATTTTGTGTCATTTTCGCAGAATATATATACAGTCAATCACAGTAAAATTTGTATGATCTTATTTTATTGTTTAATTTGAAATTTTAAAGGGAAGATATTCAGAATTTTCTTTTGAAAAATTCTATTAAAATTACCATATCTAGGATATCTAGGATGATAACTTTAATTTATCATAACTATTTCTCTGATAATGGCTTAAATCCGAATGTAATAATATTCCATACGATTTCATAATTTAATTTATACACACACACACACACACACACACACACACACATATATATATATATATATATATATATATATATATATATATTTATATATATATATTATATATATATATATATATATATATATTATATACATATATATATATATATATATATATATATATATATATTATATATATATATATATATATGTATATAATATATATATATATATATATATATATATATATATATATATATATATATATATATATATATATATATATATATAACACCATATTTTATAATATTTTTTAAAAGTTTACTTAAACATGAATGATTTATTGTTATTCGCATAAACACTGTTTGGTCAACATCTGATGCAACAATATCCCCAATCAAAATATATCCATCAATATAATGTGTTTTACTGTTTGTCTCATATTTGATGGATTAAACAATTTATTCGTGTCTCACCATGCTTCTACCTTTCTAAATAAAATTGAAACAATTTTCATCGAATGGAATCATAAAAATGTCCTGAAACCTAAGTCCTATTAAAAGGCAATCCAAAACGTAGAGCATAATATTTGAAAGCA
>CM063508.1:141084481-141086981 GCA_032207245.1 Pardosa pseudoannulata
TAGCCTTAAGAAAAGAAATCTAAGATGCCCCAAATCCATTAAAATCTATATCCAGACAAGAGTTCAGCCTTTTTACAAGCGAGAAATCCAATAAACTATTTGAAGCCCGCGTGGCACTCCCGTCACATTTAACTAACAGGCCCTGTTTTAGCAAACTGTCGGAAAAATATTACACACATGGGAATTCTTTAAGATATATGTGCTTTGAGACTAGCATAAAGGAGTTTTTTTTTCATGTCCTTCCGTGACAAAAATACGGGTGCGGAAAGGGTGTAACCTCACGATAAGGTGTTTTTGTTTTCGAGATATCGGATTCATTACTTTATTATTCGATGCCACGCCAAAAAGAGAACTTTACTTTATATTTTTTAAGAATACCAGTTTGGATTTTCTTAAAGTATTGTTTTTGGTGGATGATAAAAGTTCTGTTCCGCCAACTAATACATACCTAGTGATATTTTATGGTTACGTAACTACTAATAGTAGACTTTAGTATTCGATTCTCGTGTGTTTGTATATTAAAGAGCAACCTGATAATTTTGAGAAAATAACTGTAATTTTATCTTAGTTCTATACATATAGAATGAATGGTTGATTTGCATTTCTGATTTAGAAAACTAGCAGGTCATATGCAGTAATATAACCAATTTACTGTTTTTAATACTTAATACTATCAATGTTATGTTTGTTATTATTTTGGCATTATATCTTTTTCATCCAGTCATCCTCTTACATATATATGATGTGTATCAATATGTATTTATGTACATATATAATACACATGTAAATATTTTTTTTCTGTGCTTAAATATATTCTCTTGTAGACTAATAAATATTTCTTCATATAATATATAATTTATTAAAGGAAGCTCTAAATAAATATAATATATTTGCTTATGGGGAGTGTACCCACAGTTGCGATATTTAGTTCAAAAGATTTTTCGAATCGAAATATATTTTCCTTAGTTCTATTAACTTTTTAAAGTATATTTATTCTAAGCTGTATTCGTTTCTCATACATGCTTATTTACATAACCGATCATAGCATTAAACAAATTACCTTTCAAACACAGTTTTCCAACAATAATGAAGCTATTAATTTTTTTAAATTTTTGCTGGATATTATTTAGAATTCCTCATGAAAGTATTTGGAATGTGTCACATTTTAAATGTTGAAGGTTATTGTTTTGAACTTACATTAAAAGTCCTGCCTTCCGTGCTGTTAAACTGATACGAATTAATATATCCAAAATGCTATCCTTCATTCTATTTTATATTTAATTTCCAAAAAGGAAAACTATACTTTGGATCATTTAACTAAAAATTACTTTTAGTAATTTTGACTTTACCTACGTTGTTCTGACAAATACACAATTTTAAATGCTTAATGTTTTTAGATTTCATTGGATCTATAAGTTTATCAATAGTCTCAGATGTATGCCCTCTTTTCCTTCCTTTATCCTCTTCTACTTCCATTCAAAATAGTCTATGAATAAAAAGGGTTAGTTTTCCAAAACACAACCTTACGCTTTACAAATAAATAAATACACTTATTTTTATCACTCTTTATATTTTTGTACTACACGATATCCCTTAATATTAACCGATACTATACGATATTCTTGAATATTACATTATATTATAATATATTTTTAAATATTACATTACTTGATTTCAAATCTTATCTTTTGTTTTGTTTTGTTTTCTATTCTATTATATTCTGTTCTGTTCTGTTCTGTTCTGTACTGTACTGTTCTGTACTATACTATACTGTACTATACTGTACTGTATTATACTGCACTATATTGCACTGTACTATACTGTACTATAATGTACTATACTTTATTGTACTATACTGTACTATACTGTACTAAATTGTAATATACTGTACTATACTATACTATACTGTATAATATACTATACCGTATTATCCTATACTATTATTATTTTTATCACTTTTTTATAGCTATATAAATAAATACGTCTTTGTTATGCGTATTGTTAGTAAAGATTGCGAATATATTTACTTATTTCAAATGTATCTGTACCAAAAGTTTCGTCTTTAAAAAGAAGATCAATGGAGAAAATCAAAAATGGATGGAATCACAGATATACAGTGAAACACTAGGATTTTCTCAACAGCTATTTTACAATAACAGCCTATTATGGGCAACAAAATTAACAAAAAACATGTTGTTCCTATAAATACAAAGGACTAAAAATATTGCAAATATGTTTAACACTATTGATTTTTTCTAAAATACTATACAACTCTTAATAACGATTCCTGGTTTAACAGAGAAGTCGAAAATATTTCGTTGGTTCAATGGGCAAGTATTATTTTTCTGATTCATAGAATGTATATTGAACTTCGCTTCTCAAGCCAAGAGTTTAAATGATGAAGTGTTTTGGACCACGAGCAATAGAACACAAAAAAGAGCAGTAAGACAGTTGAAGGAAAATTAAATATTTCTTTTATACTGTACAGTAATGAAAAACA
>CM063508.1:141094481-141104481 GCA_032207245.1 Pardosa pseudoannulata
CCCACACTCTCAAGCGTAATAAGCGAATGCTCTTATGACTACGGGTGGCGTAGTGTAGTAATTAATACATTGACTCCAATAATTAATAATGAAATGAAAACAGTATGCAAATCTGATAATTCCATCAATATAAATTCTTTTTTTTCGCTGGTAGAAAAAAATTGTAAATTAAAAAGCGTTACGTGAAACTGGTCCATACCTAAAAATCTGTAAATCGTTAACATTTGTTAAATATTCAAAATGAAAAATATGTACATAGAAAAATTTTACCGTGCTATAAACTGTTTAACACACCTGCTATCATTCAGAAAGTACCAAATATTTCCCTGATCGTTTTAAAAATTAGTACATTTTTTAGTTTATTTAAAGTTATAGTACTACATTTTCCTTTAGAAAACGTAGCTTTTACGTTACAATTTACACAGTGATTAAAATGAAAACAGGTGTGTCTGTTTTATATTCAAGAGTAAGTTTTAGTGTACGTAAGATACAATTTCAACTCGAGATTATAAATTGATTATTCATTTGGACCAAACCACGAAATTTTCCATAGGAGGAATTATCCAGTCCTTTAAACTGTATAATAGGGTATGCTGAAGCCATTAAGGATGATATAAATGCGGAACATGAAATATTGCTCTCTTCTGCCGGCACCATAGGTATCTACCAGTAACAACATTTCTGGTGTTTTAGTGGCTCCTGAAACAAAATGATTCAGCTTTTATCTTTGGATGTCTGAGGTAAAATGATTTTTATTTTTTAATACTGGTTTATATAACAATAATCAGTTATGTGAACTTATAACGGTGGTGTTCAAAGACTCTAAAAGTCTCTGGAAATGATTATCTGTACATTCATTTGCTATGCATTATAATCTAGTAAAGCGTAATTTCCGTGCTCCATACCCATCAGTAAGATTGTGTATGTACATTTGTATTTTATACAATATCTCTCTTCGGCACCTGTTCACCCACTTTTTCACAAGAACTCTGTAATATCGTGAAAGAACATAGTGACTATAATAAAATTTGTCCATCTGGTCATGTACTGTGTGTAAGGAATTTGCACCCACGACTCGTGTGCATCGGCAAAACAGCCCCATTGACCACTTCCACCCGGCATTCCTTAGGGGAAGTAAGAAGACGGCCGGCAAAAGGGGCTGATAACGTTTTTCTGATGCTCTTGGGTTTGTTTTTCCAGGGCCTCAGAAAAAGGGAATGTTCTCAAATTTCCAGATACTCCCCCCCCCCCCCCCGAGGAAGGGAGAGAAGATCTCGGATATAGAAGAGTTGGATTCGAGCCGGCGACCGACACAAATCCCTCTGCTTTGAAGGGAGGGAACTTTATTACTTTTTTTTCTTTTCGGACATGAAACGCTCGGTCATGCAGTGATGATTTTGATTGTCTTCAAGCTCTGAGACCCAGAAACATATTTATGTTGTTTTATCCTTTAATATTTCGTAAATCTTTGTTTTGTCAATAAATAAATTTGTTTTGTCCGTCCCAGCTTTCCGGAGGAATTATTTTGAGTACACGCATCCCAGCGACCGTGGCCGAAAATACCTGCCCCAGTACATTAGGCGGGCAGGTCCCACGCAAGTATAGCGCTCCAAACAGGGTGGCTATTACACTGTGCATCGCACAGATTCCACACATTTATATCAAGATATATATGGACATCGGTTGGATTCTCAATGCATATTTAGAGCCAGTCATATTAAAATTTGCACACTAAACCTTTTTTGTGCAAAATGAGATTTTAAACTTGAAAATTTGGATATAATTTTACTAGAGGGAACAGTAAATATTAAGAAATATTTATAAAAATTTGAATTTCAAATTGTAATATATTTTTCATATATACTTTGAAGTATTAATAAGTAAATCACATTTAAAAATAATTTTAAACTCTGGTATCTTTTTTAAAATTGAAATGTTTTTCTTTTTGAAAAATTCTTATTATGAACTAATATTCGGTTTTTCTTTTATTATTTTGCTGATAGTCTTAATAGTTAATTCATAACAAACATTTTTGTCTACACTTATAATTTACACCAAAAATTTGGATTTTCAAAATTTAAACAGAGCATTCGGGTTCTAAATAAAGTCGAATGTTGAAAAGAATACCCAGATTTTATTTACTATTTATTAGAAATGTTCGATAAATATATTGTAGTAATCTATAAAAAATTACGTTGCAAATAGCATTTTAAAACTGAATCACTGAAAAAAAAACAAGGTTAAAGTAAAACTCTATACAAAATACTTACTCCAGATCAAAATACTTACAACCATTAACACATAATTCACTAACATATATTTTCCATATTTTTCAATTTAAAATCTGAAATTGTATAGAAAAAACATACACTAACAATTTTAATTTGCCTGACTGTAAGTGTTACTTTAAATTTTAATCAACGTAAAATTTTAACGTAAAATTAGATGTATGTGTGCGAATATGTGAAAGAGAGGTTATTTTAAGATTAAAATCCTCTCTGAATTTCTTTAATCTAATAACAATTTAGTTTCAACTCGAAATACATTTTATAGTTTTTGTAATTGCCTCTATCAGACCTTTTAAAAAGTGTGCATAGTAGTAAATTAGAAAAAAAAATTTAAAGTATACCCTAAGGAATTTAGGTAAGAGAATAAGTATGGCATAAGGACTCGTCGTCTATTTTCAGTAAGCCGGGAAATTGGATTTAAATTAGAAGTAAGGCTAACTTAGTTCTAATTAAGTTTCATCTAAGATATAGAGACAGGAATTCTGAGAGTGTATTTATATTAATTTTTAAATCCATGCTTAAACATTAATATTACTAGATACCTTTAGATTTATTGCTAAATTCATGTCTTGAGAAAAAAAAATGCAGTTAAGTATTTTTTTTTCAATCTGGTTCGTATGTAATTTTCGGTCTTCACATATAGCAATGAAATAGCATTTTAAGATCCTTTTACTAATGTATGAGATACGAAATGTTCATTTCCCAACTTTCTGAGTAATATTATTCTCTGAATTTAGAGTTAAAAGTAATCTGAAATAATCAGAAGGGGAAAACTAAATGAGGATAAAGACATTAAAAGAGAAAATGATTTTCAAATTGCATGCATGTAGTGATTAAAATCGTTGCAATTTTGCTAAATCCCTACAGAGTTCCTTCCCCATTCTGTGGGAGAACTTGAAAAAGAACTTAAAAATTCCATCTTTATTCTTAGGGGATTACACACTATAGACTTTAATCCTCTTTCACCCTGGCGCCCCAGTGTCCGTTCGCCACCCCCATTTTGGCGGATCTTAAAGTTCCCGGAAGCCAAGCTTTCTTTGGTGAAACCTATTACTCAGGCTTAAAACAGAAACTCAAACTACTTTTCTTGGTTACACTTATCTGGGTCAAGCACTCCGGTAATTCGGGTATTTTGAAAGGCATTAAACTTCAATATTTAAAACTTCTTGACCTCCAATAACATACTTTTGCTTTTCATTCCGGTTAAAGCTACGACAGTAAAGGGAAATAAAGGTTAAAATCGCTTAGAATTTTATTAGATCCTAAATTCGTTTTTGAGCATTAAACTTCATGCACATTCTATAAAAATTTTTCTAATACATATTTTTACATAAGCCATACTTTCATGTACTCACTATTTATCCATAGAAAAATAATTAGTGTTGAATCTCGACTTAAAAAGAAGAACTCTCAATATGTATGAATATTTTTGAACAAAAATGTCTATTTTTGTAATTATAATTTTTATTCTATTAAAAATACAACTAGACCTTAACTGCTTCCCTTACATATTTCTTTGAAAAAAAATTTGAAAAACATCATCACATTTTTTATTTTATTTTTAAATACTAGGAAACAAAACAAAATGTGTATGTTTAAGACGAGTATTTTTATTTTTATAGGTGTAAAAGCATTTAGTTTTAATGTTCATTTCCCAACGTTCTGAGTAATATTATCTTCTGAATTTAGAGTTAAAAGTAATCTGGAATAAAGAGAAGGGGAAAACTAAATAAAGGTAAAAAAAAGATAAAATTACAGAGTACTTGAAAAAGAAAAAAAAAAATTCTTAGGGGCAAAAAAAAGTAAAAAAAAAAAATTGGTGAAAGGGTAAGATGCAAAGAAAAACGAAATAAAAGAAAAAAAAAAAAGAAAAAAAAAAAGAAAAAAAAAAAAAACTAAAAAAAAAAAAAAAAGAAAAAATAAAAGAAAAGAGAAATAAGAATAAAAAGAAAAAAAAAAAAGTGAAAAAAATGCAAAAAAATAAATAGAAGTAAGAAGAAAAAAAATGAAACAACAATAAAAAAAAAAACAAAATGATAGAGTTAAAAGTAAAGAATAAGAGAAGAAAAAGAGAAGGGGAAAACTAAATGAGAATAAAGGCGTTAAAAGGGAAAATGATTTTCAAATTGCAGGTATGTAGTGATTAAAATCGTTGCAATTTTGCTAAATCCCTACAGAGTTCCTTCCCCATTCTGTGGGAGAACTTGAAAAAGAACTTAAAAATTCCATCTTTATTCTTAGGGGATTACACACTATAGACTTTAATCCTCTTTCACCCTGGCGCCCCAGTGTCCGTTCGCCACCCCCATTTTGGCGGATCTTAAAGTTCCCGGAAGCCAAGCTTTCTTTGGTGAAACCTATTACTCAGGCTTAAAACAGAAACTCAAACTACTTTTCTCGGTTACACTTATCTGGGTCAAGCACTCCGGTAATTCGGGTATTTTGAAAGGCATTAAACTTCAATATTTAAAACTTCTTGACCTCCAATAACATACTTTTGCTTTTCATTCCGGTTAAAGCTACGGCAATAAAAGGAAATAAAGGTTAAAATCGCTTAGAATTTTATTAGAAACTAAATTTGTTTTTGAGGACTAAGCTTCATGCACATTATGTAAAATTTTTTCTAATACATATTTTTACATAAGCCATACATTCATGTACACACTATTTATCCATAGAAAAATAATTAGCGTCGAATAGACATAAGTCTGAAGAAGTTCTCTCAATATGTATAAATATTTTTTTAACAAAAAATGTCTATTTTTGTAATTATAATATTTTGCTATAAATATTACAACTAGACCTTAACTGCTTCCCTTACATATTTCTTTGAAAAAAAAAAACTGCAAAAATTCATCACTTTTTTTATTTCATTATTAAATACTAGAAAACAAAACAAAATGTGTAGGTTTGAAGTCGAATTTTTTATTTTTATAGGTGTAAGAGCATTTAGTTTTAATGTTCATTTCACAACGTTCTCAGTAATATTATTCTCTGAATTTATATTTAGAAGTAATCTGGAATGAAGAGAAGGGGAAAACTAAATGAGAATAAAGGCATTAAAAGGGAAAATGATTTTCAAATAGCATGTATGTAGTGATTAAAATCGTTGCACTTTTACTAAATCCCTACAGAGTTCCTTCCCCATTCTGTGATAGAACTTAAAAAAAAACTTAAAAATTCCGTCTTTATTCTTCAGGGATTACACACTATAGACTTTAATCCTCTTTCACCCTGGCGTCCCAGTGTCCGTTCGCCACCCCCATTTTGGCGGATCTTAAAGTTCCCGGAAGCCAAGCTTTCTTTGGCGAAACCTATTACTCAGGCTTAAAACAGAAACTCAAACTACTTTTCTCGGTTTACACTTATCAAGCACTCGGTAATATTTTGAAAGGCATTCAACTTCAATATTTAAAACTTCTTGACCTCCAATAACATACTTTTGCTTTTCATTCCGGTTAAAGCTACGACAATAAAGGGGAGTAAAGGTTAAAATCGCTTAGAATTTTATTAGCTCTTAAATTTTTTTAGGATTAAACTTCATGCACATTCTATAAAAATTTTTCTATTACATATTTTTACATAAGTCATACATTTATGCATTCACTATTTATCCATAGAAAAATAATTAGCGTCGAATAGACATAAGTCTGAAGAAGTTCTCTCAATATGTATAAATATTTTTTTAACAAAAAATGTCTATTTTTGTAATTTTAATTTTTTTTCTATTAAAAATACAACTAGATCTTGACTTTCCTTATATATATATATATTTTTTTTTTTTGAAAAAAAATTGCAAAGAATCACCACACTTTTTTTTATTTCATTATTAAATATGAGGAAACAAAACAAAAAGTCGAATGTTTAATTTTTTATAGGTGTAAAAGCATTTAGTTTTAATATGTTTACTACCCCGAGTTATCTCGGCACATGGAAAAATCTCAATTATTAATCTTTGCATGAAAGCATTTGAAATAAGGAGCAACTTATAGTTATACCGGACATTCTGTTCTCTGATCTCTTTTCTTACATCTGAAATCTCTTTTACGGGAGCACATTGCACACTATCTCATTGAACTTGAATTCTTTCACTAGCAGGAATAACATATGGAAAATGCCAGTGATGAAGGACTAATACTGGGTCTTTCTGATGTGTAGAAAACTTCTTTATACATTACTAATTCATAAGCCGACGTATACTATACAATAAGAAAAACACGTGACTAGTCAAGAAAAAAAAAAAACACGAAACCAACAAAACTGCCATTTACAGCTGAATATTCCTTTTCATTTCTTCCAGGGCGAGTAAAACCGTAATAAAACAAATCGTACTGGTAAATTCTTCTTCGCCCAAATTTTCTCGGGGTAATAATTAACTGCAATATATACGAACCAGAGATAACTCAGGATAATCAGCGGTTATAAGACAAGGGACATTGAATTTCAACTTTTAATAATATTTTTTTACTGAAAATATATAATGTTGTTTGTTAGTTATACAAAAATCTTTTAGTAAAAAATATTGAATGAAAATACCAGACTGTATTACTTAGTTATCGTACAACAATATTACTTTAAAATGTTTTTAGTGCAAAGTGTTAAACAATATCTTTTATTTTTTCATTTTATCTTTAGAAATTATTGAAAACAAAAATTTACTTTTAATTTCTATATGCTAGTTTATGTAGATCTGCAGTAACTCAGTCAGTAAAAGCAACGATCTCGTAACTGAGAGTTTTACAGGTTCGGAACACGAGACGGCCTAAAATCATCCGTGTTCGTTAAAGGTGACTGAGGTACGTAAAATATGTTTGTGGGCACAATGTCCCCCAAGTTCTCAATCAAAGCCTCTGGGGGTGAGAGGCCAAGTGTATGGGTCTTCTGCTTGGCGCCTGCTTCAAAATTACGAGGAACCCCTTGAGCAGTCACAATTGTGGTGCTCGTTATAAACGAAAGAAGAACCCTTTGTCTTAATACGAGTATATTCCAGCTCTATCGTGCTAGGTTTCACCAAGTGGCATAAGTCATCATCAACAACAACAAGTATTTATGTAAAATAACTTAAAATTATTTTATATTTAAAATTATACAATGTTTTAGTAACTTTTTTCGTCACTTTACGGTGTTAAAGTTTCTTGTAATGTACACTTGTAATTCTTGTAATAATTCTTGTAATGTCTTGTAAAAACACTTACTTATTAGAAAACATTCTTAAAGTTCAAGTTAGACGTTCGTTTTGATTGTATAATATAATTCTGAAGTTTTAGAATATATACTCGTTACAATATAGGATTGTACAAAAAACAACCTTATCTCTTATTACATTGGAATGTTTTGATGAGTGGGATATATTCTAACAATAAATTTAATTACACTTTGCTCATTCAAATGCACAATTGATTGCCGAACGATGATCGAATGTTATTAGGTAGCTTTATATTTGTACAATTGTATTTAATCTCACTGCTGGCGTGAAAGTTAGTAGTCACTCAGAAATATTTAATCTGTAGATCATAGCAAAATAAAAGATAGTATGCTCTCCAACCAGAGTGAAATATACATGATTTTTTGTTAAAGGTCGGAGTTACTAGAATCATTTCTCAACATTACGATAATATTAATCGCCTTTGCACCGAGGGCTCCGGTACAAAGCCATTTAAAATTTGTCTTCAAAACTCGGGACTCCACTTCGGAGACAATGCAAAATAATTAATTTTGGGTTAAAGTTTCTTGTAATGTTAATACATTACAATTTTTAAAAGCATATCTCGTTTAACTCCAAACACATTAATTGAGAATCTCCAAAAATTTGAGTAGGAGATACATAAAACTAACACACATAAAACATTTCGAAATTATTAATTCGATACATAAGTTGCTAAACTCTAAGACTTTCTTTTAAGTTTAAAATTAGGGTGTAGACAAAAAAGTTTCGTTTCAGTAAAATAGTCATGTTTATCCCCTATATAATAATAGTCCTATATTATCTGTCATCTGTTCTCGAATTTATGAAGCGATTGGACTTGGAATGGATAGAGGCATCCTTATTGGATTCTTGATGAATTAGGATTAGCAAAATTCAAACCAAGTAAAGTTTATCTTCTCCTAAACAGTCGATCCTATTCTAAAATAAATTGGTATAAATATGCTTAATATCACAGCAAAAAATACTGTCGTTTTCAAAACATTCGATACCCACCCCTTAACCCCCTTTTCGTATGTTTAATGCCATTATATCAAGCAAAATTTATCAATTTATCACATAAATAGGTAAAAATAACATTTTTTCTAGTGTTATGTCGTCATTTCTTTAACCATCTCATTTAATCATTTCTAATTTTAAACTATTTAAATATCGTCTGCATTGTTTTCATACTTTTTATCACTGAACTTAGATATAACGTAAATAATTTCCTTTTATATTTGGCTCGAATAATAGATTAGGTACATATGTGTTAATTTTAAATTTAATCATCGCTTATTTTTTGTTGCAAGATAATTATTAGACAAAAACCAAACCATTTTTTATCTTCCTCATAGGGTACTTTACAATTCTGGAAAATTAAAAAGTTTACTGATTCCGTCATTTGACGGGCTATGTGAAAATAATCATGAAATATGGCTAAATAATCATGAAACGTGTGAGCTAAAAATTCGTTTATTACCGTGCACTCAAAGACTAGAATTTTTGGGGAGGCTTGTATTATCTACCCAGCTAGCAGAACTTTACGGGAAAAAACAATGTTAAGACGTAAATTTTGATCAGGGTGGGGTTCTTAAGTCAGAAGATCAACAGCTCAACACTTTACTAGCACACTGTGGTAATTATAGACCCACCCCTCTTAGGAACGAGGAAAATATGTTTAAGATGTATACTTTAAGCAACGTATACTTTAATGCAACCTATACTTGAAGGCTATTATTTGCTTTTTTTATTCTTGAGTTAATTGCTGTTACCAATACTTTTGGACACATTTACTAAATTTAAGTGGTTTGTGAAAAAAATTAATTTTTGTAATTGCAATAAAGTACACTTTATCTATATGTATCAATAAGCAATGCTGGAACTGTTGCTTCTTTTAGTACACATAATAAACTAAAATGAAACTGATACATTCGTAAATTTCGATATAAAAGCATAGTTTATTTTACTGCACATTTTAAAGTTCTGGGAAGAAAAAAGTTTAGTATATAAACCTAAAATATAAATTATAGTAATAAATACCGTAATAAATGCGTGACGATAAAAAAATCTGAGACGAACACACATGATATGCTTGAAAATGTGTTTTATCTGACTGAATGACCACAATTTTATTCCTATAAGTTTAAACTTCATTATGCGGAGTAATGAAATTATTTATATACTTCTTTTGTTTGTTACAATAAAATAACAAAACAGTGAAAATTCATAATTATTCTATACAAATACTAGATTTTGTGTGTATTTTTAAAGATTTATTTTCTGTAGGAAAGTTAACTAGAGCAAAAATACTGTTTTAGCTTCAGGAGAATAAGTCAATACATTTCTGTTGCATTGTTGTAGAGGTTTGGCTTGGTTTGGAAATCTGCGGTCTACTGTTTTGCACACGAATGCTAATGAGACCTACTGCTTAAAGCCGATTCCGAACGTCTACGAACATCCACGCCATAGTGGGATTCGAACCAAGGAACTCCGGTACCGACGGCCGAACGATGGCCGAATGGTAGAG
>CM063508.1:141111981-141129481 GCA_032207245.1 Pardosa pseudoannulata
CTGAATTTAGAGATAAACCGACTTAATATCCATGATTATTACCCGAGTCTCATAACATTTTGATTAAGAAATACCGTTTTATACATTAATCAAGTCCTATATTAATCTGTAAATAATGTATATAATAAATGTTTTAGTTTAAATATAAGGCATTTACTTTTAATTCTATTGAGTATATTTTACTGTGTTTCATATTTCAAGAACACTATCGTAAGTACTTTACAACAATATACATGAATTGATAATTTCTGAATTAAGAGATAAACCGACTTAATATTCATGATTGTTACCTGAGTCTCATATAATTTCGATTAATGAATATCGCTTTATATATTAATCAAGTCATATATTAATCTGTAAATTATATATATAATAAATGTTTTATTTTAAATATAAGGCATTTACTTTTGATTCTATTGAGTATATTATACTGTGTTTCCCCTTTGAAGAATACTATCGTAAGTAATTTACAACAATATACATGAATTGATAATTTCTGAATTAAGAGGGTTTCAGTTACATAATCTAAATAATGCAAATTTTAGGGTTTTCCCCTTTAGATAAATGATGATTTAGCTATCGGATGGTATTGAATTTGCGTAGTAAATTGGAAACGCTGGATTTATTTTTCGGGACCAGGCATCTGTCACATTGGATAAAATAAATAATCCAAGATTTGATAAAATGAGATTTGCTCGTTACTTTATCGCTGCACGAAAGGAAGCTATTTTGATCCGAAATGCAGCTTTCAGTAGTTATTTTCTGTGTGGGAGGAGGTAAAACTATTACCAACGTGGGTTGATGGATCCAGGAGATTAACCTCGGTGTTCCTAAAAGAATGTTTGACTTCTTATTCGCCTTTAATGGGTGATGATGGAATGTATCAGCAGGAAAAGAGCCATTGCAGAACATGTGTGGTCGTTACAAAAACAACCGATTGCTTGCATATGCATTGTAGAAGGAAACACTTATTGCACACAGAATTAACTGTTAAAGAAATACACTGGTATATTCGTTTTTGTGTAATGTTTTGATATTTTATAATTTAAAAGTCAAATTATTTGTTATTCCATAGAAAAGAACAATGAAAGTTTTATACATAATTATACCTGTCAATATCCGTAATTTGGCGTTTCAGTATACCCTTATAAAAATTCTAATTTAAAAATCTGAATTATTAATATTTAGCTCTGCTATTATATGTTTTATGGATCCTTTGGTATTTTGCTTCGGATAGTTCTTCGAATCCCGCTGCGAGCATGGATGTTGGAAGCCTTTCGGAATCGGCTTTAAGCTGTAAAGCCCGGTCTCATTAGCCCTCGTGTGCAAAACAGTAGACCGTAGCGCTCCAAACCAAACCAAATCGGAGTTGATGAGTTCGAATCCCACTGCTGGCATCGATACTCGCCGCTGTTCATAATCGATTTAAGCAATAGGTCCCGGTATTATTAGCACTAGTGTAGTAAAACAGTACACCGTAACACTCCAAACCATATTATATCAAACCGAATAAAAAATTCAATAATAAATCAATTTTATTAAAATACAAAATTGGATGTTATTATAAATTAAAATGATAGCCTAATTGCTATGACATTGAATTCTGGTAGAGCATAGATCTAATTAAACAGGATACCAGATATGCTAAAGCTCTTGGCCAGAAGTGAATTGTTAAAGACTACGAGAAGGCAAGGGGAGCTGAAAAAATTACTACCACCACGAAAAGTTTCTTTAAAAAGTTCAAAGTTCAAGGCTTTTACTCTACAAAATTTTACACCTTAGAGTTATTTTAAAATGGCTGCTTATTATGAATTTCTATTACGTTACAGTTGTCCTACATCATCAACATGTACTAAAATATGTTTATATATTACATATTTCAAATATATTTTCACAATTACTTTACCTTTTATATTATTTACAATTGTCGTAATACGCTTCTCAGTACTTTGGTATACATTTTCCTTTTTTTATAATAATAAATAATGAAAATTTTCTCTGTTAGAAATGCCTAACTAAAATATTAGCTGTAATATATGCAGCGTATGTTAATTAAATCAACCGATGCGATGCTAATTGAACAAGAATAATTGAAACTTAACTAAAGTAGTACATCTAGCTTACAGTAAACGGGCGATGTGTACTATTCTTGTTAACAAAATTTATCGTTAATATACATGTGACATTCTCTCACAATACTTTATATATGTCTACTGCGTGTATACTCCGTACTTTATTATACTTCACCGATATTATATTTAGTATTCTATATATCTATCTATTATCTATATATATCTATCTATTTTTTTTATATATATCTATATATATATATATATATATTATATATATATATATATATATTATATATAATGTATACATACATATATACATGTATTTATATATATATATATATATATATATATATATATATATATATACATATATATACATATACATATATACATGTATATACATACATATATATATATACATATATATTTTATATATATAATTTATATTTATATATATATATAATATTATATATACATATATATACATATATATACATATATACATATATATATTATATATACATATACATATATATACATATACATATATATATACATATATACATTATATATACATATATATATATACATATACATATATATACATATACATATATATATACATATATATATATATATATATATATATATATATATATATTATATATATATATATATATATATATTTATATATATATATATATATATACATATGTGTGTGAGTGTGTGTCATGTAAGAAAATTTATTGTTCTTCGAATTTCAAAAGTTCTGTTTTATTTTCTAAATTTTCAGCCAACTGAAATAAATCAAGAATATGTACCATTGAATTTGGCACTCCTTTCATACTTCCAAAAACCAAAGTTTTCTTCGTATGACCCTTTCTTTTCCTTCTTAAACCAAGCTGTTGGTTTTCTCAGAAAAATTTGATAATATTTCAGTTTTAACGTCATTGTTTGCGGTTTCAAGAAGCCACAATAGAAATGCTGATTTAAGCCACAAAAGAAATGCTCTTTCTCGTGATAAATAATCCTCGGGAATTTCCTCTTTTTGGCACGAGCTTTAAATAGATCAAACAGATGCACGTTTGTCTCTTGTCTATGGTTTGGTTTGGAATACTACGGTCTAATATTTCTCAACACGAGCGCTACTGAGACCGATACCTACAGGTTAGAGCCGATTCCGAACGGCTAAGAACATCCATGCCACAGAGGCATTCGAACTCACCAACTCCGGTTTCGAAAGAAAGTACCCTAACAAATCGGCCATCGTTAGGCCTTCACCAACCGAGTAAACTGGAGACTTAAGTGACCGTCCTGTTGGGGAAACGTTGGGAATTATTTTAAGCAGTAGCTTCTGTTCTGATTCGCCGAACAATTTTCGATTAGTTAGGGTGCTGGCCTTTGGTACCGGAGTTCATGGGTTCGAATCCCATTGTTGTATGGATATTCGTAGCAGTTCGGAATCGGCTGTAAACAGTAGGTCAAGGCCTCATTCGCCCTCGTGTCGCAAAAAAGTAGACCGTAGCACTCCAAATCAAACCTAACCAATCTGTTCTGATTCGTTCTCATGTTAAATAAGTAACTACAGCACTCCAGAGCAAACCAAACAGGGATATTCAGTTATTTGTAATTAATTTAAGTAGGCAGCATTATAACTCTAAGTTATTAATTTACAAAAACTTTTACACTTTTAAAAGTTACAGCACCGTTAAATTCAATTTATCCATTAGACTCATATAAAAATATTTCAAATATTGACTAACGTCAATAGAAATATATCAGTGACTTACATTCATTTATTTAAAATTCATCATAGCGTAGATGTCCTTGAAAAGAGAAGTAAATAGTTTGAGTGGATTTCGAAGCGTTTTTAGAAAATTTCAGTACCCAATAAATGGTAAATTTTAATAGCAGTTAAAAGTTCCTAAAATATATTGATGTCATGAATAATATATTTTATACGAGTGGATTTTGTCGTACTGAAAAAAAATTGAAGATAGCTTTAAAATTGTAGTTTTTGATAAAACTCGGTCAAAACTTTTTTCGTCCTGAATAAAAAATCATTAGTATTCTGTAGCTCGCTTTGCTTGTCTAGGACAAATAACTGAGAGCCACTATTCAACAAAATGACATGGAAATGCAATATTTGCTACTCTAAAAGTCCTCGGAATTACGAGTGTTTGCAGAAAATGGGAATCGTCAAACGTTTGCTGAGAGATACGTTTTGAAATAGAATACATTTTAAACGGAAATTCTCTTTAAACTCGAAATGCATAGCTAAGGTTTTATAAAACCAGGAGTTTTAAGTATTCACAGGGGAAGAGTTCTGATGCACACTTTGATTTTAATTGTTTCTACACTCTTATTGTAAGTGTATTAATACGATGTATTAGAAACTGGTATTTTTTATTTATAAAATCTGAAAGATAATTTTATTTCACTTTTATCCTCCTGATATAACATTAACAATTGCATCGATGCGCAAGTATTTTCAAAACTTCACCTCAATAGCTTCTCTGAGACATTTGTAGATATATTTTATTTTTCTTGTCCTAGAATAATGCAGAACTGTAGATCTATTTGACGTTGTTATATGTTCAGTTGTATTTCTAATGTAAAACAACAATTTTAGCTCCAAATTCTCACCTCAGTAATTTTTCCTCTTTAGTCAGTTCTAAATTAATATATGAACCATATGAGTTTATTAAAACCTAGAAATTTTAATGGAGTTTGTGAGAGTGCAGCTATGTTTCACATAAGATTTGCG
Source organism: Pardosa pseudoannulata (assembly GCA_032207245.1). Taxonomy (NCBI): domain Eukaryota; kingdom Metazoa; phylum Arthropoda; class Arachnida; order Araneae; family Lycosidae; genus Pardosa; species Pardosa pseudoannulata. Next base: position 141,116,821 of record CM063508.1, read on the forward strand.
AAACTGATTTGCTCGCCGCACTTTCACGTTGTGCATGGCATGCCCAAGTATTTTATCGCTACTCCAGGAAGTGTGTTGTGTAAAAACGATTCCACTTAAACTTCACCAAGCTTTGGAGCGTTGTGACTCGTCTCGAAGAGGCGATTCAGGACCATCCTTAGAGTCGCGGTTCTTCTGGACAGAGCAGGGAAAGAACGCATTGTCCACAGGACAATGGAACAACGAACGCATCAGCACAGGATAATGGGAAAAGTCTAGATTTTCTGGAGTAGTTCAGAAGGAAGTAAAAAATTGGACTTTGGCAATTTTTTGTTTTCAGGTGTAGCACGTGGAGTGCTTCTTTTTCTTTTTTAATTTTTTATATATTTTTTAGCATATTTCTTTGTGTTTTGTTCTATATTTGAATATTGTAATATAGTTCAGTGGCATTTTACTATAATTAAAGAAGATATAAAGCAAATTTCGGTTATTAATGGCTTTCAAATAACAACAGCAATGTACTACACAACAGCTGAGTTCAACAAATGTGTACAGTAATTCTTAAATTTCAAACGGGATGGTCACACAATCGACGACCGGAACGATGACCGAATGGTTAGGGTGCTGGCCTTCGGAACCGAAGTTCGTGGGATCGAACCCCACTATGGCATGGATGTTCGTAGGGTTCGGAATCGGCTTTAAGCAGTAGGTCCCGGTCTCATTAGCCCTCTTGTTGCAAAAAGTAGACCGTAGCGCTCCAAAACCAAACCAAAACCCACAATCGACACTGTACTTGCTGCAAAAAGAAAGATGATGTCAAGTTAGACACGACACTGGCCCACAAAGATTTGAAATTTGAAATTTGGAAAACTCCATAAAGCTTACCCGATCAATTCAGCCTGGAATTGATCACATAAAATGAAAGGATTTTTGTACTAAAATCTAGACTTTGTCTATATCAATCTTAATTCTTTTATTTCATAAAATTTTCCTTTGCCTACTGAATTTGGAAAACTAGTTAGATTCATTTACATAGATTTTTATGTATCGAGAATTAGAAGTAACCGGGAAAGATTAGGAATGAACATAACTAATTTTAATTAAATCCATCATTACATTTAAAAAAACAAAAACTCCCATTTTAAAGACGTGTAAAACAAAATATTTGTGGAAAATTATATACCACAGCCAATTATAATAGAATACCTACACCTTCGCTCTCTTTGTTGAATAGAAACTTAGATTACATAAACTCTATGCTAGTGATAAACTTTCTATTTCGTAGATATTAAAATTTAAAATCGAATAGTACTTCCTAATACTTCTATAGCTTCCGTAAAATTGCAAATTTTAAGTAAAAGTTTTCTATATCCAATATACTTTAAAAAATGTACTTTGAATATCCAATATACTTTGAATTTCAAAGGATAGTAATCGTCAGTTGACTAGAATTTTCTTTATTTTCGAAAGCAATGTTTCTATTTGATGAAAGAAATTGAGCGGAGAAAGAAAATTACAAAAGTAACGTACATTTACAAATTTCATTCTTTATTAAAAAAGTCTCTATTTATAGTAAAGTTGCATTTTGATGGAAAATAGTAAAAGCTCGTATATTGGAATCTATTTATGTCTCCTCCTAAATAAATAAATATCTGGAAGCATTGTTCACGTTTTGGTAGTAACTGTACGTTTCTTTATTTATCGCATGCGTTTCTCTTTACTTCATCAAAAGTAGTTGGTGAAGTTTTATTGTTGCTATCCATCGCATTAGAATGGAACTACTATTTTCTATTTAATCTTGGTATCTGTTAGATAGATGTGGATGTTTTATCTAGACACTGATAGTGTGCCTTATTGTTCCCAGAAATTCTACTGTTGCTATTTTTATGTATGAAATTTAGAGCTGATTCTAGGATACTTTTATAACACTCTATATATAAGGTAGAGATAGATTTCCCTTATTGAGTTTTCTATCACATTAGATCCCTATTTAAATCAAGTATTGATTTAATGCGACAGATGAAGTCTCTCTTTAAATAGTTTAACCTCGTACAGAAGATTCCGCGAATTTACAGTTTTTCGGCAGAACTACACATTTAACTTTTTATATCCACCTAGTTCATTGCAGTTTTGCTTGCAACATGTGCGTGTAATTACAAATTTAGAAATAGTTATTTTGTGACAATACGCAAGCAATAACTTTGTATATTCATAAATTTATTCAAAAGTTTAAATCAAACTTGTTGACAGAAACAATTAATTTTTCTGTGTTTAAGTACGTATGCAAATAAAAATGTGAAGTAACCTGAAAATCAGTTTATTTAAACATATATATATTTGGTAGTAACTGTACGTTTCTTTATGTGTCGCATGCGTTTCTCTTTTCTTCATCAAAAGCAGTTGGTGAAGTTTTATTGCTGTTATACATCGCATTAGAATGGAACTACTATTTTCTATTTAATATTGGTACCTGTTAGCTGGTGAGGTTTTACCTAGACACTGATAGTGTGCATTATTGTTCCCAGAAATTCTACTGTTGCTATTTATACGTGTGAAATACAGTGCTGATTCTAGGCTACTTTTATAACACTTGATATATAAGTAAGAGGTAGATTTCCCTCATAGAGTTTCCTATCGCATTAGAGCGTTATTTAAATCAAGTATTGACTTAATGAGATAGATGAAGTCTCTCTTTAAATACTCTTTACACAAGTTTCCACGATTTTACAGTTTTTTTTAATCAAAACTACACATTTAACTTTATCTTAACTTTATATTATATCTACCACCATGTCCGTGTAATTACAAACTTATAAATAGTTATTTGGGACAATAGGCAAGCAATAAATTTGAATATTTACAAATTTATTAAAAAGTTGAAATCAAAATTGTTGACGAAAGCAATTTATTTTTCTGTATTTCCGTACAAATGCAAATAAAAGTTTTGATGTAACCTGAAATCGATTTATTTAAACATATATATCTTATATCTAAGACAATGGTATTTGATCCTATGGCCATTTTAACACGTTTCTTGGATTATATCTAAAGCTATAGAGACTAGTCCAATTAACATTTGTGTACCAAATTACTGACAGTGACAAAATGCATAATTATATGTTCTAACTATCAGTGAAAAATAAGAAAATCCTTTATGTTTCGAAATAGAGTGTACTTACTAATTTGAGCATAACTGTAACGTGACATAAAACTTTGTTTTAGTTCTTTATTTAGGTTTCATGACATAAGTAAGCGCAGCTCTTTTATAGTTTCAAATGGGTATACCTTTGATAAACATTCAAATCACGCATAGTAGAAAGAATTTCTGAATAGTGTCACGTTATGTGTTCGGGTTTGTGGAATACTTTGTGAGACATTACGCAAAAAAATATAAACAAACATAAGTGAAATGTTATAAGGAATGAATTTTCTTTATGTTGTGTAACTAAGAATAATTAAGACTTAAAATCGGAACCATTTTTCATGACATAACACGTTACCAGGATTAGGTGTTTCAAATATGATTGCAATTTATTGTACTTTTTGAATAGACAATACCGCCAACTGGAAATGAATGTGCGATAAACTAATGACTTATTTTAGTAACTTGACTGAATTTTTATTACAAAACAGATTTCGCATTCCCCATGCCATTTCAAATAATATGATCTAAATATAAAATTCTCCACTAAATTACATAACAGATACAAAACAGGGATAAGATACTAACAAGAAAAATTTAGCTGCATACTTTTTCATATCTAAAATGTTAAAATTAGCTTTATTCTCAATAAACGCAAAAATTAGATATACATACCAAACTTAAACTATTTTAGACCTTCACAAAATATGGTTAATATATTGACAACTGCTGATTTCTTGAAAGAAGTATGTGTTACTGTAGACAACAATTACTTTATAGTACATGAATATGAAATTTAGGTAAATCTGTTAGCAATCTCTGTTATATTTTATGAAGGGACTGACAATCAAAGGAAAAGTTTCTGGAATAAAATGCATCCAAACTTTTTATAGTTAGCTATAAAAGTAAAAATTCCTAGTGGATATCTCACATCAGTGATTGTAATCAATGATTAAAACAGATTAAACATAGATATTAATTCTGTTTTAATTAGAAATTTTCTCCTTATGTAATAAACGTTTTGGAAAAGCTTTTTAAAATTTAGTATTGTTAGTTTTAGATTAATTAATTAACTTTATTGTATGATAATGTGTTAGATTAAAAAATAATTCCAATAACGGTAGTTTTATGTTGCTTAAATTTAGAGATTATAAGCTGGAATTGCAAAGGGCAAATTTATGCATTCCAAGAAAGCATATGGTACATAACTTAATAGGTTACGAAAATTTATTCTGTTTATTATCCTGCACCAATTTGTGTTAGATCAGGTCAAAAGCATCTTTTTTAGGTATCCGACTTTAGTCTCCGATCTCCCCAAAGTCGTTTAATGGCAAACCGCGATTAACCTATGGCTCTAACCGATAGTGGGACGCAATTCTCCTTTTAAACAGAGATTAATCGTGGATAGCCGTTAAACGATGTTGATGAGATCGACCTTAAGTGTTTGAATTCTACTGCTTGGGTGTATACATCCTTTTCAAAATTTGTTTTAGGTTGAGGATCTCGTGTAAGTGATCTTTTTATTCAAATAAAATTATCGTATATTTCCAGGAAATTCAAACCAAGTACTAAAAATGAAATATTTCATAAATAAACAAACGCTAGCGATTACAATGAAAATAATTTTAATTGGATAATTTTTAAAAAAATAATATTTTTAGGGTCATTTATCTCAGGTATGTTACTAAAATCTTTAAAAAACTATTTCTTGTCGTCGTATTCAATCCTTTTTTCTATTTATTCAATCATTTTTTTTTCATATAATATTCAGATAAATATTTTTAAACATTTTTATAGTAAATTCCTAAAACTAAAATTTCTTCTTTTGAATTCGATTCAGGCTTGTTTCTAATGATACATTATTAGAGATCTTTAGGCTAGTGAAGCATAAATTATTAGTACTAATCAAGTACGATAAAAATTTGATTGTAGTTAGTAATTCATAATTGTAAGATCCTCAAGTTCTTTCATTTAAAGGGGATAATGGAGAGTTACTTAAAACTATTACAAAAAATAGTGATAGCATACCCTAAAGGAAAAAAAACGAGTATAAAAACAAACGTTAAGGCACTCTAGTCCCTGCAAGAATGTCGATAAAGCGTTTGATCAAAGAGATTTGATTATAAAATCAAAGCGGAAATTAGGAAAAAGAGGCTAATAATGTTATACAACAAAATTATGTAACAGGAACTCAGTGGTAGATGAATACTATTATTGGAGTTATAATACATGCTAGGCAGTTTTTCATACAAATGAAAGTAGATAAATGAGGAATAGGGAAATATGGGGTGAGGGTGATCAAAATGAAGGTAACAAAACCGGTATGCAAGGAATTTCGTCTGTTATAGAGAAATGAGTAATGTACTATAATCCTAATACAGTCTGCAACTGAGCAATGATTCATTCACTTACTGCAGATACCTGCAGTTGTAAGGTTAATACATATAGTTTGGTAAACTTGTTTTGTGAAGAAATCTGCTCAGTTACCCAATTTCTGCAGGAGAAACATATTATTTGAAATTCCCCGCTCGCTTGGAGAAATTTAAGGAGAGACTGTAATGTCGCAGAATCGTGTCGAAAGCCAATTTCAGACAAGAAGTTTGGCTGAACATGCAAATGTATCATATTTCCAGGTGGGAGTATTCAAGCTCATCACTCAAAGCAACAAAAGCCTAAACAGATATAAAAACTATGTGAAAAAACTTTATGTTTGTACTATCAGTTGGCGATATTCGTTGTATGAAATAAAATATCCACACTTTTGTCCCATTTCAGTCTTTCAAATCTTATTTTTTATCAGCCCTTGTACAAGTACTTGAATGAATTCCTGCATTGTGTTTAGTAGCAAAGTAAAGATATTTAACCGCTTCCCATACAAATTATTTTGAAAAAAAATCATCAATTATTTTTATTTTATTATTAAATACAATGAAACGAAACAAAACAAAATATGTAGGTTTTAAGTTGATTTTTAAAGTTTTACAGATGTAAAAGCATTTAGTTTTAATATTAGTTTACTATCCCGAGTTATGCTGAGCAAATGGGAAAAAGTTAAATATTAGTCTTTATATAATTGCTTTTGAAACAAGGGACAACACAAAGTGTTACCTGACATACTGTACACATATATCTGATCACTTTTCTTACCTCTGTAATCTGTTTTACGCGAGAACAGAGTAAGAAAAATCTCCATGGATTTCATTTTTTTTTTCAGTAGCAGGAATAACATCTGAAAAAATGCTATCACGTTAATGTGAGTGGTCTATGACTAATGCTGGATCTTCCTCATGTGGCAAAAACTCGTCACGATGATTTTTTACAACTATCTTTCTTTATACTTTACTAATCCAAAAGCCGACTTATACTATATGTCAGGGCTGTCCAACTGCAAAGAGCCCACGGGACAGAAATCTGGTCATTGATCACCTGGCGGGCCGCAGTTTGGAAAAGTTGAACAATAACCTCTTACGTCTTATACAATAACAATTAATAGTTTAATTATTAATTATAAAACAATGGAACAGAAGGATTATAAAACAATTTGCAATCAAGAGGAAACTTCGGGGACCTTGGCTTGACCAAGAATGGTAGTCTCGGATGCTTCTTGATACCATAAAATTCTGAAAAAAGAAATATGCTGAATAAGAATTTGGCGGAACGCACAATTTGTGTTGTTGGGCCGGATGCGGCCCGCGGGCCGCCAGTTGGACAGCCATGCTATATGTGGTATAGCCACATTCCATCTAAAAGGGAATGCCAAGAATGGCCGGCTTCCTGACCCCTTATTTTATGGAATGGGAATTGTCCATGTCCAAGTCACCTTGAATCTTCCAGCGCTGACCATCCGTAGGTTGCCGTTTGACTCTCCCCATCTTTCACCATTTGTCCAGCTTGAGCGTTGCTTGGCGCATAAAGATTCCTAGGCTGTTTTTCCTACTCACGCTACGTTTTGGCGATCGTCTTAGATTCCCGCTGGCGGGATTTTGCCACTGACCTCACCATGCGCATCATTGAGTGGGCATCATTTTGTCCGAAATTGAGGGAGAGATCACCCGCATCATTAGAAAAAATTTATATTTTTTAGACATTTTTCTTTTTCTTATCTTTGTGTCATGTCGAGAAAGTGTAGTTTTCTGACAAAGTGAGAAAGGAATAGAAAATAAATAAAATTCCTTTAAGCTAATCAATTAATAGGGCTCTTTTCTATTAGTCAATTTGCATTCACCTCTGTTCTAAAATTCTGGAGCATACCATATGAATACACTGAATTGTGTCTGCCGCCATATAGTTCCTCCAAAGAACCGGTGAAAGGTTATTGCGGAGTAAAGGAGAAATGTAATATTCAACCACATCAATAATTCTATAATAATAATTCTACACTATACAATAGGGAAAACAGGTGATCAGTGTCGCCAAAATGACCGCCAAACCAACAAAACTGCCAATCAAAGCTGAATAATCTCTTTCATTTCCTGGAGGTCGATTAAAACCGTAATAAAACAAACCGTATTGATTAATTCTGCTTCTTCGGAGTTTTCTCGTGACAATAATTAACTGCAACATATACGAACCCGAGATAACTCGGGATAATGAGGCAAGCGGTTAAAACTTTTGTTGTGTCTTTCTCACGCATTTGAATGTCTAGCTTTTCTTAAAATTTCACAAATGTATTTAAAACTAAATTTAATTCCTAACGTAAAAACTGAGAAGAAATTTATATGCAATTGCTATCAATCCTATTTACTTTAACAATATTTCATAAAATAAATTAACTCAGTGTCATAAAATGAAAATTTTTGATTTTCAGTCTAAATGGAAATAGAGAAAAAAGTCTAAATAAAACTGCTCCTATATTGTAGTTTTCTTTACAACACTTCTTAAATGTTACCAACTTGCTTTGCGGTAACTTTCCAGGTTATTATAAATCCTATATATCTGTATTTGAATTATTTGCATCGAAAATGCAGCATTGTCCCAAGAAATTGAACGGAATGAAAGTAGGTTACAAATTTTAACAAAATAATGTATATTGACGGATATCTAAAGTGAAATGGACTGAAATATATTTTGCTGTAGTATGCCAAGATTTTAGTAAATGAAACATACAAACTTGGAGAGTTTCCAAATTTTTAAGCATAAAGTGATAAATTAAAATTCTTTTCAAGGATAATTAGATTTGCCCGTGAAGTTAAACTAATAATATATAATTTTTCATAATATATAATTATTTAATGTTGTGGAACTATTATATTGTTTTAAAACTATTCATAGATAGGAATTAAAATTATGAATACCTCATAATATTTCATTATTTATCAAAATTCAAAAACATGGTTAGTACATTTCTTAACAATAATGCTACTTAAAATTAATTGCCCAGTTAAATGAAGTACGACATAATGTTTAAAATAATTTAAAACAAGTTATTAAGTACTCTTTGTTAAATAATTTATTGATTTGTAGGGATTTGTAATCCATTATGTATAAAGGTATTTTAGAATACTGAACTTATAATGCTTTCTATACATACATACATATATACATACATACATACATACATATATACATACATACATACATACATATATACATACATACATACATACATATATACATACATACATACATACATATATACATACATACATACATACATATATACATACATACATACATACATACACCTAGTGGCCATAATTAAACTGACAGTGCTCACAGTGTTCTGTAGCGCGATCTATTTGCGAGAATGACGCCACATTTTGTAGGAAGATTAAACAAGACGGGAGATGAAGGATTCCGCGAAAAAACAAATTAGTTCCAAAAGTTACCACTAGGGGAGTATTTGGCGCTGTGTAATAGAAAATAGAGTGTTAACAAATGCAAATCAATACGGAAATTACCTTTTATTTTGCATTCAAATAAAGTTCAATGTGGCTGTCGTTGTTGTGGACCACATATTGCATTCTGTACACAGTATGCACAGCAGCAGAAAGTAACATGTCTGCAGGAATCTCAAGTACAGTCCATGATATGTTATCCTTCAACGTAGCCAGGTTCTGGACCACTCCTTGATAGACCTTGGACTTAAGGTAACCCCATAGCTATAAGTCGCATGGGGGACGATCAGGAGACCATGCAGTTGGAAAGTAGCTTCTAATGACTCTTTCTCTTGTGAATATCTGCCGTAGCAGCTGTTGCACCCGTTCAGCAACGTGTGGAGGGGCTCCATCTTGCATGAAAATGATTTCCCTCAGGCATTGTCTTTGCTGAAGTGCTGGAAAGACAAAGCTGTTCAACATGTGGGGATATTTCTCTCCGGTAACAGAACAGGTTTCCGGTTCTGTCGAGGTAATGTTCTATTAGAAGAATGAACCTATGATAAATTCCGCTTTGAACCCATGCCAAACAGTTACCTTTGGTGAATGTAAAGGAACTGCTGTGACTGCATGTGGTGATTTGTCATCTTAAATTCGACAGTTATGGGTATTCAAAGTTCCATTTAGGTAAAAGTGGGCCTCGTCTCCCCATAAGATTTTCCACTGCGAAGCATCATCTACCTCCATTCTGGCAAGAAAGGTGAGACGGGTTTACGGGATGGACCCCTGTTACTTTCAGGATGACAATGCTAATTGTTATGTTTCGAGGTTAACCAAGGCTTGGTATGGTGCCAATGGAATTCATCGAGTGGACTATTCTTCCCAGAGCCCAGACCTGAACCGTATCGAGAATCTCTGGGACGAGTTGGATCGCTGAATTAAGGGGTGCACTATCCGTCCAAAATCGGTGAAGGAACTTGTCTAACCCAAGCCGAGTGGAAGACAATACAACTAGCATAACTGTAATACAAAGACTTGAGGAAAGTATGCCCCAGAGGGTTCACGCTGTAATTGCCTCTCGTGGGGGCTCTACCAACTATTGATTTTGAATACAGTTAGTTTTCCTTTTCTATCACAAGTGTCCAAATACTTATTGGTAGAAAGTGTAAAAGGAAAGATACTTAAAATTAATCTGTTATGTAACACATAATTGAGCTATTTTATACTTTATAGAACAATTACACACGAATTGTACAAGAAAACAAAATACTTTTCCTATTATTTTTTATCTTTAATGGTTATAGTAACAAATACTATTATTTGGAAAGTAAAAGTTATTTTACAAATAAATATATTGATATTGTGGCAAAAAATAAGTTGTGATAAACTGGTCAGCATGTAGAATTTATGATGTAGCTACTGTTGAAACAATTAATAACACAGGCCTGCGATGAAAAAAATACAAAGAATGTAACAACTGAACTTAACGTATTTTTTAGTACTGATTTTGAAAATAATCATTAAAAATGTCTATCACGTCACATTGTTTTGAAAAATTGAATTTTATGTGGTTTTTTATGAATATTTCTCACGTATTTTGCTTTCATACTTTCCGTTACGTTTTGACATTTTACCGTGATGAAACCCTCAAAATTACCCTTCTGTGGTAAACTACAACAACGCAGTTAGTATTTTAGGGCTTTTAAAGCTTCAATGTTGATCCAGATCTCCAATTAGACAGATTCCTGGAAGCGCGCGAGCCTGGGAAGAGCCTAGGAACGCGCAATGTCCCTCTTCATCATCCCTCCCTGCCGTCGCAATCGCTGTTAACCTATAGCAACGCTCAAATCCCTATCAGTGACCTTATGTAAGCACCAGTACTTAGTCTGTAAAAGAGGCAACTCATTTATTAGTCTCCATATTGAAAGAAAAAAACTTATTGGCCAAAGGAACCACTTTTTATTGGTACAGGAATCGTGAAAAGGAATTTATTCAGTATTTTGACGAAGACGAGAACCTCATTTATTGCTCAGATGTTCCTGGATTGATGAGAAAATTTAAGATTCCCTACAATAAAGATGAATGGAGGCTTTTTATAGATTCGTGAAAAAGGAACCTTAAAGCTGTCCTACTTCATCAAGGAAACCAATGGGCGTCTGTGCCAGTTGAATACTCGGTGCATTTAAAAGAAAGATATGAAAACCTAGCTCTCGTTCTCAACAAAATAAAATATGAAAACCAAGGTTGAATCATTTGCAGGGATTTAAAAATCATCACCATGCTTCTCGATCAACAAAATGAGTATACAAAATTTCCGTGTTATAGAGTGAGACAGCCGTGACAAAACACAATATTGGGTCAGAAAAGATTGGCTCAAAAGGCAGAACTTGCGCTAGGCACCAAAAATGTAATTCGAGAATGTTTAGTTGATAAAAAAATATTACTACCCCCCTGGACATAAAATTAGGTGTTATGAAGTAGTTTGTTAAGGCTCTTCCAAAAGATGGTGAGTGCTTAAAATATATGTTAAAAAAGTTTCCTGGATTTTCTGAAGCCAAATTGAAAGAGGGAGTCTTAGTTGGACCAGACATCCGAAAACTTATTAGGAATAACAAATTTGAGACAACTATGACATTAAAGGAAAAAGAAGCTTGGGTTGCCTTCAAAGATGTTGTTGAAAAATTTCTGGGCAATCACAAAGATCCTAAATTTAAAAGAATTGTTGGCAACGTGCTAGACAAATTTCAAGTGTTAGGCTGCTCCATGTGTGTAAAATTGCATTTCCTCCAATCGCATTTGGACTTTTCCGAAAATTTAGGATCCGTCAGCGAAGAACAGGGAGAAGGTTCCACCAAGACATGTAGGATATGGAGAGAAAATATCAAGGTAGGTGGAATAAGAATATGCTTGACGACTATTGTTGGATGTTAGCAAGAAATGAAGATAAGATTGAACATAAAAGAAGAACGTCAAAAAGAAATTTTAACGGAAAAAAATGTACGTAACTAAATTTAAATGTCTTTGTTTCGTATTGAGATTCAAATATATTTCAAACTTACATTTATTACATATAAACCTTAATAAAACGTAAAAACAGGTAGTTGGGGTTTTTCTAGGACTGTTTTTCTTATAAAATTAATGTAAAAAATTTAATAACGAGGGAACTTTTTGTCCCTGGTGCAGCTCATGCGTTCTGGTTGCGATGGCTTTCATTCTTTATATACAAAATGTATACATTTTTAATTTTAATTGTTGTTTAAAAATTAATATGCCTTATCATAAACAGATTAAATAAACTCACATGAATAGATAAAACCCACTGTTGCCAGTAAGTACAAGCTAACAGTTCGAGAGCATTTTTCCCATATAGGATATTACCAGTAATATGTACATCAATTTTACAAAAAATCCTGACGTGATGGAAAAAAATGGAGGTCATTTTCGAAATCAGCATACCAAATAACTTAAAAATAAGAAAAAACTTCTCTTGTATTTTTCAAAAATTTAAATTTCGCAGGCCTGTGTAATTAATATCTTTTAACATAACTATAAGTTTACTTTAAAATTTCAATCACTATAACATATATGCATTGTTATTGGTGTATTTAATTTTCATGCAGATTCTTTAAATAACTAATTTGTAAATTTCAATATTGCTTTAAATTTTATTTTCGCATTATTGAAATTTTAAATGGTATTACCGATATCCCCTTAAAAAATAAAG
>CM063508.1:141136981-141146981 GCA_032207245.1 Pardosa pseudoannulata
ATTTTGACCTGTTGTACATGCTCCTGCCGCCATTACTGATCACGGATGATCTTTGGACGGCTCGTGTTCCAATCCCTCTACCCTCTGGTTACAAGATAGCAGTCTTTGTCGAATGAGGTGCCTCGGTCCAGGTAACTGATGTAGTATTATTATGTACATATTGCAGATTGTGTGTGTACAATCTGTGGAGGAGTATTAAATTGTTGGTATAGATCACACGTTTTCATAAGGTAAAGGGTTTTTATATTAATTAACATGGTGGTATTTATCCTGCACATATAGTTCAAAACTATATCAAGGTTCTTTCTATTTGTTTAAATTTCTACCTGTTAAAAAAGGAATTAGTTCACGTTACACTTATTTAGGGAATTCTTTCACAGTAATAATCATTGATTAATAATAATTAAAAACTACTGTAAGTGTATTAGTGTTAATGAATTAGGTTAGTTGGCATCTAATTCCTCTTATTTGATCATTTTACCATATGAATATTACTTTTTACTACTACCCTATATTTAAGTTCTCTTAAAATCATTATGTAACTAAGCGTTTCAACAACTTGTCGAAAACTGTTTGTGAATCTGTTTTATTCTTTACATAATTAATCTTAAATTTTTTTACCGACAAGTGCTACTGAACTGGAAGTAGGGGAATTTTTCGAGCAAGACTTAAACTTTCCCTACATTGCTAGATCAAAAGAGAACAACAGATATCAGGAGAAATTCTACGGTTCTCTCGAGGAATATAAATCTTTAGAAACTTTGGGGAATGCCAGAACTTTTCACCCCAGGACATGACTCGGTGGTTAATGATCAACACCTTATTTATATCAGACATGTTCCATTATCAGCGGAATTGTATGTGGTATGCCAGAGATTCCCAAGATATCTCAGTCAATTAGTAATCAGAAACGTTTAACACTTTTATGGGCTGAAATAATTTTTTAACTAAAATGTCTGTCATTATCAATTTATATAACTGAAATAAAGTATTTATAGTGGGGGAAATGTAGATTATTTAACGTTAAAGAGGTGTAAGGACTATTGATGAGTCGAAAAATGAAGATAAATGAGCTTTTTAATTAATTGAATAAGTTATGTAAACTCTTCAGGAGAACTTTTCATTTTTGATTTACATTGAGATATCTAATTTCAATAAGAATATATAATGTTCACTATTTTACATGCGGGACATGTACTAGTACGTTTTCTGACGACTGATACTTCAGCGCTTGACACGTACTAGTACGTTTTGTGACGATTCATACTTGAGCGCGAGTCACATACTAGTACTGGTCAGTGTAACAACAAGGTTTGTTTGTGGGTACAAAAATAACAGTATATACAGGAAAAGGAAGCTGAATGTTCTTTTCTACTACATAGACTCTGGAAAAATTTAGACAAATAAAAATTAGTGTTTACATTATTAGTTTTACTATTGCTTTTTTCATTTTTTATAATGTAAAAATATTTATATATATAACATAATTCTAAAAAATTTAAAATTATATACTACTATTTCTATTGGATTTCTCATATTTACTATACTATTATAAATTTATCCACTAAAAAATATATTTTCTTTTTACAAAAATTTTACGGTTGATATTTCTATTTATATATTTGTTTATATATTTAATATAAAATAAAAAATTGGTTAAAAGTAAAATAATTTTAGATGTATTGAAATTTAACTAACTGAATAACTAAATTTACTCTCAAAATGCACTCTTCCGGTACAATTCTGCTACAATATGTACCAGAATATAGTGTGTTAAAATCCTTTATGGAAATGTAAATAACAAACAGACAAACTATATTTAATGTACTGTAAGCGGCATATATTTTTAGCTCTGATGAAAAATATAAGGAAAAATTTGCATTTAGGACTGAGATTATTAGGCTATATTTAATGACCATTAGCAATTACGAGTAATTTAAGTTAAATTAATAGAATCTTTTTCAGATAAATTTGAGTATTTATCGGCAATATATTTATGTTTCTATAAGGTTTCTATAAAATGAAAATTCCTTTATTCTAAAATTTTTATGTCAGTTGTAATGAAAATTGGCTATTATAATTCTTTTAATTAATTATTATTTACAAACATTTTCAGGTTTCATGAGATTTTACTGACTTAAAAAAATTTATAAATTTAAATTATTACGATATATTTCAGATAAATTTGAGTGTATTAAACTATGTATTTATCTACAATAGATTTTTCTTTCTATCAGCTTTCTATACTTTTAAAATGAAAATTCCTTTACACTACAAATTTTATGTCAGGTGTCAAGAAAAAGGCTATTATAGTTCTTTCAATAAATTATTATTTACAAACATTTTCAGCTTTCATGAGATTTTAACGATTTAAACAATGCAAATTTATGAAGCTCAATTAAAAATTATATTTGAGGTAAATTTGAGTGTATTAAACTTACAAATTTATCTGCAATAGATAGATATGTCTTTATATCTATTGCATATCTTGATAAATCTATTGCATATCTTGATAGATATGCAATAGATATATCTTACTATAAGCTTTCTATACTTTTAAAATAAAAATTCCTTTACATATACAAATTTTATGTCAGGTGTAAAGAAAAAAGATTGTTACAGTTCTTTCAATAAATTATTATTTACACACATTTTCAGCTTTTATGAGATTTTACTGACTTAAAACAATTTATAAAGTTAAATTATTAAAATATATTTGAGATAAATTTGAGTGTATTAACCTTGAGTATTTATCTGCAATAGATTTATCTTTCTATAAGCCATGAATTAATAAGTAAGGCACAAAACTTTGCCCGAAGCTTAATTTCTGCCATATGAAATTTAAAATATTTCTGAAAAGAATCCTTACATTTGTTTCTAATATTTACCCAAGAAAAATGTAGGCATACAACATATCCGATCTTTGTGGTCTGTGTTAGAAGTGAAACAACATTTTTGACCTCCTCAAAAGATCTTAAGAAAATACAGATTCCTGTATTCTATGCTTTTCAATAATTCTGCAAGACCTAAGAGCAATGGATAAATGTATTTAGTAGTTTTATGCCAAGAGTCCTCGAGAAATACTCTGGTTTCTTATTTACAGAGCAAAATATTCCCGTGTTCAATAATTTATTATAATGTATTTTCTTCTTTTCTACACATATATAGTTCTTAGCTGAGAATAAATATCCGTAGAACTAGAAAATGTAATAGTAAAACATCCACTATTTGTAGAATTCTCGCACATACTATTATGTTGTATCCAGCTTTAAGAGATATCTGCAAATGCCCTCTTTAAGATAAAAAGGGATGTAAGAATATGGAGAAATAAAGCAAGACAAAATGTATTCCGTTATATAAAATGTTTAAAACATAAGGGAAAAACCTTTTTCAAGTTAAGAGTATATCCTTTAAAGTCATTTTTTCTTTGGTGTAGGATTTGAAATTTTAAAGAAGTCTTTCGTTCAACGTATTTCAGTATACCAGGAGCTATCTGAGATAGTGACCTTTCGTGGGATTTGTTAAGATGTATCCAATAGGAATCTTATATCAATATCAGATGTCGCTAAGCATTCCAAAAGGATGATGAAGAACAAAAGTTTTGTGACGGTGGTAGATGATAAAATGATTGAGCGAAAGGAAATTTGTTTTATTCATTCAGTAGTTTATAAATACCACAAGACCCGTGCTTACCACCTGATCGCAAGTTTTTTCGATAGTAATTTTTGGACCTCCTAAGATCTATCAAAATATTTAAACTTCTCTCAAAAGAGCTTAAGCATTAAAAAAAAAACTAACGCTTAATTCCTAAAAATAACATGGTATATTAACTTGACATGCAATGACGTCTGTTAGACGTCAGTCATCTCATGTGCCAAAGTAGACTTTGACGTCCCAAGACGCCAATAGATGTCTCCGACAGACGTAGTGCAGCATTCTATTGAACCACAATTTTATACCGTTATCAAATTATTGTACATTAGCATTATGTATAAAATTCATTAAATGTTACATAGCAATACAAATTTCAAATTAAAGTGGTTTCTTTCTCAACTTGCAAAAACCTGTTTAGATGAGCATCAGATTTCTTCAAAACATCAGATTCCGTTTTACTTGTAAGTCGAGGGGTTAATGTATGATAATCAGTTTTAATGAAACAGGAATAATTTTTATGGATATTTTGCAATCTTAAATTTGGTAAAATAAACAAAAAATTTTAGTAATGTTAAAATCCCATAAAAGTGAGGGGTACAAGGTATGTTTCTTAACAGGAAACATACCTTGTACCCTTCACCCCCGAACAATGGAAAAATATTAGAATAATAAAAGAAAACGTATAAAGATTTTTCTCAATTTTTCATTGTTTTTCTAATTTTTTATACCATATACAAAGAGATTGGACTTTCCAAAAATTTCAAAACTCTTTTCTTTATTTATGAACTAGTCCTTAAAAAATTTTAAATCTTAAGTTTAATTTTTTGGGCATATTTTCATGTGCTTGAGATGCACTCAGATTCACCTAATGATTAAAATATGTCATGATGAATTAGTAAAAAATTTATTTTAATGAAAACATGAATTATTTTATGGATATTTTGCAATCTAAAATTTGGTAAAATAAACTTTAAAAAAATTCCATTCCTTAACAGGAAACATAACTTGTACCCCTCACCCCCCCAAACAATGGAAAATATTAGAATAGCAAAAGAAAAAGTATAAAGATTGCTCTCAATTTTTCATTGTTTTATTTAAAATTAATATTTTTTAATTTTTTTATGCCATATATACAATAAAAAAAAGATTGGAACTTTTGAACTTTCCAAAAATTTCAAAACTCTTTTCTTTATTTATGAACTAGTCCTTAAAAAAATCCTAAATCTTAAGTTTAATTTTTTGGGCATATTTTCATGTGCTTGAGATGCACTCAGATTCACCTAATGATTAAAATATGTCATGATGAATTAGTAAAAAATTTATTTTAATGAAAACATGAATTCTTTTATGGATATTTTGCAATATTAAATTTGGTAAAATAAACTTTAAAAAAAACCTTCCTTAACAGGAAACATACCTTGTACCCTTCACCCCCGAACAATGGAAAAATATTAGAATAGCAAAAGAAAAAGTATAAAGATTGCTCTAAACTTTTCATTGTTTTATTTAAAATTTATGTGATATTTCTAATTTTTTATACCATATACAAAGAGATTGAACCTTTTAAAAATTTTAAAACTCTTCTGTTTATTTATGTACTAGTCCTTAAAAAATTTCTAAATCTTCAGTTTAAATTTTCTTTTGAATATATTCATGAGCCTGAGTTGCACTGAGATTCACCTAATGATTAAAAGATGTTATGATTAGTTAGTAATAAATTTAACAGAATTTTCTTATATAAAATAATATGTATCTATTCCTGAATTTCAACTTATTATATTAAAGTGAATGGGACGAGACTTTAATTCTTAATTTTAAAAATACTTAGCTTATAATTGTAATCTCACAGTGAATAATGATGTTACATAAAACATATAAGATACTAAAAGTTATAAGAAAAGAATTTTGAATAAAGTACAAAACACTTTCAATACATGTCCAACTGCATTCATTAGAAAAAATCACTAATCCAGTGAAAATTAGAAAATTGTTTTCTTTTTCAGACTATATTTAGAGATTTATATATTGACAAATTGCGTATTTTTTAATTTTCTTTCCTTTAACTTTACTTTAAACACAATTTGTACTATAAATTGCCACCGCTTGTCACTAGTATCTATAAGAACAAAGTGACTGCGGAGAGCCTATATAAATACTGCGATTGTGAGTTTAAAAACGTGTTAGTGTTCACACCTGTGTAACTTGTTGTGAGAGAGTTTTATCCCCAACCTAACCAGTTTTTCGCCATTGGCTGTTGTAAACGTGTTTTATTCGCAACACAAATAAATTTTTTTACCCTACTGCCCTCTATTGAAAAAATACTCAATCCATGAACTCTAAGCTTGGCAATAACAAACATATTAATTAACAATGCCCAAAATTTGAGATAGACTCCAAAAGAATAATAATACACATAGAAAATTTTGAAGTTACTAATTTGATGCTAAAAGCATCAAGCAAGGAAATATGATTTTTAAATTTGAAAATAATGGTTGAACTAAAAAACATATGTTTTAATGTACTAAAATAATCATTTAAATGAGATAATTTTAATACATTATGACTTCCTTGATGTTTTAAGTACTGGACTAAAGTTAGAATATCATTGCTCATCATAATTTTAATTCAGTTGTCTCATATTAATGATTCTTTCTCCCTTTAGTTTTAAACCAAAGAATAAAAACGTTTAAATTTTAAATAATTGTGTCTTTTATGGACAAGTTATTCAATGATAAGTATTTATAATTAAAAACAAATATCTTTATTTTGCACTTGGTAATTGTTCTAACATCGTTATCTTGCAATCGGTAATTGTTTGGGCATCGTCATCTGTAAGAATATATATAAGATCATTAATCTATAAGGATTGATCAATGAATAATTGTGTGTTGGATTTTACATATTATGATGTTGGAGAGATTTTATTTTTAATTCTCATCATACTTGACGTTAGGAACTAGGTAGAGTAAATATCTATTTCAGATCTATTTCAGGGAAGTGAGTCTAGAAAATGTATGGATTGCATAACGATGTTCAAGAGAATAGTTTAATAGTGGACATTGTGTGTTGTTTGAGAAATTTAAAAGTTTTGTATTACTGTAAGAGGTTAATCCTTGTTTACAACAATAGTTACATTCATATAACTTATGTCATTGAGAGGGAAATGAATATAGAAAAAGTATGGTTTACACAAAGATGTTCAAGAGAATACTTTAATAGTAGACATTATGTGTTGTTTGAGAAATTTAAAAATTTTGTATTGCTGTAAGAGGTTAATCCTCATTTACAGCAATAGTCACAATCATACAACTTATGTCGTTGGGAGAGAAATGAGTCTAGAAAATGTATGGTTTGCACAAAGATGTTCAAGAGGATATTTAATAGTACACATTGGGCGTTGTTTGAGAAATTTAAACATAATTTTGTATTGCTATAAGAGTTTAATTCTCGGTTACAGCAATAGTCACAATCATATAACTTATGTCGTTGGGAGAGAAATGAGTCTAGAAAATGTATGGTTTGCACAAAGATGTTCAAGAGGATACTTTAATAGTACACATTGTGCGTTGTTTGAGAAATTTAAACATAATTTTGTATTGCTGTAAGAGGTTAATCCTCGTTTACAGAAATAGTCACAATCATGTAATTTATGTCGTTCGAAAAGAAAGGAGTCTAGAAAATGTATATTTTACATGAAAATGTTCAAGAGAATACTTTAATAGTACACATTGTGAATTATTTGAGAATTTTAAAAATTTTGTATTGATCTAAGAGGTTAATCCTCGTTTACAGAAATAGTCACAATCATATATCTTACGTCGTTAGGAGAGAAATGAGTCTAGAAATTTATGTTTTTGCACAAAGATGTTCAAGAGAATAATTTAACAGCACACAATGCACGTTGTTTGAGAAATTTAAAAATTTTGTATTGTTGTTAAAGGTTAATCATTTTACAGCAAGAGTCACAAACATATAAATTATGTTACGAATCATGTACAGTATGTAAGTGACGTTGCGATTCTTGCTACACTTTGAGTTTCTCGCTAATTTGAACTGAAAGGCAAGTTGCAAAGAAAAAAAAAGATAGTTACCTTAGAATTCATCTGCTTTTAAATTACCGTAAACATCCAAGAAATCCTACTTGGATGTTTGCCTACTTGAACACACATTAAAAAAATATATTATGATCCTTCATGCATGCAACCCAAATGTTGAATAATATTTACTGTTATGGCTATTCCAGCCAAGTGTTGAATAGAACTATGGTTATCGTTTCGATTCCACGTACAAAAGAATTGTAAAATATCTTATTAAACCTTATTTTCTAGACTATTTGCATTTCTCTAAAATACACTATAAAGGAATGTGAGTTCATTAAGATGAACAATTTCATTCCCTAATGTATTGTTATTCGTAATAAACTAATATAAAAACAACTTTACTTCAAACGTTATAAGTACATTATTGTAAACTTTAAATTATGCATTTAAATCAGAAACAATTTTTTTAAAACAAAACAGAGTAAACAAAACTAAGTATTTTCCACATCTTATTGCAAAAATTCTTCTTCGCGATATATTTTTAGCGTCCAGCAAAATTCCACTTGCTTTAGAACAGGCAGAAACGCTAGATATTGAGTTTTTTTTTTTCAGAGAAAAAGAATAATGCACCGGTTCTTTTCGCTCGAAAGGGTATTGGAATTCACCTTTTTATAGTAAGAGCATTAAAACAGATACAGAAATATATTTCTTTTTCTTTTCTTGAAACAGGATCGCAGAACAAAGCAAGTCCTACTTTATAAAATGTTTAAAACATAAGGACTGAAATGTTTCGCTGGAAATGTCTTTTATATTAGATTTTCTATTTTTTTATTTCGCAAAAGTATTAAAATTTAATACGAAGATGGTATTGAACAAAGTAGATATATATTCACGCCTGAGAGAAGGTCGAAACTGCTAAATTAATTTTAGATGAATAGAAAAATGTGTATAAAACATTCATTATACATCCCCTATATAATAATAGCCTAAGTTGTCTGTCTGCGAATTTCTGAAGAGGTTGTACCTGGAATGGATACAAGCATCCATATTGGATTTTTCATCAGTTAAGGTTAGCAAAATTGAAAGCGATTTCGAAAGCCACCCCCTCCCCCCTTTTCGAGCGTTTATTATTTCAAGCCTTATTCTTCCTCTTATTCTGTACGAAATTCATTCTTGATAGGATGGCAAAGGCTGAGTAATTTCTGGATTTAAATTTCTGGATTGTTTCTACTTGGCTACCTGACTTCACATACTCTAATTAGTTCGCTCACAATGTGTAGGCGTTGTACGTTAGGTAGAAAGTCCACCCACTTCATCGTCGTACTTCTGGGGTTGACGGTTCTATCCCCGACACAGCCAATTCTTTTTAATGTCTAATAAATTTAATATTTTCTGCTTTTCCTTTTACATTCGTATTCTGAAAGTTGTTTTATTATTTTTAAAATAAATTTTTACTATTTTTTCAACTTTTTATAATTTTTATTTTATTAAATTCACATATTGCTTTACGGATGTCCCTGGCCACATAAACATTTCATGTTGTGTATCTTTAAACTTTCTTCTCGTAATGTAATAATAGCCTAAGTTATCTGTCCGTGTGCTCTCGAGGTTATGAAGCTGTTGGACCTGGAATGGATAGAGCATCCGTATTGGATTTTTGATGAGTTAGGGTTTGCAAAATTCAAAGCGAGTAAAGTTTATCTTTTCCTAAACTATAGATCCAATTCTGAAGTAAATTGGTATGAATAAGCTTCGTATCACAGCGAAAAATACTGTCCTCTTTAAATCGTTCCAAATCCACCCCGTCCCCTTTTCGAGCGTTTAATGCCATTTGTTCAAGCCCCATTTTAAGAGCAAGCGATTAAATTTATCAATTTATCACATAATAAATAGGTAAAAATAACAATTTTTTTCTAGCATTATGACTTTATTCCTTTAATCATCTCATTTAATCATTTCTTATTTTAAATTATTTAAATATTTTCTGCATTATTTTCATACGTTTTATCACTAAACTTAGATATTACATAAATAATTTTCTTTTTTATTTAACTTAAATAATAGATTAAGCACATATGTGATAATTTTAATCGATTATTTTTGTTGAAAGGTAATTCTCAGCGAAAAATACAAAGCACTTTTTACCTGCCTCATAGGGTTCTTTACAATTCTGGAAAATTTAAAATTTTATGATCCCGTCATATGACGGGCTATATGCTAGTCTTTAAAATAAAATTAGAAATGTTAAACCTATCATCTCAAAGAACATATTAAAATGGGTTTTTCTCTCTTTCTGGATAAATTTT
>CM063508.1:141151981-141156981 GCA_032207245.1 Pardosa pseudoannulata
GTTTATACTTCAGAAAATTAATAAATGTTTCTTGATATTTTTTTATATTATATATATATATGTATATATATATATATATATATATTTCTATATATATATATATATATATATATATATATTTAAGTTAATTTTTTAAAATAATTCGATAAAATTTAAAATTGCATTTATAATTATTCGATGGTAGCTTTCGTATATTACTGAGTATGATATAAAGAAATTTATTTAGGGATTAAAATATCTGCCCTCAAAACTTTTTCAACAGAACTTTACATAGAAATAAAGAATATCTAAGTATTACCTGAAGCTAATAAAGATAATATTTTTTATAACAAGTCTTAAATTAATTATGTGCTTCTTTTTTCAAAAAAATATATAAGAGTATCATTATTATCAGTACCTGCACTTAAAGGTACTGGAAATGAATCCTAAGATCAAGGTTTTACAGAATACTGCTTACTGTTTAACTATAAATTCAGTTATTTTACTAAGTAACCCAATATATGTATATCCTACATAGTTCACAAAATAATATCTTGCATAACATTAATATTTAAGAGAAATTTTATAAAAAAACATGAAGCATTAAAATTGTTAAAATTGTTTTTCTTGTTACACAACTAATCCCTTATAAAAACCTTTGTAACTCTATCAAAAAGATGTCTGGGTGGTACACTTATAAAAGTTTTATTTATTTGTTTCGTAAATTATGTTCATTGCTAAAACCTGAATCAAAACATGCATAAAATATTTTATTAAATACCGAAAAAAATATCACGGATAAAGTCTTTATTCTTTCTGAAATAATAAAAATGGCTCTTTGTAATTTTAAAAAGAATTGATTCCTAGGGAAAAAAAACATACATACCGTTGCAATCAAATCCAATTTTAATTTCAGTTTAGTTGTTATCTCATGAGACTTGATATTGTTTTCTTCCATTTTCATGAATTATATTATACTCTGTTCAGTAAGAATTTTGTTAAATTTTAAATCTAAAGAAAAATTTAAATCAATATTAATAATAGGGAAGTGATATTTCAAAACAGCTTATTTATCTATTTTTTATTTTATTTCAGATTAAATAGACATAAAAACTTTCGAGTCAGACTATTAGGAATGGATGATACGTATACATATTTTAAAACTTATATAAATATTAAAATATTAAAACATAGTTATATAAGATTAGTTACATCGGTAGATGGAGATTATATCATCAAATACTTTGATTCTTTATTTTCCATCATTGATTGTGACACTTTTTGTTCAGCAGTCCGACATCAAGTGTCAATAGATTTTTAAATTCAATAATAATTGTTGATACTATTGATTTAAATAACTAATCTAATAAACATAGTTATATAAGATTAGTTACATCGGTAGATGGAGATTACATCATCAAATACTTTTATTCCTTACTGTCCAACATTGATTGTGACACTTTTTGTTCAGCATTCCAATGTCAAGTGTCAATGGATTTTTAAATTCAATAATAATTGCTGTTACTATTGATTTAAATAACTAATCTAATAAACATAGTTATATAAGATTAGTTACATCGGTAGATGGAGATTATATCATCAAATACTTTGATTCCTTATTTTCCATCATTGATTGTGACACTTTTTGTTCAGGAGTAAAACGTCAAGTGTCAATGGATTTTTAAATGCAATAATAATTGCTGATACTATTGAGTTAAATAATTAATCTTATAAACATAGTTATATAAGATTAGTTACGTCGGTAGAAGGAGATTATATCATCAAATACTTTGATTCCTTATTGTCCGACATTGATTGTGATACTTTTTGTTCAGGAGTCCAACGTCAAGTGTCAATGGATTTTAAAATTCAATAATAATTGCTGATACTTATTTAACTCAATAGCTATGTCTGAAATAATAAAAATGGCTCGTTGTAGCTTTTAAAAAGAATTAGTTCCTAGGAATAAAATATACATACCATTGCTATGAACGTGAAGTGTCAATGGATTTTTAAATTCAATAATAATTGCTGATACTTATTTAACTCAATAGCTAGGTTTGAAATAAATGGATGCAATTCAAATATTAATTTGTGCCAAATAACACGGAACAGGGAATTTTTGTTCTTTCTGAAATAATAAAAATGGCTCGTTGTAACTTTTAAAAAGAATTAGTTCCTAGGAATAAAACATACATACCATTGCAATGAACGTCAATTGTCAATGGATTTTTAAATTCAATAATAATTGCTGATACTTATTTAACTCAATAGCTAGGTTTGAAATAAATTAATGTAATTCAAATATTAATTTGTGCAAAATAACTGGGAACAGGGAATTTTTGTTCTTTCTGAAATGATAAAATGGCTCGTTGTAACTTTTAAAAAGAATTAGTTCTTAGTAATAAAACATACACACCATTGCAATGAACGTCAAGTGTCAATGGATTTTTAAATTCAATGATAATTGCTGATACTTATTTAACTCAATACCTAGGTTTGAAATAAATGTATATAATTCAAATATTAATTTGTGTGAAATAAATGGGAACATGGTAATACAGATACTGTAGAGAATAATTTCTAAAATTTTAACTCAAATACATTGAGTAATAATGTAATCAAACTAAATACTCATATGTAACTCATATGTAATCAAACTAAATACCTTTACTTCATTGTTCAAATTCCAAGCCCTTTAAAATTATAGAAAAAATTGGATATTTTTACAACAGGGTATGTTGTAAAGCTCGATGTAAATTTTTTCTCAAGAAATGAAAAGAAATATGTAGTCATTGTTAGTATCGATTATGTATATGTACATATGCTGTGATATGAGGTTCTTTATTCTTGCTATAAAAAGTAACCTTTGAGAATGGAAATAAAAAAACTAAATTTAAGCATTCAAGAAACTTGGCAAAAAATACTCAAAATTGCATCTGAGTTGACGTATGTCTCAATAAGAATGAAACAAAGTTATAATCTTTGGACAAGTTTCTTCCAGGAGTTGGCATATGTTTTTTTCTTAACCATTTGTAAAAAAATGAGAATAGGCCGTGATGATACGTTGAAACTCATAATTTTTAACTCCATTTTGATGTAGGAAGGAAGATTTTTGCGCCACTTTTCAGCTAGAAAAAGCACTGGGAAGTGACATATGCAATTTTAGGTCGTATTATTAAGGGAAATGAGACAAAAAATAAAATGGGAAAAGTATGAGAGATATAAAAGTTGTATTTTTTAAAAACTAAACCATTGGAAAATGTACGGTTTTTTTTTAAGAAAGGTACAAAATAGGATTTAAACTTTTTCCTCAAATTTCTGTCTTTTTTTAAGTTATATTGCTGCATTCAAGGACTGATTTTGCATATTTTCAATCTCTATATAAAGCAGTCAGGGATCTTCCCTTTTGGCATTTTTTCTAATTATTCATGAATAAATACATATTTCAGAAATTTTACAGCGGAGAAAAATTATTTAAATGTAATTTTTGTATCCTTCAAAATTCTTTTTTTCTGAAAACTGTTCTTGCTGTCCGTGAAATTTTAACATGTTATGAAAAAAAAATTTCCAAATTGTAAAGAAGTGTAGATTTTAGCTTCAAATTTTTTATTCATATCTTTTATTAAAAACCATTAATTTTCTAATATAGGATTGAATAAAAAAATAATGTTTAGTAATTTTTAATTGATAAATAGTGAAACAAGCATTTGAGAATTATAAAATTGGGCATTGATGATTATTATTAAATACATTTCAATCATACTTTAATATAGTGTGTTGTTACTAAAATTTTGTTGGATGTATAATGTCATGAAATTAATAAAATTATAAAAAAATTTATAAATCTCAAGAAATCAGTTTTTTAGTTGCCAACATACACAAACACTGACCTGTCCAAGAATTTTGGGTCTTTGATTTCATACCGGTAATCAGTTTAGAAGCAATGGTGTAGAAACTTTAAATATTTGCAGTTTTTTAGAAAAAAAATATCCATTTAAAATAATTTATTATTGTCAAAACAGTGTAATTCTAATTAAGGGAAACGCAATATTTTGGACTCAAAAATGTGCCACAGGTTCGATTCTTCTTTCATTAGAGTGACTCGCACGTATTCCAGAATTGAACGAGAAGATTTTATTTTATCTAACAACCTTGTCTTGTAACTTGGCAAAAATTACTCTAAATTGCATCCTAGTTGACGTATGTCTAAATAAGAGTGAAATAAAGTTATAATTTTTGGACAAGGAGTTGGCATATCTTTTACCTTTTACAGGTACAAATGACTTATTATAGGTAACTTCTCTTACTTACAGGTACTTTACACTATTTACAGGTAACTTCTCTTACTTACAGGTACTTGTTACAGGTACTTTCTCTTACAGGTAATAGTACAGGTACAAATGATGTGTGGATTATCTTTTTGTGTTATCTGTCTCTTCGGGTTTTCTTTTTTATGCTGAAGACCAAGGCTACTTTCCTTCAAATCATAAGGATTAAGAAACGTCAGAGGTAAGGAGGAAAGTGTCTTCAGAAGACGCTTTTCTCCTTGGCACTCTTCTATGTTTTGTTTGACAAACTGAGATTTCTTATTTTTGAGTAGCTTTTGATAACTTTTGTCTTATAAACTGTAATTTTTTTTTTCCTATGCTGAAGACCAAGGCCACTTTGATTCAAAACATAAGGGTTAAGAAACGTCAGACGTAAGGAGGAAAGTGTCTTTATAAGAAGCTTTCCTCCTTGGCACTCTTCTATTTTTTGTTTGACAAACTGAGATTTCTTATTTTTGAGTAGCTTTTGATAACTTTTGTCTTATAAACTGTAGAGTTTCTGCAATAACTTAGGGTTTTCTTTTTTATGCTGAAGACCAAGGCTACTTTCCTTCAAATCATAAGGGTTAAGAAAAGTCAGAGGTAAGGAGAACAGTGTCTTCATAAGACACTTTCCTCCTTGACACTCTTTTATTTTTGGTTTGATAAACTGAGATTTCTTATTTTTGAGTAGCTTTTGATAACTTTTGT
>CM063508.1:141161981-141181981 GCA_032207245.1 Pardosa pseudoannulata
TGTATATATATATGTATATATATATGTATATATATATATATATATATGTATATATATATATATATATATATATATATATATATATATATATATATATATATGTATATATATATATATATATATATATATATATATATATATATATATATATATATATATACCAATAAACTAAAATAAAATTGCAGTTATTTGTGTAAGTAAACTAGGGTTACAGAAAAAAAATCAATTAAAAATGTGTAAAGTTTGAAAAAGTAGATATCTTAATATATTTTCGATCTTTCAATTATATTTTGAATATATAGTATTTAGTGCAGTTGATTCTCTTTGCAAATGTTCTATCCTAAGATTTTCTTGGGTAGAAATGTTTTAATGAATATATAACACCTATACAATGAGTACTAACTGAAGTAGAATTCACTGAAATGGATTTTATCTGAGATTATGAGATTTTATTTCAAGTACATGTAAACAGGTTTAGTACACGAAAATAATTATAAATGTAGAATTTTATAATCTTACCAAAAAACTAGATAGTAAGTACACTTATTTGAAAATATTAACTGTAATTAAGGACAAATTTGATTTAAAATGTATATATTTTCTAAATGTAAAGAGCTTAATGTAATTTCGACTTCATTATATTTCTAAATATAGTATTTAATGCAGTGAATTCTCTTTGAAGACTTTCCATGATATAATTTTTCAGTGTGGAAAAGTTTTAATGAAAAGTTAGCACTGATATAATGTATATCAACTGAAGTAGAATTCTCTGAAATAGCTATTAGTTGAGATTTTATGCAAGGGAGGCTTGATTGGGGAGTTGTTAAAAATTCCTTCTTTATTCCGTAATAGTTAATCCAACTAACGCAAGCCATTCTTTAAATAGAATCGTAATTAGTGTCTGCGAATAAAACTGCACGATAATGGCTATTTGCCTGAAGCTTTGCAAGCATAATAACATTAAAACATAAACTGCTTTTTAAAGAAAATCCTCTCGTTTGTTACACGGGAATTTCTACACCAGAGCAAATATACGACTTGCAAACACACACACAAAAAAAGTCGTAAAACGGCCGGATAAGCATGCACAAATGGTTCTAATTACTGTAACTTTAAAAACAAAATCCAGACTCAATTATCAAATCATTAGCAATAAGGTAACTAAACAGACTCCAAATAAAAAAAGCAGCCATTAAATCTTAATTTGTTTGTCTAGAAATTTATTTTCGAATGACGGAGGGAAAATCCATACGTTAATCTTTTGAGTAATTATAACAATATTTAAATTAATTAAGAAAAGTTATGTTAATTAACTAATTATTTAAATTAATATAAATGACTGAAAAATGTTGAAGTATTACGCAACGAGTTTTAGTAGATTTACAGTTTTTACACAACTGTTTACTTTTAAATGGAGTGTTATAAAGAAATCTTGACTTTATAGTATGTTATAAAATATAAACTCTTTATCATTTCTGTTGGACTGTCAGAAAGTTTGCTATTTATTTTCTTTTTGAATATTTTTTTATATTTTCTCAATATTATAAAAGTAATATAAAACTAATTTAATGTGAATGAGTAACTGTTCGTGAAAAAGTAATCAAGTTTCTTTGTTAATTAATTTGAGTTTTTATCTGCAATTGAATAGAAGTTTAAGGAGGTAGTTGACTACTGTTTCGCAATTTTTATAAATGTTTGCTAAATTGAGTAGAAGGGATGGTATATATAGTCTTTAAACAAGATTTTCTAGTATATTTTAAAATAAATGGTAATGAAACCTTTCAAAATTAATGTAAAACATATAAGTAATTATAAAATTATTTCAATTAATGAAAGTTATGTTATTTAGCTAATTATTTAAATTAATATAAATTACTGAAGTATTACTCAACGAGTTTTAGTAGATTTACAGCTTTTACACCACTGTTTAATTTTAAATGGAGTGTTATAAATAAATCTTGATTTTATAGTATGTTATAAAATGTAAACTATTTATCATTACTGTTGGACTGTCGGAAAGTTTTCTATTTCTTTTATTTTTGCATATTTTTTTATATTTTCTCAAATATATTAGATATTATAAAAGTAATATGAAATTAATTTAATGTGAATGAGTAACTGTTCATGAAAAACTAATCAAGTTTCTTTGTTAATTAATTTGTGTGATTGAATAGAAGTTTAAGAAGGTACTTGAGTACTGTTTCTCAATTTTTATAAATGTTTGCTAATATTGACTTGAAGGGATGGTACATATAGTCTTTAAACACGATTTTGCATTGTATTTTAAAATAAATAGTAATGAAATCTTGCACAGTTAATGTAAAACGCATGAGTAAATATAAAAATATTTCAATTAATTAAAGTTATGTTAATTAGATAATTATTTAAATTAATATAAATGACAGAAAAATGCTGGAGTATTACGCAAAGAATTTTAGTAAATTTACGGTTTTTACACCACTGTTTACTTTTAAATTGGGTATTATCAATAAATCTTGCCTTTATACTATGTTATAAAATGTAAACTATTTATCATTTCTGTTGCTATTTCTTTCTTTTTTGCATATTTTTTTAATATTTCCTGAAATATATTACATGTTATAAAAGAAGCATGATAGTAGAATGATAATATAAAAGTAGGATGAACAAATTTAATGTGAATGAGTGATTATTCGTAAAAAAGTAATCAAGTTTCTTTGTTAATTAATTTGTGCTTTTGTCTGTGATTGAATAGAAGTTTAAGGAGCTAGTTAACTTCTGTTTCGCAGTTTTTATAAATCTTTGCTAAAATTGACTAGACGGGATGGTATATATAGTCTTTAAACACAATTCTGCAGTGCATTTTAAAATAAATAGTAATGAAATCTTTCAATATTAATATAAAACGTATGAGTAATTATAAGCATATATCAATTAATTAAAGTTATGTTAATTAGATAATTATTTAAATTAATATAAATGACACATAAATTTGAGTATTACGCAACCAGTTTTACTAAATTTACGGTTTTTACACCACTGTTTACTTTTAAATGGATTGTTATAAATAAATCTTGACTTTATAGTATGTTATAAAATGGAAACTATTTACCATTTACGTTGGACTTTCGGAAAGTTTGCAATTTCTTTTATTTTTGCATAATTTTACGTGTTATAAAAGTAAATTGAAACTAACTTAATGTGAATTAGGGACTATTAATGAAAAAGTAATCAAGTCGCTTTGTTAATTAATTTGTGCTTTTGTTTGTGATTGAATAGAAGTTTAAGGAGCCACTTGACTCTGTTTCGCAATTTTTAGTAATGTATGTTAAAATTGACTAGAAGGGATGGTATATATTAAGGGTAGTCAGCCTGCGACTCGCGAGCCGAATGCGGCTCTTTGTTTATTTGCGGCTCTCGATAAATGTATTCGAATTCCCTTTTCATTTCTGTGTTATCATATTTTGAAAAGTTTTTAAAATTGATGGAGCTCCGACAGTGCTGGTTAAAAAAAATCTCTCTTCTTGGGCTTTCAAAAGATAATTCTCAAATTCCACAATTCATACCGATTCACTGCATAATTTACTGAGAACATCTCGTTACAAAATATCTGAATTTAGCTGCGAAAAACATGACATTTTATTTACTCAAATAAAAATGTGCATTGCCCAGGTATCACTACGGAGTACAGATTTTTTGTTGAATGACTTGAAATTTAAAGAAAATCACAAAATGCCGCTTAAAAATGTCTAGTGTGCAAAATTTCATTAAGATCACAACAAAATTTTATGTGAATATACAGGATAAAAATATACACTTTCCCCTTTAGTTAAGTCATTCAATTTTAAGCGGGCTGGTCTAAAACCATATTAATTCATTTGAAATTCTCATGTTCCCTTAACAACTATTGGTCTAGTACAGGGTGAACCACTTCGTGTATTAGAGCACAGGTCACAAGTCGCTTTTATTTTATATAGAAATTTTGGTGGGAAAGGAGTGAAAATATATTTTGCTCCTACAAAAACTAGACGTAGTACAAGTTAAAAATTGAATATATATTTGCATTTTCAAATTCAATCCTTTCTTTTTTCAACAGTTCAAGTATACAAAGATGTATGACAAATACCTTTATATCTTAAACTCTTTTCTGAAATAAATAATGTATAATTTAGTTTTTTTTTCAATTTTACTAGTTTTTCTCTATTTTTTCCAATAATATTATATATATTGTTATTCTCGTTGCTTATGCCACTTATTCAAACCAATCACTATTGAACTAGAGGCTGCTCGTTTTAAGGCAAAGGAGTGAGCCTTTCGTTTTTAAAGAGCACCTCAAGGTTGAAAATAAGAGTTATGCTCAAGTGGGTCCTCGTAATTTTGAAACAGGGACCAAGAAGACCCATAGGCTTAGTATGCCACTCCCAGAGGTATTGATTGAGAACTTGCAGGACATTGGGACCACAAGCCTATTTTACGTGCCCCAGTCACCTTTAACGAACATGACAGATCTTAATCCGTCTTGGGCTCCGAACCTGCAATCCTCCAGTTACGAGAGCGTTGAATTTGCCGATTGTGCTACCTTCTAAATGTTTAAAATCTACAAGTTTTCTTTCAGGACCACAGAACTCAAGAGTCAAAAATTTTAATGTTGAAAAAATTTAGAAACTGTGTTATGAAATTTATATTAATAACTTTACTATATACCATTATGTTTAGCAGGCCATGAGTTTGACAACTGGATTTTAGGCCGGTTAGGGCTCCTAACTGGCAACCCTCCAGTCACTAGAGTTTTGCCTTTGCCGACTGAGTTACCACAGCTATTCTAATATTCTATTCCTTTGAAATAAGCTTTGTTTAGCTGAACGATGGACCGAATGGTTAAAGCACTGATCTCCCGTCCATGAGTTTGTGGATTTGAATCCCACTACAACATGGATTTTCGTAGACGTTAGGAGTCGGCTTTAAGCTGCATGTTCCGGTCTCGTTAGAAATCATTTTGTAGACTGTAGAGGTCCAAACTAAAATATACAAATTATATTTAGTAATATGTTAAATTCCCCCCCTTATTATGTAGTTGTTAGTGAATTGAGATTCTGCTCAATGAGCTAGGATTTGATTCCCAAATAAGGTGTAACGTCGCATCATACATACACCTCTGTGTTTGTGGGGGCTTAGTAAAAACAATCGCTTAAAGTCCTAGACTTTATTATCTCGACTATATGCAAAATATACACGATATAAAACAACATCCTTTGGGAGAGAGAAACAACCTTCTCTACCCTCCAGCCCCCAACAACCAACTGCCTTCTTCTTGAAAGACCCCTCGCAAAAAGAGGGGGGAAGAGAAAGGGCTGAGAGCAAGAGAGTGGTCAGCGGACCGGACTCCTCAATGATAGCCGCATTCCACACAGATGTATGCATGGACATAAAAATCCGAAACCCCTCTGGGTCTGGAACTCCTACTTTTTTCAGGGGAATTCCCACGGGTCTTGAAAATGACCGACCCTCTCTGGTTCTCTTGTGACCAGCTGCCACAAAGGCTTGGATGTATGTTTGATTTGTCTCCTCATAGAACGTATGCCCGTATGATGCTCCCATAATAAAGTGGTCAAAATCTGTGGCATTGCAGAGGCCAAGATAATAAAGCACAAGTTCCTGCTTTGAAAAATATGTATGTCAGTATTTAACTGTACATTAAATGATTTCTTAAATTGAATTTTTACTTTTTTTATTAATCTACTTTTTGGTTAATACACGTTCAAAAGTAAAATCGTCATTCGTAAATGTATATTATGAATTAATATGTAAAATTACAAAATATACCCATTTTGTAGTGGGTGGTACACAACTCGCCCCATATATGATGTTATACTTAATGTAAAATGTTTCTTTATATCCTCACATTGTAAAGAGATTTTAATAGCACTAAAATTCTTTTTTGCCGAAAATGGCCTTTGAGATTTGGTTTGTTTCTTATCTGATATCATTATTTTTACATTATTTCTAAATTGTTTTTTAATCTAACTACACAATTTCCCTTCTGTTACAAAGTGATAACTTAGGATAACAAAAGTTACACTTTGTAAAACTATCGTATGGATTAAAAAGATTATGCTTAACAGAATAATTATATTAAATTTAAATTGTACTTTAAACTGATTAAAAACTGTTACATAATTTGGGATAAATTCTTGTAATATTCTTAGTTATTTCAATTTATTATTTATTTATAGTATAGATCACATTTAACGTACCTAACATGAATACCAACCTTATTATGCATATGAACTATTCTTTCTTAATAATTAAAAATAATATTACATTGTTAAAAGTTATTGCCTTGCATCTTGAATATTTATTAGTATCAGCAGCTATAGTTTGTTATTTAACAGTAATTAATTTCCCTTTCTTTATATATAAATTAAAGTTTTGTTAAAAAACTCAAAATTTCTTTCATACTCTTTCTTCACCTATGTGGTTATTACTCAAAAACAACTAAAGTCGTTGCTTCGTTTTTATTCGCCGAAAATTGACGTCATATGCATCATTTCTAATTAAGGCCGTTGACGTAATTGCCAGTCTTTGTAAATAGTGTCTTGTATATATTATAAATATCATGATGTATTTTCCCATATTATTGTAATATGAATTCATTGATCTGTGTTTATATTTGTTATCAGTAAAGTTTTATAGTTATCGTATTTTTATTTGTGTCTTTTTAAATATGAAAATATCTGTAATGTATGTATATGTTGTTTGCCTGTATAAGAGTCAGTGTGACAGTAGCATATGGCTCGGTTGCATCGAAGGTGCTGATGTTTGTTTATGTAACTTGTATGTACTTTAAACTTCTGTAACGTTAGTTCAACTCTATATCTAGAGATCTATGTCATTCATTATACTACCTTAAATAAATGCCTGTGTCTAGATTTAGTAGTTTTTTTAACTGCACCATGTGAATCCCTTCTGAGGAAGGTTTTACATATGATGTGATACCTGTGGATACATCTTTAAGAATTGTCGAGCCATATCAGGGGTCTTCATACCCCTCTACTATATGCGTTAGAATCTGGGAATTAATTAAACAGATTTTCAGCTAATGTCCCATGTTCAATTCCGGGCTGTAGGAGTAATTTCTTTTCACTTACAGAATGTTTTTGCTATTGATTTTTAATATAATGTTACAGAATTTATGTTATGTTGATTACATTTTATCAGAAATTCTAGTTTACATTTATATATTGGATATTTTCAGAACGTAAGAAAAATAACAGTTTAATAACAATTATCAAAGGTTTAATAAAATAATTCAGAAATCCTCAAGCTGTTTTTTTTAACTTGTTTTAAACCTTGCATGTACATTGGGAATTTATTGATAAAATTATTTCTAATTTTTCTAAAGTATAGCTTTTTTTTGCAAGTATTTTGTTGTGCGTTTCTAGCAAATGAGATATTAAAGGAAAGAAAATATTCCAATTAATTTTTTTAAGCATAATATTTTTTTTAGACATTTTTGTTTGAATTTTATTTTATAACCTAAAAATAAATTTCAAATTGGGCATATATATTATATTATCTCAACAAAAACGCTAAAAATGTAATTAGAAAATTCATTTTACATTTGACATTTTCATAATTTAATATAATATTACAGAATTTATGTTATATTGATTACTTACATTTTATCAGAAAATCTATTTTACATTTATATATTGGATATTTTCAGAAAGTACAAAAGATAACACTTTAATAAAAAATATCAAACGTTTAGTAAAAATTCAAAATTTAGAAATCCTCAAACTATTTTTATTCATTTGTTTTTAAATCTTACATGTACATTAGGGATTTATTCGTAGAATTGTTCCTAATTTTTCTAAAGTATACCTTTCTTTTGCAAGCCTTTTTTTAAGCGTTTCTATCAGATGAGTTATCAAAGGAAAGAAAATACTCCAATTAATTTTTTAAGCATAATATTTTGTCTGTGTGCATTGTTGTTTGAATTTTTTTTATAATCTAAAAATAAATTTAATATTACGATATATATTATATTATCTCAACAAAAACATTAAAAGTGTAATTAGAAAATTCATTTTACATCTGACATTTTCATAATTTAATATAATATTACAGAATTTGTTATGTTGATTACCTACATTTTATCAGAAAATCTATTTTACATTTATGTATTGGATATTTTCAGAAAGTAAGAAAAAGAACGCTTTAATAACAAATATCAGAGGTTTAATAAAATAATTCAAAATTCAGAAATCCTCAAATTCTTTTTATTCACTTGTTTTTAAATCTTACATGTACATTGGGGTTTTATTCGTAGAATTGTTTCTAATTTTTCTAAAGTATAGCATTTTGCAAGCCTTTTTGTTAAGCTATTCTAGAAAATGAGTTATCAAAGGAAAGAAAATATTCCAATTATATTTTTAAAGCATAATATTTTGTTTGAATTTTATTTTATAATCTAAATATAAATTTTAAAGTAGGCATACAACAAAAACGTCTCAACAAAAACGTTAAAAATGTAATTAAAAAATTCCTTTTTTACATTTCGCATTTTCATATTGCAAAACAAAAATATTTGTTTATAAACAAATATCATCAGTTTATTAAAAAAAAATTTAAAAATCCTCAAACCGTTGTTTTTCTTTAACTCCTAGAAGAGCAATGGGAATTTATTAGTAGAATTGTTTTTGTTTTTGTTTTATTTATAAAGAATAGTTTTCTTATGCAGGCCTCGTGTAAAGCAATCCTATCAGACGAGATGTCAAATTTAATAAAATTTTCTAGCCAAAATATTTTGTGAAATATAAATCTGTTTATGTACAGATGGGTTTAAAGTTTTATTTTATTACCTAGAAGTAAAGTTTAAATTAGATGTTTATATTTTACTAACAAATAAGTTTGGCAAACATATTTTGTTTGTCAAACCTGAGAGAATACTCTTGTTTTATTTTCGTTTTAATTCCACATACCATGTGGGGTATTGAAAGATGCAATTTTGTACATCTTATTTAGAATTAAAAAATAAATATTTTATGGAAAAGTACGTTTTTATTCAAAAATTTTATTCTGTATTATGATAAAATTTTCTTTACTTATTCCATGAGCGTTTTAGATTAAATTATTTTTAATACCTTAACTTAGACGTTAAGCAAAACTATTAACTGAATATAATGCAAATAAGTATAAAACACTGAAAACAAAATTTAAATATTTAATGTTATTTACGTCATTTTTATAACAAATTAACATTACTTTTTATAATTAAATAATTAAAATATTTCTTAAATGTATAACTT
Source organism: Pardosa pseudoannulata (assembly GCA_032207245.1). Taxonomy (NCBI): domain Eukaryota; kingdom Metazoa; phylum Arthropoda; class Arachnida; order Araneae; family Lycosidae; genus Pardosa; species Pardosa pseudoannulata. The sequence continues at coordinate 141,171,272 of CM063508.1, forward strand.
CGTATAAACGATTTGCAATTTAAAAATATTTTGCAATTTCATAAGAAACAATGCAATAAATAGACATTTGTTATATTTTGGATGACAAAAAAATGTTCGTGAAGCATTTTAAATTAATTAAAGCGAAAAAAATTATCTAATGTAAGGAAACGAATAGGTTTTAGCTGTGGTAAACTATTACATATGACTATGATAAAAAATTTTCTAAATGATCTAATTATTTTATCTCCGAAAATAAAAAAAAATTAATGTGGAGATTTTATTTTACATTAAATTAACATGTGTGGTATAAATAGAGAGAGTTTTATATATATAGCGAGAGAGATTTTAGAATTCAAAATTAAGTATTTTATAAAATTTCAAATTTCTTTTCTAAATATTTGTACAGCATTTCAATAAAATTTTCTGTACATATTCCATGCGGGATTTAAAATAAACAAATTCAATATTTTCTTAAAAAAAAGGTTAACAAATATATTTACTGAATCTTATATAATTAAGTATGAAAGAGTAAAAATGTAATTTAAATATTTCTTACAAATTTCATTTTCACAGAAACACAACTGCTTGCAGTTTAATAATATAATTTTAAATTAATAACTTCATTTTCGCAAGAAAAAATAATAATAAAAATGTGTTTGATAAAATTTAAATGGAAAAAAAATAGTGAAAATGTTTTTAAAACTAGGAAAATTGTTATATATTAGTTGTAGCAAATAATTATATATTACTGTTTTAAAATATTGTATAAAGTATCCTGAATATTTTATAGCAAAATATTAACTAAAATGTATCTTTTTAAGTTTTTATTTTAGTTGAAGGCACCATGTGGAGTATTAAAAGATAAAATTTTGAATATATATTTTTTATAATTCAAAAATAAATATTTTTTTAATTAAAAATATTTTCTCTAAATATTTATTCTGTATTTAGATAAAATAATCTTTATTTATTCCATGCGTGTTTCAAGATAAATTATTTTTAATACCTTATCTTAAACACGTAGACAAAATTATTTGCTGCATATAAAGCAAATAAGTAAGAAGCACTGGGTATATAATTTAAATGTTGTAAACATCAAGGCCGGAAATGAGACAACGAGAACGACTATGTGCGGAACTCTAAAAATTTCAGTTTTGGCGGTTGGCAACAGTGAAGTAGAGAGCGGCCTGCGAGTAGCGGATGGATTTATTTTTTGGTGGTGTGAAATGTACCTAAAAAGGTTGCTGTGTATAAAAAATGTCTGTGGGCTTTGAAATGTACCTAAAATGTTTCTGTGTTTAATAAATGTGTGTGTGTCTTGTGATAATTGGGTTTCGTGACTTCAAATCCACTCGGATCACATGGATCGAATCTTTACTAATGTTTACTGAAATTTCATTATTTTACCGAAAAACAACATTAGTGTTTATAGTTAAATAACTTAGTTTTAAAATGTATAACTTCGAAAAAGTTATTAGCAATTTAAAAGTTTCTTTCAGTTTCTTAAAAAAAAACCAATACAATACAGAGGCGTTTGATAGAAATTGGATAGTGGAAACTTGTTAGCGAAGATCTTTAAAGTAATAAAAGTGGAGCTTTATATTAAGTAAGAGAATGATTATGCTTCAGCTGGGTTAAAAGCATATAATATTTTCATTTTAGAACGCTGTCAAAAAAACTATCATTATTTCAAAATATTAACAAACATTCTTTTTTTAGTTTAAATTTTTATTTTAATTAAAAATATCGTATGTGGTATTAAAAAACAAAATTTTGTACATACTATTTTTTCAGTTTAAAAAAATAAGCATTTTTTAAAATTGCAAAATACCGTTTCTAAATACTTCTTTTTGATAAACTATTTTTTATATATTCCCTGCGTGTTTTATAATAATCAATTTCAATACTAAAACTATTAAACTATTAACTTAAGACGAAAATAAAAGTACTTGCTTCATCTTATGTAATTAATTATGAAAGAGCGAAAATGTGAGTTAATTATTTCTTGCAATTTTTAACCTTTCTCGGCAAAGCAGCATAATTGCTTATCGTTAAATAATATAATTTTAAGTATATAACTTAATAAAATGTAGTTATAATTTAAAAGTTTTTTGCAATTTAAAAAAGAAACAACACTTTAATTTGGTTTTTCATGGATATTAAAGGAGACAATTATATTGAATAAACCCTACACTAATAAAAGCGAAATTAGTTTTAAAGTAAAAAAGCAACTGTTTCAGATGTGGTAAACTGTGATATATTACTTTTTAAAAAATATAAAAATCATCAAGAATATTTTATCCCGAAATTTTAACTACAGCGATTGTTTGGTATAGAAATTTTTACCTAGTATGTGTAGCATTTTTTTATATAATTTTACCTATTTATTTGTATCTTGCATATCTTTTTTTATTAATAAAGTTTCATTAAAATTTAGAGAAATTAGCATTTCATAGATATTGAAGGAGAAAATTATACTGAATTAGCCCTACACTAATAGACAAGAAATGAAGCGAAATTACTTTTAAAGTAAAAAAAACAACAGTTTAAGCTGTGGTAAACTGTGATATATTACTTTTTAAAAAGATATAAAAATCATCAAGAATATTGTATCACGAAAATATAACTAAAGCCATTGTTTGGTATAAGAAATTTTTACCTAGTATGGGTAGCATGTTTTTATATAATTTTACCTATTTATTTGTATCTTGCATCTCTTTTTCCATTAATAATTGTTCATTAAAATTTAGGTAAATTGGCATTTCATAGATATTGAAGGAGAAAATTATATTGAATTAGTCCTACACTAATAGAAGCGAAATTAGTTTTCAAGTGAGAAAACAACTGTTTCAGCTGTGGTAAACAGTGATATATTATGTTTGTAAAAGATATAAAAATCATCAAGAATATTTTATCTTGAAAATTTAACTAGAACCATTGTTTGGTAAAATTTTTACCAGGTATGGGTAGCATTTTTTTATAATTTTACGTATTTAATTGTATCTTGCATCTCTTTTCCCATTAATAAGATTTCGTTAAAATTTATGGAAATTGGCATTTCATAGATATTGAAGGAGAAAATTATATTGAATTATACCTACACTAATAGACACGAAATTAGTTTCAAAGTAAGAAAACAACTGTTTCAGCTGTGGTAAACAGTGATATATTACGTTTGTAAAAGATATAAAAATCATCAAGAATATTTTATCGCGAAATTTTAACTACAGCCATTGTTTGGTATAGAAATTTTTACCTAGTATGGGTATCATTGTTTTATATAATTTTACCTATTTATTTGTATCTTGCATCCCTTTTTCCATTAATAAGGTTTCATTAAAATTTAGGGAAATTTATTTTACAGTAAACAGCTTTTCTCCTAGCAATCACATCATGTAAACATCATTTTACCGTTTTCAAATAAGTTTAAATGCGCAGTTAAGATATTGACGATCCCTCATAAATGCATGCAAATGTTCTCACAAAAATATTAGTGAATTTTCGAGATGAAATGAGAAATGCTAATGAGTAGTTAAGGCACGCATTAAGGTTTAAATGCGTATTGATTTGTGTCTACGCGTATCGAAACAAAAGTCAAATGTGCTTTGAATGTTTAATTTTACAATATTTAGCTTCGTCGAATAGTTAAGCAGCTAAAATAACCGTAACTATATTTAACAAGCAAATTAAATAGTTAATGCTAAACAAATGTTGCTGCTAAGGGCGAATGAATAAATACAATATAACGTGCCTCGTTAGATTTTTACAGTGAAACAATTTAATTCGGCATTTAAATAGATTAAAATATTTCTTTTAATAGTAAGTTTTGATAAAATATTGTTATTAATGTTATCGTTGATTATAATTTTTAATGCACTTTTAAGTTGTTTTTACATCATTGGTATTACAATTTTAAATATTCCAGAATAATAAAAACAAAATTTTTATTGATAGAAAGAGAAAAAAGCCTCTGATATTGCTTGTATTGAAGTTTTTCAATAAATATTATTAGTTAAATACAATAAACTTTATTTTAGTGATAACATCTTTGTTTGGCAATTATTAAAATTTTATATGTTTATATCAACTGTCTGGCATAAAGTATATGAAATATTTGAAATTTGAAAATATTTCTGTTTAATTTACCTAAAATATACAGGTAGGATGAAATAAATACACATTTAGAAAAACCATGATTTACTGAAAGAATCGTAAACAGAATTGTTTTATTGAGTATAATTTAAATTTGTTATTCATAAAGGGCGTGGTGCTATCTGAGTCGATTCCTATAATTTCAAAATGGAACAAAATTTATATGATAATCAACATTCGTTATTAAACTGTCCCCCTTCCAATTAACATACGAATCGATGTCCGATCTGTATAACTTTTTCAAATGTTTGATTAATAAAAATAATGTGTATATTGAAAATAATGTGTTAAATCTTTAACGATAAGCATATAAATCATTAGTGTTGTTTCTATTATTTATACGATTCGTTTTAAAGGGCAACGCAGACTTGCAACTTACAGAAAGCAGATTGACTCCAATAAAACCAAGGTTTCAGTAAGATCGGACTTTAATTTATCACCTTCTCACCACGACTTACTCCTTCATTTAACAGAAATTAAGGCTAACAAACGAAATTAAGGTCTTAAATATCGGGTGATAATAATGCCAACAATAGGAACATGGCGATTTATGGAAGTGATCTTAACAATAGAATTGAATGAGGAGCATACTTAGTGCTTTTTGTTAGTATATGCTCAATATTGGGTATTCAAAATCGAATCAAACAAATTTTTCGATCTTCTACAAGAAGCAACTGTGTTTCAACTTCAACATCGATTTAGCGTACTATGTGATTAGCATAATGAACAAACATTTCCTTGTCATTCTGTCCAATTTTGTCCCATGCATATATAAAAAAATCCTTAGTCATTTAGGAATATATGTAGCAACAGAATTGCAATACATTGCTTTTAATTAAATGTTATATAAATAGTTTCTAAAAATGTTTAACATGAATATCACCATACACACTTGCATATATAAATATATATGCAATTAAAATATAAATTAATAATGTAAATGTAGTAAGTTTTGAATAGAGAATTTACAAAAGTTAATAGAGACGGGGTTTCTCTAAAAATATAAAAGTTTTATTTTCTTACTTTCTTACTATGACTTCTGTGATTACTCATGCAACTTACAATAGAAGTGCATGAGAAACATACATAGTGGTTTTTGTTAGTATATGCTCAATATTGGCTGCTGAAAATAGAACCAAACACATTTTTCGATCCTCTACTCTATACAATTGTATTTCAACTTCGGCATGGATTTATGCAGTACGTGTTTTACATAATGGACAAGCATTTTCTTGTCATTCTGTCGAAGTTTTTCCTATGCATACATAAAAAATCATTAGCCCTTTAGTAATATATATTGCAACAGAATTGCAGTTCATTCTTTTAATGAAGTGTTATATAAATAGTTTCTAAAAATGTTTAACATGAATATCACCATATATACATGCATATATAGATATATACGCAATTAAAATATAAATTAATAATGTAGGTATATTAAGCTCTGAATAGAGAATTTACAAAAGTTAATAGAGATGGGCTTTCTCTAAAAATATACAAGTTTGTATAACATGAATATCATTATACACACTTGAATATACAAATATATACGCAATTAAAATATAAATTAATGATGTACATATAGTAAGCTCTGAATGGAGAATTTACAAAAGTTAATAGAGATGGGCTTTCTCTAAAAATATACAAGTTTGTATAACATGAATATTACTATACACACTTGCATATATAGATTTACACGCAATTAAAATATAAATTATTAATATACATATAGTAAGCTCTGAACAGAGAATTTACAAAAGTTAATAGAGACGGACATTCTCTAACAATATACAAGTTTGTATAACATGAATATCATTATACACACTTGCATATATAGATATATACGCAATTAAAATATAAGTTATTAATGTACATATAGTAAGCTCTGAATGGATAATTTACAAAAGTTAATAGAGACGGGCTTTTTCAAAAAATATAAGATTTACTTTCTTACTATATCTTCTGTAATTATTCATGGAGCATTGAAGATTTTTTTAATGAATTTGCTTGACTTTCCTTTGTAGTTGCTGTTGCATCTAGCTCTTTCTCTTTTTTTCCTATAATTTTGCCTCAGTGTTATGCTCTTTGTTTCGGCGGTAACATAAGCTAAGCACTGTTGTTCTTTTTCTGGAAAAAAGAATCGTCGGCAGCATTTAGGATTTAAATTTATGCATCAATGATACAACGACTTTTTATTATTATAATATTTCTTTCCAAAATTACTCTTCGTGTTGTCTGCTATCCAAGGATAGAATGCAATTGTCTTTCGCAGACCACTGATAAAATATACGTATATTCTCTTTAAGTTATGCCACGTTTAATTTACCTACGTTTGGGATTATTTAAAAAATCTTATAGACATGATGATTGTAAAAACGCCTCGCGCGTCCCCGGCTGCACTTTCGGAGTCTGCACGCCACGTTCTATACCTGCCCGCCTATTTTTACTGGAGCAGGTATCTTGGGTTCGCTTAAGGCCTATGTGGCCGACAATGAAGCACAGCAGCGACAAAACTCTTGGCTAAACATTTATTAATAAGATTTGTCAAAACATATTTACAACGCAAATCATACCCAAACAGGGCTCAAATAGACCGAGGACAAAAAGTAAATCGTGCCGAGCGGAAACACCTCTCTCGGTCTCTACTGCTTTCCGAAGAATGTCCGTTTCACTTTAATTCCCTTTAGCCAGTTTTTTATAGTTTCCTCATCAAAATCCCCACTCAAAATCGAGTCTCTCAGCTGTATTTTCGTTGCCTCTCCGGGAATTTCCTTACAAATGTTGTTCAGGAGTGCGGCGCCTATGCTGACAATTTGATGTCGTCAAGTCAAGAGGACTGAATGACGGGGAGAAAGCGAACAGCAGCGTGCTACCAGAGAGTTCAATGCGACAGCAGAAAGCGAACAGCAGCGTGCTACCAGAGGGTCCAATGCGACAGCGATAATAATGACGTACAAGTAATGGAAGTAATGACGGAAGCTACCGGAAAACGTGTCCAGCCAAACCAGGCCCGAGCATCGTGTCATCTAGCAAAGGTAGATGCATGAATTTTCTTGTTTCTCAGTTTCTCTTGCGTGGTTGTGTTGATTTGGGGTGCAATGGAAAACTCGAGAATCATTAATTGTGATATGATTAGTGTGTTTTTTTCTCTCTTAATTGGTCAAAAAAGTTTATTTTTGAGTAACTGAAATAAGTTATTGCTAAGGTGCTAGCAGGGTAAATGTGCATAAGTTGCATGATTTCTTTTATTTGGTTTCTTCTGTATTTTGTTTGTTCATTATTTGTGTATTTTTTATCTCTGTAAAGTGGGGAACTTTTTTTTGTTTTGTTTTCTTTTACGGGTCATTAAGTGCATTTTGAAAATGGCATTCTTAATGAGAGAAAAGAAAGCAGATCTCATGCTTCTAGCGAGAGATATGGGTAAGGAAATTCCCGGAGAGGCAACGAAAATACAGCTGAGAGACTCGATTTTGAGTGGGGATTTTGATGAGGAAACTATAAAAAACTGGCTAGAGGGAATTAAAGAGAAACGGACATGATTCTTCGGAAAGCAGTAGAGACCGAGAGAGGTGTTTCCGCTCGGCACTATTTACTTTTTGTCCTCGGTCTTATTTTGAGCCCTGTTCGAGTATGAATTGAAATGTACTTATGTTTTTTTTTTAAATCTTCTTTAATAAATGTTTAATCAAGAGTTTTGTCGCTGCTGTGCTTCATTGTCGGCCACATAGGCTTTAAGCGAACCCTAGATACCTGCTCCAGTAAAAATAGGCGGGCAGGTATAGAACGTGGCGTGCAGACTTGCAAAAGTGCAGCCGGGAACGCGCGAGGCGTTTTTACAATGATTCTACTAAATAATAAAGCTTTTCTTCTTCAACAGAGTGATTTTATGGTAGTTCTTATATTCATTAGACTTGTAAAGAACTTAATTTAACCCATGAATCAATCTGATGTGCAGGCGGATTGTGTCTTTGACTTAGCTTTCAGACCTACGAAACCGCATGAAACATCTATTCCCTGCTTCAAGAACAGCAGTACGTCACTGGTATGTGTTAATATATTATGTTAATATATTGTGTTTTATACAATTTGATGTGAGACTTGCCTCCATTAACAATCATCGCTTATGTTGCTTCTACACATCGACGACGGAACAACTGATAAGTGTACAGTAAACTCAACTTAAATGTATTCAGAGACTCCTAATACTATGTCATGGGATGACCTATAGTAAAGAATGATTGTTAATATATCAAAATACAAAATATGGAAATGGCATAAATATTGTATATAAAATTGAATATAAAAGTCTAAACTGTGTATAAAAGACAGTTGTTCTATAAAAGAACAACTGTCTTTTATAGACTACTGGAGTAAATTCTGTGTCTCTAAGTTATACCATGTTCAATGGTATTTTCAATGATTCAATGGTTCAATCATAATACCTCAGATATAAATTATTATATGTGAGATATAAATTATTATATGTATACTTTCGATATATTGTTTGATTTCATACTAATCTCTCGAGAAAGCTGAAGATATAATAATTAATAGTCAGTACAGTTTTTCAATAGGTCAAAATACAAATTACGAAAAGTATATGTATCATATTATATTTCGATGCTATTATCTTTCTACTATAACTATTATCTATGATGCTGTTTGCCAATGTTTGCATACCTGATGTATTTTTTGTTATGTTTACTTTCTCCGTTAAATAGTTTAATTATTTATAAATATAACTGTATTGGTTTGGGCGCTGACGTTAAGACAGATATTAGTGTGGTTAGTTCTAGAGGGAACTGATTATCGCCATGGTGTGGCAGATAATGTGTGGAGTATTGATAACATTTTTTAATTGGGAAATAAGTAATTATTTTTTCCACTGATCATTTTTAAGTATTAAAACCTATATCGTTCCTGCACCTCTTCCGCTGAATCCATGCGTTACACTTCCGGATTTGCATCGCCTGTTTTGTTATTCAGAGGTTCCCATGATTCAGAGGTAAAGGCCATTTATACTTGCAGAAACTGGGGTATATCTAATTTACACTGTAAAAATTTCTGGTGTTCTCTTTATGCGTAATTTATAATACCCAGTCATATCATTTTCAGGATTTTAAGCATTAAATCCTTTATTTAGTGGTTTATTTGTAAAAGAATATATATATATATATATATATATATATATATATATATATATATATATATATATATATATATATATATATATATATATATATATATATTATATATATATATATATATATATATGTATATATATAAATATATATATATATATATATATATATATATATATATATATATATTATATATATATATATATATATATAATATATATATATATATATATATATATATATATATATATATATATATATATATATATATATATATAGATATATATATATATATATATATATATATATATATATATATATATATATATATATATATATATATATATATATATATATATATATATATATATATATATATATATATATATATATATTATATATATATATATATATATATATATATATATATATATATATAAATATATATATATATATATATATATATATATATATATATATATATATATATATATATGTATATATATATATATGTATATATATATATATATATATATATATATATATATATATATATGTATATATATATATATATAATTTTTTATCCAATAACATGATGGATGGATGATTGCAAAACGAGAAGGTAAAGAGTTATACATGACCAGCGCAGCTATTTTTTTACTCTATTATTTTTGCTAAATTAAAACACTAAGATTGTTTGAAAATATATGCATTAACTAATGAGTTGTTTACCTTAAAATAAAATCATTTGTTTCAAAGTTTGGAGTATTTAATTTTTTTTCTTTGCTAATGCATCATTATCTATAGTACCTTTCTCTATTGTAGTCGATATTTCTATTTCATCTTAAGTAAATCCTGAATAACTATAAATAAAAGAGATTTATAGCCATAGTTTTATATTTTTTTTTGTTATTCTTGTGACAAATTCAGATTTACTGAATGATATTAGCAGTCGTACGCTCTGAATCGGGGAAATTTATAATATCTTAAAGAGCAATATCTGTACATCGGACATAAATGTAACGAATTTAAATTTTAAAAGAATATAATAGAGAATGTTAACATATTTGATTGAGTTGGATCGTTTTTAAAATTTTATCAACGTGTTTGGGGTAGTAAGAAACACATAATAATTTTTCCAATGCGGGGGCTGAAGTGGTCTTGCCTTTATTAGAATTGACCTCTAGAAGGCCACAGATTTTGTGGATCATTTTATTATGCCACCATAAATGATCGCTCTCAACATAACTGCCAATGAGGAGACAAGACAAATACATCCAAGTCTTACACGGGAATCGAACCCATACCTCTCGGGAGGAAGCACAATAAGCTAATTACTATACAATCAGAAAAACATATTACCTGTGAACATACGAAATAAGTAGAACTGAGAAATTGAATCTCCAAATGAGGGGTTTTACCTTGAAATCATACT